>BNST01000070.1:0-211324 GCA_019650275.1 Xylocarpus granatum | reverse complement strand
AATGTTTTCCCATCTCTTAACTGTGCCTGCAACATTGTTTGCTCTTACATTCTATTTCATTTTCACCCACCTATCGCTGGAGGGTTGCCTGCCTTTGACACTACCATTTCCCCCCCGAACATTCTCACTTCTCTCCCCCTTTTTTTTCCCCTTTCTCCCCTCCCCCGCCTTCACTCCCAGCAAACATTGTAAATATATAAAACACCAATTCCCAAACTTCTGACTATCAAGTAAGATTGCTACTTTCTTTTCAATCACCATTTTGCATTCTGCCTTTAATTTCAAGGGGAAATTTTTGATGTGCTCTTCATCTCTGACAATCCTATCAGTTTTTCGATACATATTTTTTAGATGCTTAATTCATGCATATATGAAAATTGAGGAGTGCTTATTAAGAAGTAATCAAGCTCCATTGATAGCGGAGATGAATACCTTATTGAGGATCTTGACCAAGAGAAGCAAAGAGGGCATTTTGACATTTTAAGTGATATGATTTGTCACTTGAGTCTGGTCAAACTGAAATCTGTAAAGTTGGACTCAGTGGAGTGATTGGCCAGTTTCCCTGGAAGGGGAATTAAGCATGCTTGAGCTTGTTCCTCCATCTGGATTCATCTGAAGACTCATGTTCTTTTCTTTTATCATCTTTCTTTCATGGCTGTTAGTAAATCGTTTAACAAATCACAGTCAGAAGAAATGTGCATGGTATATGTTTGGATTTATAGGTCAAAATATCTGATTCTTATAGCTAGGCAGTTGGGGGTTGCAAAACATCTCTATTGAAAAGCTTTTGTGTGCATGTGCTTGTCCCATTGTAGAAATTGAATAATTCCATTTGTATTATTATGGAAATGGTATAGAAATGCATGGTGAATCTACTCTCTCAATAGACCTTACTAATCCCTTCAAACAGTACTTATGAAAGCGATATCTTTTCATAAGGGATATTTATTGCTTGGCTACGGTGATATTGGTTGTGATGAATGCATATCTCATTGATTGTTTTGTTTGGGGAGGGTGAAATGATCAATAATTTGCTCTATTCTAACTGGTTATCCAAAGTCCCTTAACTGTCTGTAAGTAGTGGTATGAGACAATGTAGATTTTAGCACACTGGAAGAGAACACCTCATTACCAGATAAAGCATTGCTAAATTTATTGAATTCATACTCGAGGCATGGATATAATTTTTCATTTGCATCTACTACTTTCTGCTGCCTTTATTATTGTCAGTATGATTTATTTCCTTTTACTGTAGAAAGTAGCTATTTAATAAATGACATGAATTTGATATAAGGTGGGTGTTCCTTTTTCCAGATATTTTGGATACAGGGATTTGATGCTTGACCCCTCTTCAAGCCTGTGGATGATCTATTTAGCTACAATAATCATGATTGTGTTTGATTCCAAATGAAGAAGCTAAAGAGAGAATGCTCTTATTTTGGGACGAAGAGACCAGTAGATGATGAATACTGGTCAGTTTATATTTTAAGACTTTTATTATGGAAAGATTATATTGAGTCATGTATGCTGGATTCTATGGTATTATAAATGTTGTCTTTGAATGATACAAGCATACACATGATGTGGACAAATTCCTTGATGCCCCCTATTTATGAGAATTAAAAATATTAGAGTATTCAGATGTTAGCTGAATTTTTGTTGTTGCCCTTTGGGCAAGAAGGACTAGAGAAGTTTGTTGTGGCATCCGAATCTAAGCATTTTCTAGTGAAGTTGAATTGTAAGGCCATATTACATGAGATGTTCCAATTGATTTTCTCACTCAGATTGTAGGCTACAGAAAACATGTCAAAAACTCTTGCCGGATTTTCACTACGTGGCTTTCATTTGCTTCAGTTGCTTGAGAGTCCGTTTGAAATTAGTGTTTTTGCTTAACTTTGAAAGCAATATAATTAAAAGTTTTGTTAATATTTACTTTTTACTGTATGTGTTAATTAAAACATGTAACTCATTTCCATGTCAAATAATTAATTTACCATGAGCCTTGTTCTGAGCATGTTACTTTATTTCGGAGAAATTAACTTTTCTTGGTCAAGAATGTTTCTTCTTTATGGTTTCCTTTTCAGCCTTCCTAACCTGAATTAGGGATTGCTTTAGCCTTCTGTGTGGCATCTGATGTTTTCTCATCACTAGTGGTATGTTTCTAGCTATTTAATGGTGCCCTTTTATAATTTGCCGATTCCAGTGAGTCAACTAATTATCAAAGAAAATGTTTGACAAGTTATTGATAACAGGCAAGTGGTTGATGCAGATATGCAACAACACTAATGTAAATACTCCGAAAAAAAAAGAGGGGGGAGGGGGTGTGGGTTGGGGTGAGTGGATGAAGAAGATGAAATATAAAGACTTATTTTCTTCTTTATTTGTTTTCCCTTTTTAATTTTTATAATATTTTTAAATTCTTATTTTCCTGTTTTCTTTTATAATTCTATATCTATTTTATGTTTACATTTAATTTGCTAGTTGCCTAAATAAATTTATGAATTGTTAAAAAAAAATAACTAACATGACGCTTGGAATTTTGCATGGTCTTAAGCTTTGATTAGCGTTATGAATTCAAAGTTACAAGTAGTGATAGACCTCTTCTTCATCACAATACCAGTAGAGGAGTAGGTCTACTCTCTTGTCAGCTATCAAAATTCGCAAGCCATCATAAATGAATCATTATGTAACAAAATCAGAAATCAAAAGCAATGTGTTCTGGGTTTAGGTTCCAGACTCGGCAAAAGCTCACATTTCTGCATAGTAACAAACCCTAAATGATTTTGTAGACCCTGCTGACTAACAGGCTGAATTAGTAAACCTGGAGCGATCCGAGGAGCCTGTCATATTTTTTAATTGTGATCCGAGTGATGACGGGGCACAAAGATCAGCTTTATGTAATTTATTTATGGCATTTATTTTTTATACTTGTTTGGATAGGTTTAATTTAAGAAAAATGATAACTCTAATCAATATAAAGTTATCAATTATGTAGTTGAAGACAAATATTTAATTGATAATTTTTATTCAACTACATAATTGATCTTCAACTACATAATTGATATATGATTATCAATTAAATATAAAAATTGATAATCAATATAAAGTTATTTAAGAAATTAAAAATACATATGAAAAATGAAAAAGTGTTCTTATAAAAATAGACATTATTTTTATTTTTAAGAAATTAAAAATACATATGCATAATTTAATTCAGAATTTATTTAAGAGAAAGAACAACAAATCAACAAAATTAAATAGAGTTAGCTGTCAGAATATGCAAGGCTAAAGAACAACAAATCAGCAAAATTAAATAGAGTTAGCTGCCAGAATATGTAAGGCTCTTCCCCCTTTCTCACCATGCATGGACGAGTTCACTTGCTCCCTATCAGAGTCCCAAGCAGATGGTCCTCAGATTTGATGGAAAACAATTGAATCTCAAACATCTAGTACCGCTCTTCATTGGGGTTTAGCAGTTGAACTAATTAGACCATTTTCAGAGTACTGGTTTACAAATTAACAGCATATACTACAGTCAAATGATAATAGCATTAATTGAAACAGGTGATGTGAACACTTTTATCAATTTACTTCCTTTTGAATGATTGAAAATCCCCCGTAAAAGCTAAAGGATTCATAGAGGTTAGTAAAACTAATTGTTTGCTTGAAAGTACTAGAATGAATAATCAACATAAAATGTAAATGCGTTACTCTCAAACGTATTACTAGCATATTCACTCGCGGTAATTGTTGCCCCTTGGAATTATTCCAATGTGGCAAAGCCGCTTTCCACTAGATAGGAATCACCAAGTACTTGCCATCTCTTTGTGACAGTTGACAATGAAATGAACAATTAACATATTGCTTTCATTAAGCATTCGTGACAAACGCATGTTCCATCATGCATGAAAATAATCATAAAATGTAAAACCACATGTAACAAAAATAAGATCAAAGGCTATGATTATACGCTGTCCAAGATACATGCAAGGTTTGAGTCTGAGTTAGCGGATGTCATGTCACGTGCAAATCATTCAATCCAGAAAATACTGCTTGCATCAACCACAATACAGCTATCAATCCATACCATACAAATATACTCTTACAACCTTGCTTCAAGTAACCTTACAAAAACGGTCGTAAGGAGGGAAATACCGCTTACCCCTATCATAAACACCACCAAAACTACAGGACCTTCTGTTTCAGAAATTCAATTATCATCTCTTTCTCTTGGCTGCAGAACCAGAACCACGCCCACCTTTCTTCTCGACAGCAGATACAGAACCACCTTTTCCTCGGCTGGCTTGCTTCTTCTTGCCACTTGAATTCTCTGCTCCCTTTAGTTCTACTTGTACTTGAATTCCTTGAAAATATTAGGGACAGATTGAAACTCGTGAATCACAAGTGGTTCCAATATGTGTAGGAATATCTAGGTAAGATAATAATATAACCAACCTTTAGAATTCAGACTTTCCAGTTCTGTCTGCAGCTTCTCGCCATTTGTAGTGTCTACACATTGAAAAAAGACAAAAAGGATGTCAACACCATAAACAGAAAATAGCTGAAGAGACTAGGTTCTAGAAGTGCTGACGTGCCAATAAACTATTTTCTTTTCCTCTTAAAGAACACTAATAAATTTTGTGCAAGCTTAAGGCACCACTAGTCTGTAATAATATTCTGTTAGATAAGAATAAATCATTACATAACACCTACAATGCCTAGTTCAGATTTTTATATGGAACAAAAAATGTTATACTCCAGCATGAGTCTCCAAAAATAGAGATGGTAAATCCATGCAAGAGAAGATTTTTAGCATGCAGTGCTTGCTCCTATAATTGCTTCTGATCCGTAATATTCGCATTTCCTCCAATGTAACACAGAACCTTTGTATGCCAAGATGGGATATATATTGCCACTCCTCAGTCTGTAAAAATGGTTTCTCCAAGCCAAACAATGTGCAAGCAGCACATAAAAAAATTGTGAATGTAAATGATACAATCCATTCAGAATTTTGATGGCTATGTGATGAGTCATTTTATTTTTGTCAGGGGATACAGATGGGCTCCAATGACAATGACAGTAGTCCCGGTATTGGATTGTATTAAAATTCTGTGGATGAGCCAGAAACTGCCAGTTCCTTAACGAACATGGTTAATAACTACTCAAAGGACAGGCCAACTTCATAATGTAATTCAGCAGAACAGTTGACTATGAGATGGCAAGCCAATTGAAATTCGTATTCGAGACTGAAGTTTTACCTGAATCCTCTGCATCTGAAGAATTTTCTTCTTCACTATCTGCCAATGTATCACCATTCAATTCTTTTATTCCATCATCCAATGGTTCTAGAATTGCAGCGATCCGCTTCTTGGGTGCCTTTTTCTTTCCAGGTAGTTGGACTAGATCTGCAGCCCGTACCATTCGTGATTTGCTATGTTCATTATATAGTCTCGTTAGAGCTGCTTTGACAGCTGGTGGAATGCCTTCCAGTGGATTTGCATGCCCCTGATACACAAAATACCCATAAAAAATCTAAAAGTACAAGCATCATTAGTAAAATCCATTATTATAAATGAAGTAGGTACGGATACCTGAAATTTTGACAGTTCAACAATAGTATCAAAGTCCTCCTGGCTTATTGAGTATTCATTCATGAACTCCACTACTTTCTTAACAGCTTCATCCTGGCCATTAAATCACACAGAAAAGAACAATCACAAAAAATTCTTAGAGAACCTGTTTCAAGGTAGTCAAAGGCAAAAGGTTTCCCCTAAGTGCTAAGTCCCAAAGTCATCTGAGATTATAAGCCCTAGCTTGATCTTACTGACTAAGATGAGGTAACAATACCTAAGAGTACTTGCCAGATATATCAATAATAAATCTATTTTCAGTTTTCAATCATGCATAAAATCCTTTAAATTGTGCTCTGAGACTGAAAAGAAACTCTAAATCTTCAATGAGTAAGGAAAGCTTAATATTAAAAACCCCAACCAAAATATAAAAACAAAAATACTAATTAAAAGAGGGATAGAAGGAGCAGACGGAGAAATGCAGAAAATTGAAAAACCAAGAATAAGAAATGCAGTAACAAGAAGAGCTTTGTAGTTCAAAAACAGGTGCCATGAACATAAAAATTTCAATAATAAATGAAATATCACTAAGTTATTAAAGTTCACAAGCAAATCAATTTTCATATTCTTTAAAGGAAACGTGAAAAGAGAGAGTAGCCTTAAAAGCAAACACACCTAAAAGAGAAAGAAGTAGCAACACTCTAGTACATATTTAATTTCTTTTTTATTATGAAATTCATTTTCATCTCCATCTGGCTGTGAATGCTTTAAAACGAAGCTGGTTCATAAATCATTACAGCAATTGCCTGACTTATATTGAAGTTTTAAAAAACAATACTAGCATAACTGTACTGAAAACTAAGGGCATCACACAATATATGACCATTCTAATGACACAATTAATAAAGACAGTCAGTTCATTTGGGCCCTTCCTTGAGCACCAATCCCTTTACAACAGGCACATAATAAAGCCAGGACCATTAGCACATCTAGGCTTGGCTGAGGACTCTTGTAGCCATTGTTTAAGCACTGAACCTCCACTGGTGCATAGGAAGGGGCCTGACATGCCCTTGGCCACACTGACAGGTTCAATATGATTATAATGAGATCTTTAATCCTTGAGCAGAAGTGGATCAGTTTAAAAAACAGAAGTGGATCAGTTAATTTTTTCAAATATTTTACGATGCATGAACAAAAATTACATCTAACCTTAGGCAGCATACGAAGTGGATCGGTTAATTGCTTCAAAAGGAGAATAAGATAATCAAGTCGAAGAGTGTCCCTGTAGCATTAACCCAATAATGGTTAAGCAATTTGAAGAGGAGAAAAAACAGAGATTAAGCAAACTACAATAATTGACAGATAATTGTTTTCAAATTAGAAAAAACAGAAGCACAACTATTGAACAACAGCAATACATTACTCCTAATTTGTACTTTTAGGCATCAGGTATTCATAAATAAGCATCAGGACTTTATCTAGTTTGCATCAACACAATCATCTTACCAGTTCAATGGGTGGAACAAGAACTCAACCAAAACAAACTTATCAGCAACCTAGTTCGGTTAGCTTACAGGTGAATAGAAACAAACTTATCAGCAACCTAGTTTGGTTAGCTTACAGGTGAATAGTGCCTAATATAAGAATCTAGGACTTTAAAGACATTCAGATTCACTACGTCCAAGTCAGCAGTTTGTAAATAATTTCTCCCCATCCATGTGAACAAAAATAATAAAAAGCCAATAGAACAATATCCAACCATTGAATGTCCCAAAAAAGAAAAGTCCCCACACCAGAATTAACAAGGAATTGCAGAAATGAAAAAGAGAATTACCTTCCTGAATTAGATTCACGAGAAGCAAGAAGATGAACATGCAAATCCTCCAAAAGCCTAAAATTTTTGCCCATTGTTGAATTTTTTCCCAGCCACCCACCAAATCTGTTAAAATTCCTTTCTCCCTGTAGACATGAGGCCATGTTATAACATTAAAAATGCATCCAATCCAAAAAGGTCATTGTTGCGAGACAACAAAAATGAAAATGTTATATGCTACATATTTTTATCAACTATGAGCTTTATGACCTGCATTTTTATCCTAGTTTTAATCTACTCATGTATACAGAATAAATTTCACCAATCCCAGTGGCTCCAAAACATCCTCTCTATTAGGGACATTGTATTAATCAGTTGCATCTCCAAGTTCCTCCACATTGTTATGCTTCTTCAATCAATAATATCCCCTCATCTGGTTTAATTAAGATCTCCGGTTGTTCATTGGATTGGAATGGTGAACAGATTATGACTCTATAAAGAACATTTTTATATCTACCCCACAAAGCAGCCAACAAATCTTTAGTTAAAAAAGAAATACTGTCTAGCCTACATTAATTACCTGCTCTAGTGTCTGCCTTTGGCCATGCAACAATGCAGCACTATTTGAAAAGAAAATAAGAATGAGAATAAAGCTTATTTAACAAATTCCAAGTCAGGCAAAGCATTTGATATTTTTCACAGCTGATACATACGGAATAATACAAGATGCAAGGGAACTAGTTTGAGAGAGCTGCCACTGTCGATATCTCCGAATTTGCACATTGACTATGTCCCCATCACTGATAGACTCAGCAGCATGGGCAATCAGGTTCATTTGCTTTATTTCGTCTTTACCTGATGAACTTGGCCTATAATTAATGTAATTTTCCTGCAACATAATATTTTAAAAAATTCAAGCAGAGCATTAATTAGAAACAAATATTTCAGGTTCCTGTTATGCTAGATCACTAAGTTACAAATATAATGCAAACTAATGACTTTTCTTTTCAGTATTTTTGACAAGCTCACACCCATGTATAATTTGGTTCATTCAAATTAAAAATAAAAAAAGAGAAATATTGTCAGTCTGAATGAATAGTAACAAAGAAAGAAAATAAATAAACTTTCATAACATTAACCGAAAAAGAACAAACTTAAAGCATTATTAGCTTTTGCTATCTTTTAATAGATAATGAGCAAGGTTATACTCTGATAAACTTAAATTATCTATATTGTTCTTTATCCAAAAATAATTGCATTATGTTTTGTGCTGATAAAAATTAGTTAATTTAAAATACTATGATATATGCCTCTCAACTAAAGTCGCTGATAAAGCAGATCAACAATTAACAGGTAGTCAAACTAATGACTTGAAGCAAGAAATACTAAACGAGGGACAGATATCGTCTATTACCTACATGATGAAGTCATTTTCATCTTAGGTCAACATCATTATGATATCCACACCAAAACCCCAAAACTTTAAATTCAGGAAAAAAAAACAAAAGGGGAGAGAGAGAGAGAGAGAGAGAATCCAGGGTAAAAAGGAACTCTGGCAGGGTCTGATATTCCCTTAAATATTTAGTGACTGCCAACCAAACACATTCACACCAAATGAAAAGTACCTGAACAATTAGGGGGACTAGATCAGGATCACTCATGCTCAAGTCAATCCGCTCATCCATTCTCAACTTCCCACCATTAAAGCCAAAGAGCCTACAACCACAGACAGATGTTAGCATGACAACTTCCAAAGTGTTCTCAAAAATTATAATTGCTTAGACCTTTACTTTTCCTTAATTTAGACAAAGAGAGAGGGGGTGCAGGTGCAATTGGAGAGAAAAGAAAAAGCTCTACACTGACAAATTAATTATCATAAGCTTTAGAGTTTATAAGCAAAGAAAATAAATAAAGCATGCACTAAAATTACACCTAGGAAAATGAATCAGCAGGAAAAGAAGACTCTTAAGTTAATATAGTTAGAATTTTAAATTTAGGAATGACAAGTTAAAAGTACAATACAGAATAAGACATTTATTAAAAAAAACTGTCCCACGATTATGATATGAATGTCAAAATCATTGACTACATAGAAATAAGAATCACAATCGTATTCATGGTGTAACTATATGGCAATATTAGAAACATTATTTCACATAATCAAACAATTTAATGGAAAATTTTATGTTCATGGCACATTCAAAGAAGGAACAAAGAAAATGTGACAATTTAACTTCTCTTCTTGCAAGGGTTGGTAACATTCCTATAATTATAACAAGGGCCAATAGCAGATTGTGGAAGAGAGAATTTTTCTTTTTTCATGGGTGTGCACGTTGAAGGGCAAGGAGGTTCTGCAGGGGTTCTCTTTCATGAATGATTCCTTCATTGCTTTATGTTAACACCAAAAATGATTTAGAAGGAAGATGCGAATTTTGGCCTGGTTAATTGAGCATGGCAAGCTTAATACATTTGATATTGTTCAAAAGAAGACCAAATGGTTCCGTATATCCTTATTACCGCATGACGTATAAGAGGGATGCTCAATATATCAGTCACTTGCACTCACATTGCCAATTGTCATCAAACTGTGGTATGGTGTATTCCAAGCTGCTGAAACCTCTTGGGTAACTCCAGTTTCTGGGGCCTCTTGGGGCATCACTTCTAATGAGTTTAAGGGTATCCTTTCTATTTATTCAACCAATTGATAGGTCATGGTTAGCTGACACATTCTGTAGTGTAACAGACTTCTGGTCCACTTGTTTCTAACTTCTCATTATCTTTAATATTCCTCATTTTATATACAACAAAAATAACAAGATATAAAGACAATATTAACTGAGAAAAAAAGGCTGAAATAGTTGAGAGGAGAAAAGCATACAGCCTCAAACATCACAAGCTCAATTATTATGGGAAAATTAATGCAAAACATGAATTAGGATTCTCATACTTGTCAACAGCTGCAAATGGTGAAATATCTTCATCCTTTGCACTACTAAGAAGGCGCTGTCTTATGTCATCATACTTAATGACTGACATGGAGAGACTCATATATTGCAGCTGGTTTATAGCCATACGTATATCTCCGTTCACTCTCTCTGCAAGTTCCTCTAAAGCAATCTGACAATCATGAGGGAAAAAAAAAGATTGCTTCCATGAAAGAACACAATTATACAAAATAATACAATAATTATAGACAACATTTTAGCATCCTTAAAATCTAAATTTAAAATTTGAAACAAATAGAACTAGACAGAAAAGACCTAGGAATAATTGATGCTAAATTTCCAGACTCTTTACCATAACACAAAGACAGTCACCCACAGACTACAAAAGAAAAGAGAAAATTAAACAGAGTTCATGCAGGCATTTTGAGCTTTATTGCAAGTCGACCTACTCCAAATTACCTATAAGACCATCATCAAAATCTCTTCAAATGCAAACATTACTGCAACTAACCCTGACTCTTACTAACAATTACATAATAGAGATACTATGAGGTTTAAAATGCCATCAAAAGAGCAAGACATGACAGCAAACCCACACATCTTGCATAAATAAAATTCTCCAAAGTTAACAAATAGAATAATAATTTAAGTAGCATTTACCTCATCAACCTGAAGACCTTCAGCATTCGCAATTTGCATTAACCTCTTTGCCATCTATTACACAAAGAAGTGTTAGAAAAACCATATTAAGATCAAAGGGTCTCAAATGCAGAGCAAATGACATTAATCCCCAGCCAAAAATTTAGATCATAATAACAAAAACACACACATAGGATGCATGCACAAGCAAACAAGTATTAAACACATAAAGATACATGTGGGCAAATGGAGGCCTTAGTCCCTATTCAATGGGCCACAAGATTACACTGCTGCAAAAACATAAATACATGTGTAAACAAAAAAGGAGGATTTAGCCTATGTTCAAGGGGCCAAATGAAATTACAAAATAAAAAAAAGGGGGGAGAAGAATAAATATTGTTAACCATATTTATAATTCAACTGGGAAAAAAAAAGACAGTTTTAGGAATGTATAGCTGTTGAATAGCTGAACCCCAGAGCATCTCCTACTCCATAAATATAGAATCATTCCATCCAAATATCAACAATTAGTTCCCCCTTGAAACTTTGGCTAAAACTCAAATAGATTAGAGTTACACTCCATTCTGGTTAAGATATGCTTTTTCAATGTCTCCAGACAAAAGAAAATATTACCTCTTTATATATATTAATCTTTTTTTTGTTATTGAGAACTAAGTGAAAATTCAAAGCAATTTCTATTAATTACTCCACAACTAAATCTAAGAGCGCAAACCAAGACATTTTGCTGATTCTTTCAAACTGACTACCAAATTTCAGCAATCATCAAATGGCTCCTTCCACAACCTTTAACCAGTTAACAAGCAAGGCTACATGCTATCAATGGAACAAAGAAGACTTCAAGTATGAGAATTAGTTTCAAACTAAGCATATACTAGTTCCAACTGAAATTCATTTTCTAATTTCCAAAATGGATGTTGGTTACCAATCACTGCACATGAGCAACACTAATATGGATCTTATTTAAAGTTTCATTCAGGTGTTAACAAGCTGGCCCAGTAATTCTAAACCAGTGTGTCCATGAGAAAAGCTTACATTCAGGCAAGGAAGATCCTTCAGACTCAAGACAAGATTTCTTGCTCAGACCTCAAGTGTTCAGATCACCATTTAACCAAATGTAGAACTAAACTAGCTATAACTTAACATACAAACTATTATTTTAAATAACAGGACAATGCTAGCAGACTGCTAACCATGCTTTCTACGTAAAGGAATAAGATACAACAGGTCATTTCACATCCTTCAAATTGAGTAGTCATAACCATCAGATATCAGAATCTACCAACACTCAAGAACATTGTATCCTTTAGCACAAAATGATGTTGGCTTGCATGGAATGAATCTAAGTAGGTTAAACAGTATGTTAACCTTATAAGGGTTTCAGAGAGTAAATAGGCAATATAACTTCATTTTCTTTTTGGGGGCTCTGGAGACAAACCCAACAACTTTATTTTTGCTTGTACTTTTATGTTTTCTAAGAAACAAAGAAATGTGTACTAAAATTTTTAAAAATAAACAAATAAAGGAGGCTAAAACAGCTAGGGTGAAAATCTTCTTAACATCACTTCATGAATGGATAATGATAATGGCATATATGACATCTCCAGTAGTTAAAAGAAATACATAAAGGTAAGGAATTGAACACATACAACATAACAATCATGAAAAGAACCAGAAAATAAAAGATTAAAAAATTACCGCAGAATCAAAGAAACTAAAATTATAAAATAACCTGTTGTTTTGTAGGTTTTCGGAAACTGAGAAGTAAGCAGTAGTTCACAAGACTTTTCAATTTCTGACTATAGCGGTCATTACAGATACAAATAATAGGAATTTTGGAGATCTTAATGCTAGCAATAAGATCAGCAACTCCACCTCTATCTCCAGCAGACATCCCATCTACCTCATCCATAATCAGCACAGTTTTTGAATGCTTTGAACTGCAGTTTCAATCAACATTTGAGTGGGGGAAATAAGAAAAGAAAGCAGGATACAAGAAGAATGCAGAACAAACCGATCTGTGTTAACACTTAAAGCCTCATTGCTGACAAGCTCCTTTACAGAATTTGCATTGCTCCCACTAATTCCTTTGGAAATATTGGCATCCGCTTTCCCACGGCTATCACTGGCATTTACCTTAGCATAAAAGGGATAAAAATAAGGCATAAATAACCAAGTTTATAATAAAAGTATTGAATAAATGCATACTGCAATGAGCTGCTCTGACAATCAAATAACTCTTTTGTCAAATGTATATCACCTCAATTGCTTGGAAACCCAGCATCTGACTGACCAACTTTGCTGAAGTAGTTTTCCCCATTCCAGGTGATCCACTTAGAAGCACAGCCTTTTTAGCACTACTATCATTATGCCTTTTTCCATTTCGCTTATTTCCAGTATTAAGAAACTGCTCATTCCAGTGTGCCAACCAATTATGAAGCTGGTTAACCTGCATATTATATACAAAGAAAAATCATGACCTTGATGCTTTGGCATGTTAACATACTTTGGCATGTTGATGCTGGAAGGTGAACAAAACATACCAGTGATTGATTCCCAACAATCTCATTGGGAACCTTTGGCCTATACTTCTCTGTCCATGTCATTGAAGAATGCTGGATATTTTGCTCTCTCCTCTTTGCAGAAGAGGCACCTGATTTCACACTTTTGGGGGCTACTTTTGTTGCCAAAGAGTTGCCTATGCAATAAACCAATTAATAAAATGTGTTACAATCTCAAAAACAAAAAACAATGCAACGAATCAAGCAAACCAAGCAATACACAAGGCCTCTGCATGGACTGAATAATATTGTTAACAAACAAGTTTATAAAAAACATAAGACCCACAAGGAGGTAGTGGTAATGAAAGGGCAAGAATAAAGATAATTACAAGAACTATCACATACAAATGAAATTCAGAAAATGAATCAAGCTAATTGATACATTTACATAAAACATCATAATCCCCTAACTAGTTCAGGGTTGAAGCTTTGTATAGCTGAGATGTGCATTCAAAAATCATATATAATTTGAAAGTTTCAACTGGGAAATTTAACATTGCTCCATATTATTAAACAATATGCAATTCGCATTACAAAGTCACAAAGTTGGACAAAAAATTAGAAAATCAAATAGCCAACACAAAGCAAATGAAAGAAATCATATTTTGAATTTAAACAAAACATAAGCACCTGGTTCTTGGTGCCTACTCTTCACTTCTATTTTTTCGGGGCTTTTCTTTGGCAGAGATGTCACAACTTTCTCTACAGATTTCTTGGGTTCCTCCCGTGCAATAGCTTTTGCCGGAATTGATGCACGAATCATGTCAAACAAACCATCTTCCGTAAGAAAGGTAGTACTACACGTGAAAATTGAAACCAGGAATAAGAAATAAGGAAATATAGAACTTAGGTAAAAATGTGTGCGTTTGGATCAAAGACAACAAACCCCAGTTCTTTGGCTTTTGATGATTTTACACCCCCAATGTCTTCATCACATAAAAGATAATTCTGCAAAAGATTATGCTTCAAATGTCAACACAGCTATGAAACTCCAAGCAGATAAAAGATTGAAGTTCAGAATGACCGTTTTCTTGCTGACGGATCCAGTAACACGACCCCCATGGCGTTTAATCAAATCTTCAGCTTCTTCTCTTTCCAAACTGTAAGATTGGACAAAGTTCAATATACAATCTCTAGTTGAAGGGACACTACTAACTAGATATAATGCTGAGATGCAACCCAATAAGCAACTGCAGCCATTAAATGAATAATTACAATATTCCATGACAGGCATACTGCTAATATATAAAATTTTGTTCAGGCAAAAGATTATGTTGATCACCAAGAAGAAAAGCATGAACACTAAGGACTTCAATACAGAATTCCAAGTAAGAACAAACTCATGAACAGCCACATAAAGATAAGATGAACTACCTGTCAAGTGTTCCACTGATTACAAAAGTTAACCCCGCTAAGCAATCAAGAGCACCTTCAGGGACTTCCTGCCACACAGTAAAAAGAATTGTGTTAACATTAAGACTTAATAGAATCATTCTACTTGATAAAGGCACATACTCCAAGCACCCTTCCACCTTTTCTCCTTTGTGCGGAGGATCTTTCCTTTCTCCAAAATTCATAAATCCACCCCGACCACCACCTCTGCCTCTTCCACCAGCAGGTGCCACTGATGCTCCTCTACCACCACAACCCCTTCCACTGGACTTAAGAGGAGATTCTGCATTTTTAACTTCATCCTCATCAAATTCATCAATAACTGTAGATTTCTGTGCAACTCCTCTACCAGAACCAGACTTCAATTTCTTACTCGGAGTGGAACCAACAGAGTTCTTCCTCTCACGGGACAGGACAAAGTCATCGTCTACATTGTCAACAACTTTGTGAATTTTTTTTGCAGGGGGTTTAGTTGATTCATCCGCATCATTTTTTGTTTTCCTCTTGGCGAGAATTTTGTTTGTTTCTATTTCACTTTTTGGCTTTTGTTTATCTGTAGCAAAGTACTTGCTAGTTTTTCTTCTCCCAGAACTTTCTTGGCCTCCAAGCACCTATATATATTTCAAATGGAAAATATTTAGACAAATATCAACATATCACACTTTTGCAGTAGATAGATAGACAGTTGGATTATACATACATGTATAATTTCAGTACCCTCAACTTTCCATCCATTTAATAGAAAACAAATATTCAAAAAGAAAAATGATTTCAAGGAGCTTTTAAAAAAATCCATTTTCTTGATAGATTTCAAGGAACCAAAATAATAGAAAATTAAAATTTTAACATTTAATTTTTCTATTTTCATTCCATCATTTAACATTTTTCACTATCATTACATATGTCTCCATTGGACCTTATAAAATCATTCAGCTTTAGTTAAGATATCTGTTCCACATCACTACAATTAAGGCTCCGTTTGGTATTGTTGTTTTTTGGCTTTCAAGGCACACCCCTTGTAAAATGAAATCACGTGGGTCATAAATTATAATTACTGTGTAAAAGTGAACATTTACCAAACACTTCAGCTGTTCTAATAGTATTCCCAAATTAAGACTAAGTATGCTCTCAAATAGATTCTATAACTTTACCAGCAACAAATCAGAGGGCTAATGGCATTTTCCACCAATGAATACAGCAGCAAACAGTTTCTAAACTCACAAACAAGATAGAAACTGCAAGCACCAAAATTCTGTACTTTATCCAATCTTTAAACTTTATAACCTAAACCCAAATGCTAAACTTACACTGAAACCCAATACAAGAGAACAAAGAAAAAAATAAACAACAATTTACGACAGATATAAATGTATCTTATGTATGTAATAGAAGACACACTCACTGGCTCCAGATTGCTTGGTGCAGGATTTGCAGGAGTTGAGACATTTCCATTGCCTTTGTCTTTGTCATGTGGTTTTAAGAACCACTTCCTAATATCTTGTGGCTGTAAGTCAAACGGAGTCCAATATGCCAATTTGAGAATTTTAAATCATAAAAAAAATAACTCAACACTCTACTTAAATCCAATCATAATCATCATCATCATCATAACAACAACAACAACAACAAAGCCTTGGAATTAGTTATCAATATATAAAAATATTAGGCACATAAATAGCCACATTCTACTTGGTTCCTCTAAACAAAACCAAGCATGGCTTCATTACTATAAAAATCATGAGAAACAAATTAAGAAGCATTCATAAAGTTGGATTACAATGTTGAAAAGCCCTAACCCGGGTTAGGCTACTGGATAACAAAAATAATGATACTTACCTTAAAAATAATAATAATAATAATAACAAACCTACAAATGGAAGAGAAAAAGCCTACGGCTGGAAGGGAATACCCACCTATCTTAATAATAAGAAAAACGGGAGCCTTAGTTGTTTGTCAAGACCTGTAAGGCAGCTAACGTACTGAAAACAATGAAGCAAATAATAGACACTCTTACCAGAAGAGTGGCATCCATGTTCCACAGAACAGTCCCTAGAGAACTAAAAGAAAAATAGGACGGAAAATAGGGACCAACAAAAGATCAAGAACGAGATGCAAGAGAAGTAGGAGCTAACTGGTACAGAATGATCATGAGATAGACCATGAGAGAAAGCCAAGAAAGAGAAGCACTTAGACAATTCACATCCACTACAAGGAAGTCTAACGGTAGGAAATCCTCAAGGCCTATTGTGGTTTTCCCCAAAGTTTCATTATCAAACATTGTATTTTGCATTTTTCCCGCTTCAATTTCCCAAAACCCAAACAGAAAAGCAACAAGAAATTTATAACTGCAAGACTATAAACCCTAACTTACCATCTTTAAACTTCACAACAAACGAGCGATGCAATTGGTCCTCCAAAGCACAACCGGGACAACAACTATAACAACCCATGCAAAGTACAGAAAAAAGAAATTAAACCTCCAAAAAGAGAAAATAAAAAGAAAAGTTTCAGACTTAGAACAACTCTAACTGCAACTCCGCAAAAAATCGACAAATTCCAACAAAAATAAAATTAAATTAAAAATTAAACCTCCGAAATGGAAAAAATAAATAAATACCAATATCTCTTAATGTTTTTCGCGGAGTTAACTTACCGTATTGGCGAGAAATCTGTCAGCTGCAACAAAACCGATCTTGCTTTCTAAAAAGAAGTGTGAGAGAGAGAGTACCAGAACCGCTCTGTGCGACTGCTTCTCTTTAGTGCCCTGGAAGCCAGACGTTACGGCAGGAGCGAGCCACGAGTCAGCAGAGAAGTGAAAAAAGCCCCTCTGTTTTTTTACAATATTTAATAGGGGCTTCTAGTGACAGCCCATTTCAAAAGCTTAAACTCATTTATGGTCTAAATAAAAAATAAAATTTATTTTTATTAAAAAATAATTTTTAAAGTAAAGTATTTTTTTAATTTTTTTATAATATTTGGTCAAAAATATAAGTAAAATATCAACAATTTTGATGTTTAAAACAGTTATTTTTGCCATTTAATTAAATATTTTTATCAAACGTCAAAATTATTAATATTTAACAAAAATATACGACAAAATGATACATATTAACATAATTATTTTATAAATTCATATATAACATATCAAAAATTTAAAATAAAAATTTATAAACAGATAAGTCCAAATAAATAGTTACCCAATTCATATACTTATAATATATAAATTAATGAAGAATAAATCTTTACAAGTACCAAAAAAAAATAACTCATTAATAATAACCTCATTATTTGAATACATGCAATTTTTATTTTTAATTGTAGAATTTGAAGTTAATCATTAAAAAATTAATTAAATAAAATTAAAATTATTATAAAAATTTAAAAAAATTAAATATTTGTGAATTTCTATTAGAATATTTATAGAATTTTATTTATAACCCATATTCGTCCCAAATTTACTAAAAATTTTAATTTTTTATAATAAATTTATTCCAAACCCACTAAGAGATGTTAAATTTGTCCCGTAAGGATCTAATGCTAGTGAATTGGTAATTAAAATTATTGTTCTTAGTTTTAGTTTATTTAAACAAATATTTTGTGAAAATTAAAAGTAATAGCTAAACATGCCACTGTTTACAAGAGAAATTTTTTTTAAAGAATTAAAAAGTTAAGTTATTTTAACTTTGATAATTTTTTTGTTGATTTTTATAAATAAAAGCTCGAATCATATAATTTTAAGCTAGACATCCTAAAATATTAAACAATGACATAATTTTCATTAATTTAATAATAATTTTAAAATTTATCAAAATTAAGAAGTTATTTTTTCATATCTCACTTGAGGTTTGGTAAAATTACACATAAATGTAATTTTTTTTAAAAAACTATATAGATAATATTTCTTAATAGTAATATTATTATATTTGATCATTAGTTCATTAACTAAAATAATTTCGTATGTGTGAAACTTATATATTTGTATTTTGATATACCTCTTTTGTGGTTTAAAAATTAACAAATAATACCGTTAAAAGTTATTTTTCAAAATTTGATAAATATATATCAACTATATGCTGTTATTGACATGATAGTACTATAAATTGTTTTCTAGTATAGAATTATAAATTATATTATTTGATAAATATATATAAACTTATAAAATATAAATATATACAAATCGATTTATAAATTATTTGCTTGTATACAATTATTTTAGTTATTGTAAAATATTTTATAATCAATGAAATTATTTCCTATCATAAATTTATGATTCAATGTTTTTCAATAATTATAAAAATATTTCACAATAATTAAAATAATTCTACACAAGCAAAAAAAAATTATAATATCATTTTGTATATATATATAATATGGATTTATATATATCAAATTAAATAGTTTATAATTTTATATATGTAAGCAATTTATAATTTATCATATCAAAATTAGTACTTAATATATACATATTTATCAAATTAAATTACTTAGAGATATAATCTATCAATATTTTAAACCTTAGAGATAGTATGGAAAAAATACCAATATATAAAATTCATACATATAATATTATTTTAATTAATCAACTAATTGTATTACCTGTTAAAGGATATTATCTATTATTTTTTTAAAAAAAATTTATATTTATATGTAATTTTTATCAAATCATAAGAAAAATACATGAAAATACTCTTAAAAATTATTATCCTAACTCACTATCCAATAAAAAAGCCATATTAACAATTGTTTAGAGTCAATTGCTCTTAATTACTTTTTAAAATGAACATGGAGATGATGAATCAAGATATGCGTACATTTCCCTTGTATAAGTTATTATTTTGTCCTCTAAGAGATTAATTTCATGTACATCATCTTAGCTTGTTAATCATTTCAAATGTTACATATTATACATTGACATTATAAATTATATAGTTTTCATTTGTGCTCATAAATAAATTCATGTAGATGCAAAGACATAAAGACATACAATTTAAGTAAATGACATTATAATAATTATATCGGTCAATAAATAAGTACTTAAATTAGTAAAGATTTTAATAAGTTGAGTTTGGTTATTTTTTAAAATATTAAGAACGTGTTTATTTAAATTAAAAATATCAATATATTAATAAGTGTTAACAAATTTAAAAATAAATAATATTTTTATTAAAATAATATTTTTTTTTCGTAAATGATTTTATGTCATAACCAAATGAAAAAAATTTCATACTCTAAATTTTTTTCGTTCTTAATAACAATTCCACCCTAAAAAAAGATATAATAGTTGCCCATTTAATCTATTTGATGGGCCATTGTCATCTAAGTGCTAGAGTTTAAAATTAATAAGAGTAAACATCTCAATGCCATGAGGGAATTGCTAGGCAACAACAATTTACAGTACCTCCACTTGTAATTTATGTACTAAAAAGTTAACAAAAATTTTAATCGTACAATTCATTTAATACAAATAATTATTATTATTTTTTAAAATTAATCAAAATAATTGAAATTAGACGCAAATTTAAATTTTTGTTGGACCTTATACTGGTGTTGCTGATGGGATGGTCAGAAATGGAATGATTTTGCTTATACTTCGGATATAATAGGTCATTTTTGACGTCCCAATTCTGCACTTTTTCCTCCATAACTCCTGCAAGAGACCAGTTATAACTGCCAAGTGCTTATAGGGTACCTCTGCAAAAACTTAAGTTTTTGCATTTGAGAAGATATTATATGTTGTAGTAATTCTCTACTTCATTTCCCCACTCTTCCTAAAGACATTTGCGGTGCAGTATTTCTGACACGGTAATTTCTCTCAGGAATTTCATGCAGTTGATTTTCTCTGCGGATGATAGTGGGAGGGTTCTAAAGTATGATCCAATTACGAAACAGACTAGCGTGCTTTTGAGGAAACTTCAATTCCCTAATGGAGTTTCCTTAAGCAAGGACAAATCCTTCTTTGTCTTTACTATGCATCCGAAATACATGCGACTTTTGGGGTGTCGGCTTCCTATGATAGTTCATCGTGAAGTTATGTTTTGGCCACATTATGATCTAATCTACACAATGATTTCTAATTTTCTGTCATTTGGGTTAGTTTACGCACGCTAGTCCATGCACTAATGCTATAAATAGTAAGATGATTAAAACTGAATCTAGAAAGAATATGTAATTGCTGTGGAGTCCACAAATTCTCTTTTTATCATCTGTGGTGACTCAGAAAAGGAATATACCCCTGCTTTGGGGACATTGCAGAGAAATATAATGTTTGACATCACTCTAGAGATAGGGAAGCCATCACTTTAGTTTTACCTTTGTAATTTTTTCTTTTGATATTTTTGTTAATTTGAGAAATGAGTCAATATTTGGTGATAATACATTTTTATGCCTTCTCCAAGTCTCCGAACCATTCAACTTCTGGGAAAAAGTTAATTTTCTTCTGCTACTAAAAATTGCGGCAATTTCAAGCTTCAATAGCTTGCTCAATTGCTTCTTTCACAAGAAAATGATCTTCAGAACATTTGCTGGGTTGTCTGGGAACATTCAGTGGGTTCCAGAAGTCATATTGCTTTATTTTTCCTTTATCAATAATCATTTCATTCCATAAAGTAGATTAAGGAATTACTGTTTGAAAGGTGAGAAAGCAGGTACAGCAGAAGTGTTGCACATTTTACCTGGATATCCTGACAATGTCCAAACAAATAAAAATGGTGATTTTGGGGTTGCTGTCCACTGTCGGCGGAACTTTTACTCTCACCTGCTGGCTCTGTACCCTAAAATTAGGTATTTCATGCTCAAGCTCCGGTTCCAGCAAAGATTCATTTTCTGCTTCACATTGGGGATAGCCCACAAGCAGTAGTTATCAAGTACAGCCCAGAGGGAAAGATTTTGCAGATATTGGAGGACAATCAGGGAAAAGTTGTTAAAGCTGCAAGTGAAGTGGAAGAAAAGGATGGGAAGCTGTGGATGGGCAGCCTTTATAGTTCAAGTTTTTTTTGCATTAAGTTTCAGATAGTATTCATATTGTTTCAAGTTCTGAAGTTTTAGTTTCAACTCTTTTGTCTTGATGTTTCATGTGTCTATTGGATTTGATTTTAAGTTTTTTACACTATGTTTCATATTCTGTTCTGTTCATGGACATTTTAAGTTGTGAAGGTTTTGGTTTTAACTCTGTGTCTTCATATTTCAAGTTCCTATAAACAAGTACTTGGAGGACAATCAGGGAAAAGTTGTTAATTAAGATTATAAATCTATGGTGATTGATGAAAATTAAAAATAAGAAATTAGATTTTGAAGTATTATATACAATCCATAAAGTCTGTAAACACTCCACAAAAATTATACATGATTTAATTTCCTTTCATTAATTAAATAAGTATATCTTAATAATGATAAAATAAATATATAAATCATAAATTGATAAATGATATGCTAGTGTAGTATTAAAATTGTAAATTTTAATAAATAATAATAATATAATTATTATTATTTTTATTATACATATTATTTATTTTTTTAATAATTAATAAAATTATTTTACATTAATTTTTTTTATATCATTTTAAATAATTTTGAATATTAGATTTTTTGAATGATTTCAAATATGGATACTAAGCATGTGAACACAATCTAGGAAATCGATAAAATCTTGACATTTTTAATTTATTGTTCAATCAACAGACATTAATTGTTACAAGAAGAAGCATTTCATTGTTAAATAACCTTCTGTAAAATTACGCGTTCCATGGGATTTCATAAGTATGGTTTACATTTAATTTTGAATTCATGGATTATGGCAATGGTGACAAAACACCAACCATTCTGCTCCTGTTCTGTACCGCCCTTGTGTGAAAGATGTAAAATTGGGTTGTGCTTGTTTCTCTGTTTTCTCGTAGCTCTGAGTTGCGTCTTGCAAATTTAAAGAGTTTGAAGATGGTTAAGAGTATTCGTTGGACGTTAAATTCGTTGAATCTCGGCGCTTGGGAGACCTTGGAATTTTGTAGCTCGTCATTATTACTCGCTGACATCGCTGCATGTGGCAGCGTCAGATGCGTCACCATCTGAAGACTCCGTACGTTCGACCAATTCTTCTTCGACGCACCAAACCCTGACAGAAACACTTAATAATACCATCCTACTCTTCTACCGTTCCACGGCTTAACCAGAGACAGAGAGAGCCTGAAAATTCGTCACGCTTCTTAACTGAGCTGAACTTGTTGTCAAACTTTATAAGCTTACAAACAACAAGACTCTTGTACGTTTCAGTTTCTGTCTTCTCCCTTTCTCTCACCCAATGACGCCTGGAGGATTTCTGGGTTTAGTGTTTCTTCTTCTGGCTGTGTATTGTGGACTTGACCCTTTTAAGCACAGTCCAATCTATGATTTTCCCGATTTCGTGTCTCACAAAGTGGACATGCCGCCGTGGTCGCTGGTTCCAACCGATACTGACGAGAAGAATTTGCTTCAAAACTCAGAAATCAAGTTCTTGAACCAGGTTCAGGGTCCTGAGAGCCTGGCCTTTGACCCTCTTGGCCGTGGACCTTATACTGGTATAGCTGATGGGAGAATTCTGTTCTGGAATGGCCAGAATTGGAGTGATTTTGCTTATTCTTCGGATAATAGGTCAGATTTTGCTTATGTTGTTTTGGGATATTCAGTGCATGAGGCGAGTCTTTTAGTGACTCAGTGATTACTGAGTTTGGATGCATTTTCTTTTGATTAATCACGATAAAGAAAGTCGTATCAATAAATGATTAGTTTATGTCTTGAAAACAGTCATTTTCTACTGAAAAGCAGCGATTATCCTAGCCTTTTCTGTGATTGTACCTGGAATAATGCTTCTGACTTGATAATCTCTTTTCCATAAGCACTATGCAACGTATGTTACAGGTCGGAACTATGTAACCCTAAGCCATCGCCTTTGAGTTACTTGAAGAATGAGCACATCTGTGGCAGGCCTTTGGGTCTTCGATTTGACAAGAAAACTGGCGACTTGTACATTGCAGATGCATATTTTGGCCTGATGAAGGTCGGTCCAGAAGGTGGATTGGCAACATCACTTGCAACTGAAGCAGAAGGTGTGCCACTGAGGTTTACCAATGACCTAGACATTGATGATGAAGGGAATGTTTACTTTACCGATAGCAGCACCACGTATCAGAGGAGGTGAGTGAAATCAATTTCTCTTCCTGTCAGAGATGCTGATGGTTATAATTTTCTTCTTCTAAAGAAGACATTCAATGGTTTTCCTACAGCAAGCATCAAAATGCACATTTAATTGGATCTTAAAATGTGACCTGCCCTTCACTGCAAGATGAACCAAAAGAACGCAGTCAGAAAGACTACTACTTTTAATTAGAGCCAGTCTAATTTCATTACTTAAGGCTATAACTTAAATCCTGTGTTTTTCTGTCTCCTTTTCCCTATTTTGTATTGTGAGCTGAAATCACTTATAACAGGGTGTATGAGAACTTCCTAAATTTGCACCGGCATTTGTGTGTGGTTTACAAATTTATTATATTTCACAATTTCCACTGTTACTTAGCTTCTTGTCTTTTCCATCAATCTGTTGCATGTGATGGTAATATTCTTTTGCCAATTAATATCATGGTTAATATTTTCTATCTAACCATCAGTTGTACCTTATATACATATTATCATTACTTTCCTGCTGTAAGATATGTTTTAAGCGTGAAATGATCATAAGTCAATAGATGATACATAATTCCTTGCTTTTTGACATCCCAATTTTGTACTTTTTCCTCTATAACTCATAGCAGAGATAAGTTATCACTGCCAAGTGCTTATGGGGTACCTCTGCACAAAACATAAACTTGTATGCTGCTTCCTACATTTGAGAAGATATTATATATTGTAGATACTCTTCTTTTCTTTTCTTTTTTTTATAATTTTCCTAGAGACAGTTCTGGTGCATTATATGTTGTAGACACTCTTCTTTTCTTTTCCATTTTTTATTTTCCTATAGACATTTGTGGTGCATTGTTTCTGACACAGTAACTTCTCTCAGGAATTTCATGCAGTTGATTTTCTCTGCCGATGACAGTGGGAGGGTTCTAAAGTATGATCCAGTTACAAAACAGACTAGTGTCCTTTTGAGGAAACTTCAATTCCCTAATGGAGTTTCCTTAAGCAAGGACAAATCCTTTTTTGTCTTTTGCGAAGGAGCCATTGGCAGGTGACACTTCTTCCATATGCATCTGAAGTTAATGCGACTTTTGTGGGGTTGGCTTCCTATTATAGTTGCTCATGAAGTTATTAGTGGGCGGCATTATGATATAATCTAACCCAATGATTTCTAATTTCTCCATCATTCATGTTGCTTTACATATGCTAGTGCATGCGATAATGCTACAAATGGTAAGAGGATTAAAATTGAATCTAGAAAGAACACATAAGTGCTGCACAGTCCATGAATTCTGTTTTGACATATCTGGTGACTTAGAAAAGAATGTACCCATGCTTTGGAGAGATTGTAGAGAACTATCATGTTTGACATCACTGTAGAGATACGGAAGTGATCACTTTGGAAAGCGGTATACCTTTCCAATTTTTCTTTTGATGTCTTTGTTCCTATGGAAATGAGTCGATATACCCAAGTCTCCAAGTGAGCCATCCAACTGTTGGCAAACAGTTCATTTTCTCCTGCTGTGAAAAATTAGTGCAGTTTCAAGCTTCAATAGCTTGCTGTGATTGTTAATTGCTACTTTCACAAGAAAATGATCTTCAGAAGTCATATTTAATCATTTCAGGAATTACCCAACCTTAGCTTTAAATTTCCTCTATCAATATTCACTTCATTTGTTAATGCAGATTACGGAGATACTGGTTAAAAGGTGAGAAAGCAGGTACTTCAGAAGTGTTGGCCATTTTACCTGCATTTCCTGACAATGTCCGAACAAATAAAATGGGTGATTTTTGGGTGGCTGCCAACAGTCGGCGGACCTTGTACTCTTACCTGTTGGCTCTGTACCCTAAAATTAGTTATTTCATGCTCAAGCTCCCAATTCCTGCAAAGATTCATATTCTGCTAGGTGGGGGTCGGCCACGTGCAGTAGCTATCAAATACAGCCCAGAGGGAAAGATTTTGCGGATATTGGAGGACAATCAGGGAAAAGTTGTTAAAGCTGTAAGTGAAGTGGAAGAGAAGGATGGGAAGCTGTGGATGGGCAGTGTTCTGATGCCTTATGTTGCAGTTTACAACCTATATTAAGGTAGATATGCATGCTCTATTGTTGTTCCTTGTGCTAGAGTGGCTAGCTCCTTTCAACTTGTTTCTTTATATTCTGAAAGTATTGATAAGGTTTGGAGCTGGACAAGAATTTATTCTTAAAGTTTGTCCAGGTGGTTGTTTATCTTCTTTCATCTCGCATGATGCACTGTTTTATACGCCTAGTTCCATGCTCATTTGTTGATATGTTTATATGGGACATTGATGCTGGAATTGATGTTGCACTCTAAAACACATTAATTGAGAAGAATAAAATCTAGGCAATCCATGGGGACTGGTTCTGCTTGTGAAATAATTCTACCATTAGCTATGGATGCGAATATGTGATATGTCTGATTAGTCATGCTATTCATATTTTCCTGTCGTAGTCACAGGATCAGTTAGGAAGTTTGATTGTCTACCAGAAGAAATTGGTCGACCAAATGATCATGCATTTAAAAATTTTGAAGAGAACATGTAGAATAGCAATAAAAGAGGATGATTTTGCTGATAATCGAAGACTTTGTCATTTATGTTTATGAATTTGGGTTTGCTAATAATATACATATGCCCGGATTTGAATAAATTAATTCGTTCGGAATGAGAAAATATTTAATAAAAATTTTCAGATATTTGAGATTAAGTCAAAAAGTAAACCCTTTTCACCATCTGAACAGCTACATAGCCATGATCACCAATAGACCAAAGTGTCTGAAAAGTAGGGATTAAGTTAATTAAGCAAATGTACTTAATTAATTAAAATAGTTAAATTCAATATATTTAGCTTTATATATATATATATATATATGTATATGTATATATCTTTCTCTCTCTTTTATTTTTCTTTTTTTCAAATTCTATGCTCTCCTTTTATACATCTTAGTTTGTGTAGTGACAACACTTGATGCCTAATCTTTGAAATTTAAATCATCCTCTGTAGGTATCATACTTGTGAAACTTTTCACTTCGACTTCTCCCCTGCCATTCTTGACCACTTGATCTTATAATCTATACTCAAATTCTTCATTTCTATAATCTAAGAAAGCACACTCCTTACCTTTGACATCAAACTTCAATCTTTAATCCTTAAGAATATGAACATAATAAGCTTGCAGCCAAACAGTCACAAATTCCTAGTTCATATAGACATATGCTTTCCTTTCCTATTAAACAATAGTTATCCCAGGTTCATAAGAATCAAACTTGTACAATAATGAGGCTTTGTGCACCTATAAACAAGACCCTAAATAAACAAGAGGAATCAAAATTTCTATTTCCTAAGACTGTTGTATGGTCACTACAACAACATTTTTTTGTCTCTTTCTTTTTTGTCCAAATGTTCATCTTGTAAGCATTCACAACCAGCAAGCATTAGTCCACATTAACAAATTTTTATCCGTTTAAATAAAAAAAATTACGTGTTAATATTTAAAAGATTAGAATCATACATCAACAATATTTTTTTAAAGAAAATTTGATGTATTAATACGATTCTCTTTTACTAATTGATGGCATTATTTTGTGGTAAAAGAAACTATCGTCCGATACCATATTAATTTACTCATCCTCCTAGGAAAGTTGATAAAATTAAGTAAGGTATTCATGGTGTATGAGAAATATTTGTGTTTGGTTAGGTACTCATGGCTTCTTCTTCTTCATCTTTTTTTTTAATGTTTATAAAATTAAATTTAGGATAATAATAATAATAATAATAAGTGACTATGGTACTCATTTATTCTCCTATTTATTCTCATACTCTTTTCGCTTTCCTTAATAATTACTTAATGTATTTTCTTTCTTCTAGCTTTTATCTTCAAGTTATTAAGTTTATATTTCATCCTGTTCCCTCAAGGTTTTCATTAAAATTTCTCTTTTTTCATAATTTTTTTTTGTATTTTTCTTTCTACAAAATATTTTTCTTGTCAATCAAAAGCCTTTATCATTAATATATTTGCTGGAACAAAGGTATTACAAAAATAAAAACAAGAAAAAAAAACCTTTACCCTCCTGAGAATATTTAGTACAAGAAAAACTTTTATTTAATAACAAATAGTTATTGTATATAATTTATTATTTATATTTTAATATTGAAATAATATCTTTTAATAAAATTAAATAATGTACATTATATAATATTAACAAACACCAAAAGATATTTATTTTTAGAATTTCGAGTACAATATAATACATACACATCAAGTATTATAATTTATGTATGTGTGTTTGTTTATGTGTATGGATAAGTTGAGAATAAAGAAAGAAAAAAAAATTAAAAGAACTGCATAAATAACCTTAGTTAATAATTATAAATAATTTTTAACATTTGTTTCAATAATTCTGAGATTAAAAATTAATATAAAAAATTATATAATTTTAGAAACTTATTGATTTTGTCTTATGTGCGTGTTTGTATGTGTGAGCACATGCTCCTCTATGCACTTGTGTGCATACACACACATTATTGTTATATATAGAGAGAGAGGTTAGGATCAAGGACCACTATTTTGTACATAATTTTTTATACTATTGGATTAATCTTAATTGAATGGTTAATATGTCATTTCATATGCTTATTAATTATGATATATTAATTATACAAATTATATTTTATTTCAGAACAAATTTTAGGTGGGACTATTCAATCAATAAAGTGAGAAAAATTTATTTATCGATGGTAAATAAAAAAATTAAATGAAAATTACATAAAATTTTCTCATTTAGTTTATTAATTGAATAGTACTACCACAGTAATTATACTAATATAATAATACTATTCTACATAAAATTTTTTCTTTATCTCAACTATTGGAATTGCATTAATTATAATGTATTAATTACACAAGTTATGTTTGGTTTTAATTATTAAAAGTATATCAATATAATGGTTCAAAAATTATTGTAAAAAATTGTATAAGTTTAAGGAGCTCATGATCTTATTCCTATGCATGGATATTACACAGGTTTTATATGAATTATTTAAATTACACAAATTTATTAAATAAAGAGAGGAGACAGAAGATTTTTAAAAATAGAATATATTAATAACTCTTATTAATGCAATATTTATTTCATTCACTCTTAACCCTTAATTCTAATAAAAGATTAAGATTGGATGTGCATTAATTATGATATATTAATTACACATTTTAAAATTTGATCTTAATCATTCATAGTGTGTTGATTTAATGGTTAAGAAATCAAAGTAAGAACGTATTTAAACTTAAGAAACTTTTGACCTTACTAATTTATATACTAAAAAATTATTTATTTCTTTGGAATGTTAGGAATATGAGCTTTTGTAATTTTGTACACACCCCGGCAAATAATATGTGACATATTATACATTTTCACAAAAGAAAATCCTATAAAACATGTGACGACAATATTAATATATCATATTAATTTTTTATAAATAAAATATATACACAAATTTGTATCTCTATTATCATTGCATATTAACGCGATATAGTATAATAAAAATAAATTGATAATTTATGTGAATAATTTACCCAAACAATTCTTATGAGCAATTTTATTCTCCAAAGAAGAATTTACGATCTATGCAACATTTTACGTATTTTGTTTTATTAATTTTTTATTTTATTTTTAAATTCATTCCAAGTTCAAAGAAGAAGAGATGACCAAGGTCTTCAAAACAACTTGATTAAATTTTAATTAGCACTAAACAATTGCAGCTTTGCAGTTAATCTCATTGTTACTCATCACTAACTACACAACTAATGAAGTACTTAACAAATAATAAAAGTACTTGTACATCAATTGACACTATGCTCTAGGATTCACTCATTTTTGCCTATCAATGATACACCCTAGTTACTAAATTCAATTTCTTAATTTGTTATATTATAAATTCAATATAATACCTTATTTAATTTTTTTTATAAAAATATTTAAAAAGAAATTGAGTAATTATCATTATAAGAAATTGTAGTCCAAAATTTTTCGTTCTGGGTGCATAAAAACGTACGTACATTCAATTGTACATATGAGAATACAAGTTTTATACAGCGCTTCTGTCGGCACTCTTCTAGAACGCATAACATTCTTGACATCAGGAATAGTATTACTTTAAAAAAAAAGAGGCCCGCCCCTTGTAAACAGCTGGTAAAATTTTTATCCAATGGTGTATTCTACTCTCAAAGAAATATGTACAGATTCATGTAGAGAATGGATTGCACCAGTAAATGGTAAAACATGTCTGCTTTCTTGTCTGTTGACTGCGTTGATGCGGGTGAAAATGAGTGTTTCTGTAATGCTTAAATACAAAATTCCAAAACCTCGCATCCCTAAACATTCCAAAGGAAGGTAAGGGAAGGGAAGGGAAGGGAATGGAAGCGCATTAATAGCCCGCCCCCCTCGTCCGCTACAGAAAGCCAGAAAAAATATGGTTAGAAGATGGATGACTCCCACCCACTCATTCTCTCAATCTTCATTCATACCAATACAATAATATTACACCTCTTTCTCTCCCTTTCATAAGTGCTACAAGTAAAATTACTACAACGACAGTAACAAAATTAAAAATAAAAATGAACCCACTACTTCCCCACTTCACTCTTCCTCTCTTCCAACCAGACTAGTCCTTTCATATTTTTCGTACACTTTCTTTCTTCACAGTTTCTCTCTCTCTCTCTCTCTCCCTCTCACACCCTCTCTCCTAAGAAAGCCATTTTGTTTTTCTTCTGGATTTGTCTTTCTATAGAATCCCGAATTTCTTTTCAATTCTTGATCTAAATACTTAAAAAGAATTCTGCGTGTTGTGAATTCTTTACTTTTCTTGATCTGGGGATATATTTCTCTCCTTCCTTCTCTCTTTCGTAGATTTTAAGCACTGAAAAAAAATGTCTATGGAAATGGCATCTGAACGTGTTTGTTATGTTCACTGCAACTTCTGCAACACCATTTTAGCGGTATAACACTCGATTCTCTTTCTCTCTATTTCTGTATAACCTCCATCTTCTCTCTCTTTTCCATGACAAAAATCAAAGGTTTTATCTGTCTCTAGAGCTTAATTTTGACCGTGACACCATGTTCATCAGTATATCAGTAAGCCCAGCTTTTGCAGGTGAATGATGATTTTGGTTGCGGGAAAATAAACTGAAATTCAACTGAAAAGACGTGTTAAAATGATTCTGTTTGAAGGAATAAATCGTAAACCAATTTGTAAAATGTCATTTTCTTGCAAAATTTTCCTGGAACCACATGGATCATGAGGTTTCTTGATTTTACTTGGAAACAGATGAGAATTCTGTCTTTCATGTCAATATTTTATGAGAAATTTTATTAGGAGAAGTTTATGCGAGAAAATTCGTGTATGGTCATAGTAAGACAGTTTTTGAAAGCCAGGAATTTAAATCACAAGTATGCAAAGAAATATTGGAATCGATCAGTAATCGCAGCCCAGTTTTGCCTGGAACCCCTTGCAGATATTTGATCTATCAAACTATATCAAGAGAAGTGTTTTTTTTTACTCTCCGAGGGGCTCTTACAGATGTCAATGTTGAGACTATGACTAGGGCTACAGGTGGGTATTAGGGTTCTTCCAAGTCATGGTGAAAATCCAGTTGAAGCTCTTTCTTTTTTTTTAAGCTTAGCAGAAGTTCATAGGATTTTTAAAGTCTTCTGCAAACAAGCCTAGCAACTGCTGTTGTTTGCTTTTCTACTTTTCTTATTAAATTACTAGTAATAATCTCTTATCACAGCTGCTCGCTCATCTAAATCAGTAAATTTCCATGTGATGCAGCACTTAATTGTTTAATCTCTCTCTTCATTTCTTTATTTCATGGTGGGTGTTTCTGTTGCTGTATATACCGTGGCAAAGCATTGTTTTGATCGCAAAATTAAACATGATCAACTTGTTTTACTTTCTTGCATAGTTTCGGGTTTGTTTTTCTTTTGAAGTACACAAAGGACTGTTTTCCTTTCTTTATACAACATCTTGTGGTAGAGAGAGCAACCAAAGCCATGGAAAACCAAATGCTTTTGCTTTTCAAACTCCTTTCATAAGAACATAACTCTCTTAGAAACAACAAGAATCCCTCTTTGAAAAATCAAATTTTAAAAGAAAATACTGAAGAAACACTGCACATAGGTCAGTGAATCAGTATTTTCTTGATTCATGGCGATTTTTGATTTCTGTGATTACTAGTCATGGCCTTTACGGTTTCCGTTCCAGTCACGTCCTTTTCATCTCTCTGGGCATATTTTCCTTTATTTTATCATCTTGCTTGCGGTGTCAGTAACAAAAGTCAGGCGCACCGAAAGGAGAGAAATAATGTTATTGGAAGCAAATCGAGGAATTTTAATTATGTATGGAAAAATCCTTATAATTAATTATTACTCGTGTGAGGTCTTCTGTGATCTGCTAATTATTTGGTTTCCATCCTTTACTTATCCCTCTGCTCGTCAGCCATGTCCAAAAGAGATCACCAGCGAAGTATTTTAAAAGTCGTCGGACAGATCTACATGCATTCATCTTCCTTCTTCTTCTTCTTCATTTTTCTCCTTAACACGATGTTCTTGATTTTGTATCTTCTTAACATGGAGCCTTGTTGTTCTTCTTCTCCTCTTATTTTCTTCTTGTATTTCTCGGGATATTGTCGGACAAATCTGTGCTTTCTGAAACTTTCCATGTTGATTTATAGAATTGTGGATGGGTTAGTGCATAGTTGTAGTTAATTCATAATGCAACTTAATTGAAGTTGCGCCGAGAGTTACCAATTTGAGCCATCAAAGTTTCTGTGCTTGTGATCTCGGTTTTATTTAGACTCCCATCCCTTAATTGTTTTAAGAAATATGAGGCCAGATCTGGGTACAAATGTGACGTTCACTTGGTAGGGTTTGAAGATGGTGCTGTGACAAATAAAAATGTTCTTCATATTAAGCCATTTGGGTTCAAACTTGAGTATATAGTTAAACTTTGATGTGTGCATATAATAGACAGAGATGGATTCATTAGAGAGAGTAAAAGATCAGTTACAAAGTGTGATAACTCCAAAATACAGCTGAATTTCTTTAGATTTCAAGTGCATGCTCTTGTTTTATTTATACTCCATTAAACGCATGATTGCAGGTCAGTGTTCCTTGCTCCAATATGTTCAACGTTGTGACAGTTAGATGTGGGCATTGCGCCAATTTGCTGTCTGTCCATATGGGATCTTCGCTTCAAACACTTCCTGTTCAAGATTCTCAGGTATATTTAATATTCTTTTTGGCCTCCACTTTGCAAACATTCTTATGCCTAAGTGAATTTTATATTGTATACAAGAATAGAGTAATAAACAAGTTTTGAGACAGGATGAATGCATTTGTTTTAGTGACCGAGATTCCAAACTTATTTTTGGAATTCCTTTTTGTTTTTATTTTTTTTGTATTGTAGAGATAACATATGATAAGTTTTCATAAGACAAGGAACCAATTATTGTTGGTTCAGTTTGATTTGACCTTTCCTCTCTCTCTCTCTCTCTCTTTTTTTAAATTTTAATATTTCAACTTTTCCTTTGTTGTGTTCTTTATATGTGTAATACAAAGGATTTTGCTCGTTGTGTTCTAAAATCATGACCAAGCTAAGTCAAAGTAGCTTTAATTAAATATGTCAGTGGATGCTCAAACAAGGGATTATAGATTTATTTGTTTTAGTTATTTTTGACTCTCTTATGATTTGGTTGAAAGAAGATGCAGAAACAACACTCAAATTTTGATGATTCAAGTAAGGACTCCGGATCATCTTCAAAACGTGAAAAGTTTTCTTCTTCATTTGAGTCTGCAGAGCCTGAAACTCCTCGAATGCCACCAATTCATCGTTAGTGTCTCTCTCTCGCTATCTCTATTGCAAATATATATGGTCATAATTAAACATTTAATTAAGAACATCTTATGTACATATATAGATATCATGTTTATAGCAAAGTATAATAACCCCACAACAAAAAGGTTGAATGCATAAACAACAATCTTGGCTTAATTTATTATCGACGCGGACACGACTGGCTAAATTATATAAGCCAAGCGGAATTATATATCTCATCAGCAAGGCCACTAGTCATGAAGAATCAGTTTCCTCACAGAACTCCATTTCCCATATGAATTTTTCTTCATATATGCATGGCCCATTTGAGATGTTGACTTTACATAACAAATTTGAGTACTCATCATTAATTAAGTTGACAGTGCATCCTATCAAACTTCAATACATCATGCACAAAATATATTACTTTCAATAAATTGCCCTAGTATATATATATATATATATATACTGATTCGTTTTACAGGTTATTTTAACATTTTTTAAAGCTAATTTTCAATGTCAAATGCCATGTTATTTTTGTCCATTATACAGATTGCAGATGGCACAGAGCCTATATATGGCTGTTAACATAAAAAAACCAAGTTCCCAATTTGATTTTTGGATAGATTTGCATCATCGTCCGTACAATATTACAATGGATATAATTGAGAAACTGCTCTCGGTAGCATGCAGCTCTGAGAGCAATGGATGGACGGCCAGAGTTTTTGACAGAAGGAATGTCACAGACTTTTTTACATGTTGTAGAGGGTCATTATCCTAATCCTGAAAATTTACTAGTTTATTTATTTATTTTTTTTGCAAAAGTTTTAGACCTATCTAGATACATAGACTTGATTACTTTAACAGTTTTCGATAACTTAAAACTTGTGTCTATTAATAGTAAACTTGCTTGAGATTCTCAACTGTCGTAAATGATGCAGCACCAGAGAAGAGACAACGAGTTCCTTCTGCATACAATAGGTTTATCAAGTAAGTTTCAACATGTACTTATTTTATATCACAAACTGTTTACTCGGTCTTTTATTCTCGCCTCTCTCTCTTTCATGTTCAAACAATTATAAAATATTAATCTGGATTACAGAGAGAACAAACATGGCTATTGTGAATACTGTGGTTAGATTTGGTTCTGTGTTTCTCAAATAATTAAATTTGCAGGGAGGAAATCCAAAGGATTAAGGCTAGTAATCCTGACATCAGCCACAGGGAAGCTTTTAGTACAGCAGCAAAAAATGTAAGCTGTGTTCTAACATTGATACTAATTATATGCAATGTGGGTTACGCACTTTGTTTAATTTGTCCACTTCTTTTATCTTCAATTATTTACAGTGAATTTCTTTTTTTTGTTTGTTTGTCTTAAACTTAATTAAAAATTCAAAAGTCAAACTTTTAATGGTAAATTTTTGTTGTAGCCCAAATTTTAAAAATCGTTAAGGTATGCACAAAGTCCAAACACAGACGGGCAATATTTACACCTGCTGTTTCTAGGTCATCACAAATTCATAATATATGTATTTGTGGTTCTTGCAGAGAAAGTGTATAATGAAATTCAACATTGGATACTTCCATGACATAGAACTCAAATGGGTCAAGTGAGAATAGACGTTCTAGTTTAACCACAAAATCAATTTCTTTAGTCAATTTTTCTTCATATATTATTTTCCTTTGTCTTTTTGTCCTATTCCTTTAGGTTGACTATTCCTAATAGGAGGTTTAGCAGTCTACTTTTCTTTACTAATGTCAAGGAAATCAGGTAATAGAACAATTATGAAATCTCCTTCAAGAAAAATTGAGGAGAAAGATTTAATTTGTAATTGGAGTCTTATTATTGACATTTAAATCTGACATATTATTGATCATACTTGTGGATGACCTAGTTCAACAATATAAAGCTTTATAGTTCCTATGATGAGATTGTGATTTCACTGTACTATACATAGAGGCTGTTATCTTTCTACTCATTCATCTGCAACTTAAGAAAAATTTTATGGGCATCTTAACCTCTCTAGCTAATGGAGGGCCATGTTAACGAAATTGACATCAAATACTAATCGTGTTGGTTCACATTCTCAAATCCCTTGAATACATAATAAAACTTTGAGGATTCTTACCCTTATTGTTAAAACTTCTTTGATAAAAGTTTCATCAAAATTACATTGAATTCCTCCTTGCACATTATCATTAGAAAACTCCTAAGCTGGTGTCTGCAGTCAATCGCCTTTCCACTTTCATGCCCTCTTGTTTCCCTAGTGACTCAAAGTTTAGGTCTAGAATTTATCTAGCTTTAGAATTTGAAAAAGAGGGACAAAGGTGATAGAGCAAAAATTATTAAAAGACTCGTGTCTTTAGTCCACAAGAACTCATATATGATTGAAAGTGTCCACAGAGCTACAGTTAACAGCTAGCGTAGATCTTTTATGTTATTATCCGCGTAAAAATAGTATCACACACACACACACACACATATATATATTCAATCTTGGTTTCTAAGATCGTTAATCTACTCATGTTACGTGTGATAGTAAGACCACGAAACGTGGGAATCTGACTGTTTGTCTGTCAAGCAGAATATATGCTAGCTAGGACTCATTAGTTTACTATTACAATGTAATCATATTTTCATGAATATTTGACTTTCTAAACCTTCATGATAACATTTCCCTCTAATTTCATATTTGCATTCATGTTACAACAGTCTCTTTTCTTTGTTGATGATTTTGTGTTTGTATCTGATGTAATTTTCTTCAGTACCCAACAAATTTTTTTCCAAAGCGAAACAATTTCAGCTTTTTGGCAGTGCAATATTATCTCTATAAACATTATTTGTTATGCAGTGGGCACATTTCCCTCACATTCACATCGGGCTAAAGCTGGATGGCAACAAGCAAGCAAAGTTGGACCAGGCATATGCAGAGGGCACTCAAAGGTCCAATGGATTCTACTAAAATCAAATGTTATATATATATGAGTGTAAAATTGTTGAAAAATTTGAATGAGGTGATGAAGTATCCTCCTAATAACCAAATGGGGACAGGCCTCTATGAAAACTTTGTAAACTTTTTACGTGTGTTGTTCCTTTTCTAACTTTTTAAGAAGTGCTTTCTATTTTACTGATTGCATTTGCAATATTTCATATATATATATATGTATAAATGTTGAACTTTCGTCATTTATGTATGAATATTTTAAGTGAACGAGATTGTATAAAACAATGTGCAATTGTTTTGCCGTGTTGTCACTCTCTCACTCAATTTGCGGAGGACAAAATGGATAGCCGTGTTGTCTGCAGTTATAGCCAGAGAGGACCACTTTGCCAATATCACTTTCCATGGTTTGGTGCTCCACTTCAATGGATTTACCCCCATTTTCAGTCTCGAGTATTGTTGTATGTCAATTCAACTTCTTTTCTTTTTCTTAATAACTTTTAATTTCAAAAAAGAAAAATTATGTATATTTATCTAATAAAATGATAAATACCATACATGCAAAGCACCTTATCACAATGAATAAAGTTGGATGCAAATTATTTTTGTATAAATTCAATTATATTATTTTCATATTTTTTATATAATTTTTTTAATTTGCATTTATTCTCACGCGCGCGCGAATGTATATTATATATATATATATATATATATATATGGTGGACACCCTAACCATGAAAATATTGTTCACAGATTACTGACTACGCGAATCCTTCCTTAATTGTGTATTATTATTGCTGTTATTAAGTTTGGCAGCCACAGCTTGAAAATCCTAAAGTTTCTTCCTACTTTTCTTTTGGGAGGCATTCTCTTGGAATGCACAAACAACTCTTAAATGCCTTAAAATGGCCAAGCAAAATTACAGTTTTAAAAACAAAAATAAATAAATAAATAAAAATAAACTATTGCTAGCCAAAAAAGAAGCAAGAGAACCCTAGATTTTTCTCTGAACAGCTGCTAGAAGTTCCTGCCCTTTGGCCTGATTGCAGCTAAGACATCAGCTGCTCTCTTTTCCATAGATGAATTCAACTCTTTGTTAAGCTACTTAGTTGCTTAACTTAATTTGTTAATCTAGCCATCAATGATTTGCTTAACTCAGCATATTCCGTGTCTCTTTTCTCTCTTTCTCTTTGTATATAAAGCATAATTCTTGTACTGTCAACTCATTTCTCTAACAAGACCGGTCAATATAGGCATCAATATGATACAGCAATGAGCAATAACGCTTCAGTCAGGCTGACGTGGTATGATGAAACCCTAGATATATATATATATATATATATATTTCTATTCGTTCACAAATGATCACATGATCATTTTTGAAGATCATGCCTCGTGTCCCTTGACCATTGTCCACCGTTGATTTTTCCGAACCGGCCTTGATTTCATGTGGGTCCTATTTTTGGTACCACTCCCAATTTGCCCCCTCATCACACCCATAACTTACTACTTACATAATTGTTGCGATGATATTCTTGACTGTGTAGTAACTCTATCCTTGAATCGTAAAGATAGAATGGGAAAAACACATCTGATAACTGCTACCCGGAGAGAGAGAGAGAATAGAAAAGGAGGTAATAGTATGGAATGTTAAGTGGAATTTGTCTGTTGGGATGAGGCTGCGAGTACAGAATCTGTAATGTCAAATCATGTAATTGGTATGTTGGAAGTAAGTGTGTTGTGTATTTGTGAGTGGGTCTTGTCTAAAAAGATCAATGATATTTCCCTACCGTATGGCTTTGAAAATGTCTGTATTGGGCAGTCATGTCACATATAATGGTAAAGCTTAGGGCTAGGCTCTCTCTTCTCTGGTTTCTAATACAAACAAGAGAAGGTGTTGTTGCTGCTGCTGCAAGCCTGCGACTGTTGCACCTGCTTTCTCTCTGAAGCGGAACCAAGCAATAGCAGAAGCAGACAATAAAGCTCAGTTAGTCAGTAGTGAAATAACCTTTTCTGGTTGCCAACATCAATGCTGGAGATACTTTGAGATTTCCCACTTCATTCGTTTTAGAATTCTGATATGATGTACCCCACTAACCAGCATGGGCCCCCCAGATTATTATTAAACACAAGATGCATCCTTTTCAATTCTTTTACGTCATTTTAGTCAAATATTTAATTATATGGGTTAGGGTTTCACTTTTCTTTTACCTTTTTTTTAATTATTTTTTTCCAAAAAACAGAAGATTTTTGTAAAGGTAACATTCAAATCAATAATCATATTGTTTGTCCTTTACTAATGTCTTTAGTTTGATGTTTCATTATTGTGTCTGTGTCCAAATCTCATTAGAGAACTATTATGTTTTTTAACTTTAGATTGCTATAACTTTGTCATTGCAAGAAGTTTTCTAGTACACATGAATGATCTAAACTAGTTATATATATATATATATATATATACATATTATAATTATTTTATTTAAATTATAAATAGCTATTTTATATGCATGCATTCATATTGTAATCAAAATTTTGTTATTTTGATGTGTTATATTAACTCCACAATATTAAGAGAGTTTAAAAAGATTTAAATTCATGTCTCAAGACAATTTTTTCTCTTGGATACTAACATCTTCCTTCAATGGTCCAGATAGTATTGTTTGGAATGGTTTATATTTCAAGAGATAAACTAATTAAATTAATTGAAGCAATATATAAATCCTCTTCTTCTTTGAAGACATTTCCCATTTAGTTCTGGTTGCTTGTGATGATTTCAGAACAAGCCATCCAGGTTGCAACTACGCATTAATTCCACCAATTATGTGTATGATTTGTGCCCAAATCTGCTGCTTAAATCCTAATTTTACATTTTGTTAGTTTAATTATTGCCCGAGTCACAACGGTTGAAATATGTTGGTGTGACTGAAATTTACGTCATGTTTCGCTCCTTCTTATAATCAAGCTTGCTACTGTCAGTAACCCTTCTGCAGCTGCTTGCATATCTTAATTAATATCGTGTGACTACCTTATCTTTTTTCTTCAACATTTATTGCCATGCCACTGTCTATGAACTGTGAGGAAATCAAGGGTTCAAATTTTTTAGTCCATTCGAACACAAAACTAAAACAATTAAAAAAGAAAGATTAAATTGAAAGGCAATAGATAAGTGCCCAAGCATATTATCGCCTTGAATAGACTAGTCAAGGGAAGACAGATGGGAGATATAATGCTGATAATGAGTGAACCTTATGCATAGAATAATTAGAGAAAAGGTTGTGCCGTCTATACATAAATCTAGATTATCATTAGTTAATTAAATTCCTCTGTCACATCATATTCAAGCAAGGATACTATATTATCAAAATTGTATAAGATCATGTGGTCCTATTAGTTGATAATCTAGGCTCAATGCCCTCGACAACAAGATACCTAACATGTGGTTATTATGCAAGTCTTTACATTCAACACTAACATACCGAAACAATGATTTTGGACAAGAATGATACGTAACAAGTATGCAGTTTGTTATTAATAAAATTAGGATATAAAAATTATACTTTAATTAATATGACATCAATTAATAACTATTACATGTTAGATAGTTGTTTAATTTTATACCAAACACCAATTAATGGGTGACACGTAAATTATTACATTGATTAGCAAACAAATTTTATATTATAACTTTATAAATTTAACATTAATGTAATTAAAATTAAAAAAAGAAGAAGAGGAACATATATGCATGTGATATTAGTTCAAAAAGCTCTGGACTTTACTCTTTTAATGGAAGAAGAAATAAGAACCATAGCTAAGTTTCAAATTTTACTTCCATGAAGAAATTTGTGGAAGAATAACTTGTAGTAATAAATACATAATGATATTATTTGAAACAAGGATGATAACATATAGGAAGGTCAAATTTGTCGAAGAAATAGTTACTAAATTATTAATTGCTTGGAAGCAACGGCAAGGAAAATGGGTAAAGAGACATGACACTACCTACAATACAGAGTGCCATAAATAATGCATTGGAATGAAATGCTCCTAAATTTTGATTGAATTTCATTTTTGCTACATCTATTTTCATGGTTTGTATTCATGTCATTTCAAATTCTTCTGTTCTATGATTGTACATTTCAATTGTGTGTGTGATGCATCTCTGCCTTTGACACAAGGTAGAAAATATGTCGGTCAAGCGTACCCACAAAATTAAAAACAAAGAAGAGATCAAAAGTTGGGTTAGTTAATTGAAATTACATGATTGATCGGGATGGTAAAGTACATGTTTAATTTAGATTAGATAACGGATTGGTGCATGAGATATTATTAGGGTTTACTTTTATGGGTACTTGGAATAACTTTCATGTTTATTTCTCATTATTTAATTATTATGGTGGTGCATGTGCTAAAGGTTGTGCGGAGATGCATGCATACACAGACGTATACTTGTATGTTACATTAGCTTTTGTAAAACTGAGATCATTTTATTTTAAACAACCTCACTACCACAAGACATCTCCTTCGATTTTATTGTAGATTAGATGGTAATTCAATGACCTCTTCTTCTTCCTTTTTTTTTCTAAAAGTGGAAAACCCTTTCACTAAGAAAAACTAGCTACTCTCTTATCTCTGCCTTTTTTCCATGAAACAATGCAATTTATTTTACAAATTGAGTTCAGGTTAATTAGAACATGTTTAGTACTAGCGATTTTTTGTTAAAATTGAAGGGCTCAAATATTATTATCCCAATTCTATTTACACAAGGAGTAAGTTATTCTTCATGTTTCTTTCTGGACATGATTTGATGCCTTCTCACATGCACATTCAATCCATATTTGACTTCCTGTCGCCTAAGATGTGCTACTACTCATCAAGCAAACTAAGCTGGCACCCCTCTTTCTCAATCATACAATTCACTAATAAAAAATCAAACTATTTTCGACTAAGGGTATAAAATTAAGCATACTCAACACAATTAAACTAAACAAGAAAATTATTTTACAAGCTAAGCAATACCGACTAAGCCATAAAATAAGTGGGTAAACATTACTTGGTAGAACAAAGTGTCATTTTAAAAGTGCCTAATGAAGATTAACAACCCACACAATCGAAAAGCAATCAATTAACTAATTGCAATAATGTAGGGAGTTGGATTTGAAGAAGGCAAAATGAAAAGAGATTGGAAGGGAACCACAGAAATGCAGCACAATGTGAACCAAGTAACAAGTGGTCCTGGAAAAATGCGGCAGCTTAAGGGTACTACCATTATAACCACAATCAATATGGTCAAGTCACATCTATCTTGGTCTTACACTAAACGAGGTAAATACAGCTTAAGTGGTCCACCAAACCCACACTAGTAAATTAATTCTCTCACCAACATACACTAGTATATCATAAGCTTTCTCAGGATTGATTTCTTCCATCTTCTCCTTCTAATCTCCTCTATTAGCTTATTGACAAGACAATCAAAATTATATATATATATATATACGCGTGCGCGCGCTCGTGCAAGCATAATAATTTCAAACAGTCCTTGGATGAACTAATAGCAGTCACTTTAAATTAGCATATCTCCAATGCAAAGGACCTGTACAGCAAATTACATAAAACTTTGAATGAAGTTATTGATGTTGAAAGCTTTCTTCTGCACTCTACATATGCTTAAACTTTCTACTTGAATCAATTCCAATGTTGTAAATTAACAAAGCCAAATGAATGCACCAAAGTTTAAAGAGTATAAATTGCAAGAAATTTGGAAAGTTTTAACGCCACTATATTGCAAATGAAATTGCATATCAAATAAATCTATTTCTTTCATATTGCAAACAGAATTGCATATCAAATAAATCTATTCATCAGTATTATAAGGAGCAAACAAGAATCAAATTTCATTGACCCAGATCGTAAACCCCCCACAACAGAAATTTTCTTGACTTAAAAGAAGTTCAAAAGCATTTTCTTCCACATATGGTTACAGGTGTTAAAGAATCGGTATTGTCTCATTTCTTTAGTTGTTGCATGATACAGACACATTCATTACCTATTCTAAACTTAGTATCTCCTAAACATAATCATCCACAATGGATACCAATGAATTCAACTAAAAAAGAATGCTATTCTGAGAACTAAGGTGGCAAAAATGTTAATATTTTGACCAAGTATGTCTTGCTTCAGTATGGTTCCCACTGCTGATTCTAGCTTCCAGTATCATTCTCAACTTAACTCTATTCTGATGTTAAACATCTACAACTCTTCGATAGAAAAGAACATATGCAGCCGAAGTCTTTATCTTGTCCTGGCTGATAGGATAGACGTGGCTATCATCAAAGTCATACCATTGATCACCTCCATGCTACATCAGAGAAAATAATACAAAAAAGAAACACTGAGCAACATGGGCCAAGATTCATTCTCATAAATTGGGAAGGAAAATTCCTCCTGTTTCATATCAAGTAAATCAAACAAATCTGTATGAATGTTGTGTGTGCATGAATAAACAAGAAGAGATAGGAAAAAGAAAAAACAAAAAAAATAAAATGCCAAGAGATTCAGCGCTTACATGAACAAATGCAGTGTAATGACCACCTCCCATGCTTCCATAGTGATTACTAACAGCATAAAGCGTGTAATGATGAGAAAGTTCGTTCCTGTGAGCAATGTGAGTTGACAAATCAAGATTATTGATAGGGAAGTCGACATATGTCTCTAGCTTGTTCTTCAAGAATCGGCTGTATGAGAATCTCTTCAAATGAATAACCAGAATCTCTGGCAGTCTCCAAAGATCTAACTTTTTACTGGCTTGGCGGTGCTCTTTGCAGCCAGGACAGTACCTAAGATCATGCAAACAATACCAGACATTAGAAAGACCAAGCAAACTTGCCAAAGTTCACTAAGAAAAGTAAAACGCTTGATGATGTATAGAACTTTAAACATGCCATGAAGCTGAAAATCAAACATGTTATACAAGAATTTATCAATTCATTTACATTCTCAATTCCACTTATCTTAAAAGAATAAATATAATTATTGAGGGTTGATAGAGCCAGTAGTTTCAGCATACACAACATTAATCATGAGAAAAGGTATTTTATGTAAGGATGTTAAGAAAAATTCACGGGCAAACCATAAAAGAAATTAGACATAAACTAAACTAATACCCTATAGTTACTAACAAAATATAATATGTTATATTACTTTTCAGTTTCCCAACTAAGTGGCAACAGTGCAAGTCAAAACACTGAAAAGTTACGATGCCAGAAAAGTAAGTTTAGGTCACTACAGGAAAGTCAAGGCTACAGAAGTCTAAGAGACAGACAAATATCACACTCATCCCAGAGTGCAGGAGGTAGTGGTAAGAGAAAAAGAGAAGTCAATAACCGAGAATTCTGCAATAATTGCAATAACTAAAATTTAGCCCTTAATCATATAGAAAACATATATATTCATGACTGAAGAGATGGAAGGCACTCACAAAGACAACAAAGATGATAACAATTTATCTTTCTAATGTCATATGCGACATCAGCATATTGAAATGAGTAAACTAACAAAAAAACAGAAATTCGAGATCTTTGGAAAGAACATAACTCAATGCTCTGGTTTATGTGAAAACTCAAAGCAGAGTTCCATGCAATGTTTCAAGAGCATAACTTTATTACTAAACCTAGATTTATCATTGTCATCTTAACTCGTAAATATTCATGCAAAAGTAGCTATGTATAGTGCAAAACATTCCTGAAGCTAGAATTAAAAGGGTAGTGATGTAAACACTGACCACATGTCTTCTGGTCCAAGAGGCTCCTCGGTCAAGAAAGCTTCAAGACACTTGTACAAAGAGACAGACTCCTGAGGTCTCTTTGCAAGAAAGCTGGGCTTGAATATCTCAGGTAAAGAGCTAAGAAGACGTGTGTCATACTGTTGAACCATTTTTTCTGGCCAGCAGGCAAGCACATACGACTGCCCCGGAACTCCTGTTACAGCCACTGGCTCCTTCATTACTATCTTTGACTTCTTAACCATTCCTTTCTCATCTGTGAAGTAAAACTGTAGTTCAGCATCTGAGGGCGATTCTACCCCTTTCACTTCACACAAAGTTGCAACTCCATCAGTAACAACCCCCGTAACTTTTTCAATAGCAGTCCCAGAGGTATCACTATCATGTACAGTGTCTTTGGCAGGTAAACGGAATGAATTGAGCAATTTCAGATACAGATTGTGGATGTCAAATCCATTTACTAAATTAGAAACCTTTGTCACAAGAGGTATTCCCAAAGCCTTTGTATTCAAAGTCAGTTTGCCATGGATGTACTGCCTGACAGCATAAAGTTAATTAGAGAGCAGGGCATGAGGGTTACCAAAAATAATTATCAATACTCTTATCACAAAACATCAGAAGCTCTTTCCTTTGATGATTTTGGGTCATGATAGTAATTTCTAAAAAGTTTGGAATGCAAAGATGGCTGGCAATTAATGTATGATACAGGAAAAACAAGAAGTTGAGAATCATAGATCATGGGTGCAAAATGAACATATCTCACAACTAAACATTAAGGAAGACTGCAGTGAGCCAACAAAACTAACTAGTCAGATTGCATGAGAAACATAAAATGTTATTGTGGAACTGATGACATACATAATGTCTTCCATAATTCTAAATAATTAGTCAAGATTCAGGATATTGTCAATTATCCATAGAAGCAATCAATCAAAGCTGTGCTTCTCAAAGGTATTAACTTGGTATGAAAAATCATCAACTCATTCATGCACTTACAGATATACTGCAATATATTTGGAAATCAAATTGATACTTAACAAACTGAGAACTAAATGAACTCACTCCTCCATCTGCAGGTGCATAAATATAACCAAAGGATCTTTGTCATTATCTTTCCTCAGCCTATAAGCAACCAGCCGGTCTCCATCTCTGATTAAGGATAAAGCATCAGCAGGCTCTTCTAGATAACGGATAATATGGTTGTTGTAAATCTGTAAAAACTCAAGCTTTAGAGTTCAGAATTAAACATCAATGTATGTACCACACACCTATCAATGATTTGAACTATTTTACACTAAAATATACCTCAGCAACTAGTAAGGTCTCGTCAACTCCTAAAGAACATGCAACACTTAGAGCCTGGATAAGATCATCAAAGTTCCCATACTTAGGGACTGTAATGGTGTATGGGGAAGGCTGAGCAGTTCCATCAGTACTCACAACAGTCAGAGTCATTGTCCGCATTGTTGTTGATGGCACAGGTAGTGATAGGTACATAAATGGATCAAAGGTAACAGAAACTTTCTTGCAAACAGGACAAACTAATGTTGACTTATATTGACCCTGCAGGAAAAGATATGCATTATGCATTCAGCCAGTGCATCTACATAAGATATCAGAAACAGACTCAATTCAAATTAGAATCAGATTGTTAAAGAAACGTATAAAAAAATAAAAAAATCAAAACTCAATATAATATTCAGAAAATCAACTCTAACCTGATGCTTTGCTGGTTCAAGTTATGGATTTCAAATCTGGAACAACTTTTCCAATATCTGAATTAATAATTTGCAACTATGTATCCATCAAATTACTATAATTATACACACATATCTCAGTCAATTTAATTATGAACATGATTCCTGACTCATGGCCCCCAGATAAATCAATCATGATCTTATCAGTGACAAGTCAGGCAAAGGCCCAATAATCCATAAGAAGCGAAATAATAATAAAAAAAAAGAACAACTGAATTCTTCAATAAATTCAAATTGCAAAACCCACAAGTTTGAGTTACAACCATAATTTTAATTTATGTTTTCTATGTTACCACACACCTGAACTCCACACACTCCATTAGAGGTGTCAAAGGGGTTTATATTTTATAAATAAATATAATCAAAATATATTAATTTTATTATTTTCTATTTAAAAATTTAAAGGAAGGCTTGTTAGGTCCGCGGGTCGGCCCTCATGGGCTGGGCTCCAGGGCCGTGCCTGCCCTCCCTTTTTTTCAAACAGGCCAGGCTGGCCTGACCCACAAGCCCTCATGGGCTTGTTTTTTGCAGGCTGGCCCAGCCCACTAGACACCTCTACAACACATGCCCAAACACATTAAAGAAATTACCCCTTCAAGTTTAGTGTGAAGAGGAATCAATCCCTTGCCTGTTGCTTACGAGGCAAGAGGCAAAACCAATAAGGCTATCCCTTTGGGGGCAAGCAAGTCAATAATTTAAAACATATAGATGTAACTGTGATTGAGGAATAACTCCAGCAATTAAATGATACTAGTTTCAGTAAACTAAGGTTTAAGAAACAAAAAGTCTCACCGACTTTTGATCATGTTTGGACTAAATGCAGACAAACTTGCATGCTTTGAGCATTTGTTTCACACATCCCCTAACAAATTATGCCAGACTTAACTGGAAAAAGTTATCATTGTAATTCTAGAATGCAATTTGCCCCTTTTAGTTCTCTCTCTCTCTCTCTCTCTCTCTGCAAAAATATTTCCTCCAACACCAAGAAGACTTGTCCACAAGTCCAAAATGACCCACCAATTCTTCCCTCCAACTATCTTTCACACACCCTCAATCTTCAATTTCTAACTTTTGCTAATTTAGAAAGTTGGACACTGAGAAATGAAATTAGGAACTGCAGTAGTGTGTCTGTCAATTGTTTAAGCCATGCATTTGATAAAATAGAAAACTAGGTATTGTTTCTCCTGATTTTCGTTGAGGTTGATAACATGGAGTCTGTGAACAACTAACATAAATTTCATAAGTGCTAGAGATATTGATAGCATGGGGATAGTTTAAGAATTGCCTTTATTATGGGGCTTGGATACCTAGGTTACTTTATACATCAGTTCTTTCCAGAGTTTGAGGCAGTTTCTATGAAAAAAAATCAGATTTGATAGCCCTTGTTCTCTTCTCTTTTTTTCAAATAGCTTTATGCTTTAAGCCCCCATTTCTAATGGATTTTAAGCCACTTTACTTGTGCTGAACATTACCAAGTTCTAGTCCTGACCTAAACTTCTTTCTCTGGATATATATATTCATAGCCAGTAGTTGCTCTCCCTAAGGTAACATTTTAATTCCATTTCAAAAACACATCATACATGAATTTGACAAATTAAGTTGATTAATCACCAAGATCAAGTGAGTTTAATCACCATAGGTGCCACATTCAAACCAAACTTAATAGTGATTTCTATGTAGCAATTTAAGAATCAAATGAAGAGGAACACTTAAACTAGATACTCACTTGGCACATATCAACAATGATAGAATCATTGCGAGCTAAATGGTTCTGCCAATATTCATCGGCAATTTCTTCATCAGATCGACCATCTCCATCCTTGGCTTCTACATAAGGCTTGCATTTTACACGATTGAGATCTTCATGAAGTCCATCCAACAAAAAAGCAAGGAGCTCCTGTGGTGAAAGATTCATCAAATTCAAAAAAATACTGCTAAGAGTATGCAAACCCACATCCAAGAGAGGGAAGGAACCAGAATTCAGCTTCAGATGGGAGTATTTCACTAACTTGAGAATCATGCTGGTTAAATCCACTAAATTGAAGAGCAAAACGAGCAAGCTTTGACTTAAACATTCTTGGTGCCACTGGAGATGCTCCAGGAGCCCACAGTTTTCTTAACAGATCCCCAAAGGCTAGAGCAATCTCACCCTAATAAAAGAATGGAAACTCGTTATTGGACAAAGAAAAAGGTACGCCTATGAGCTTAACTGTGTAATGAAAAAACTGAAAACAATGAATAATGCAGTTATCATCATTCTCACATAAGTTCAAGAAAGTTAGAATTGATTTAACATACATCCATGCCCAAAGGATTGTCATGATTTATTTCTCTATCATAATCTCCAAGAAAGTAATCAACAAGCTTTGGTGTGTGAGCTAAGCACTGAAGGGCACTATTCATGAAACAGGTATTTCCAAGATTTTGCAATCCTGTCAAGCCTAAACAACCAGCTTCACCAGATCTTCCAGAGGAGGCTGTAGAATTATTATGAAAAAAATTGGAGTTCATAATGCCAGCACTACCATTCATCAGTGACCCATTGGAATACTGTGCTGCCATTTCATCTTTTTTCCCTTCTCTGCATTTCAAGGAATCTGATAAACCATAAATTTGCAACTCCAGGAGAGTCTGAAAAGAAACCAAAAAAGGCATTCAACCGTTAGTGCCAATGCATAAAACTGGCATGCGAATCACATAAAATTATTGCAAATTTCAGAACACAACTCATTTTAAATTTAAATGGATATCCACTTAACCCTAAGACTGCAATGAAGAGACAAAAAGAAAGTTGTATTAAGCAATGAGCTACTTGATCTAACATTCTGAACCATATATGTCACTGCCCAGTATACCTTACTGTCTTAAGGTAACTTTGGGTAACAATCAATGACCCTTTAAGGATTGACCTATAGTCAACCTCAACTCCCAATGCAAGCTTATCGAAAACCCCCCTGAACAGAGGGTTCTTCACTACCCTAAGGTTCATGGAAACAATTTGACTAACAATGTGAGGTCTGACTATTTACAAAACCTATGGGGTTCTTTTGAGGATAGGAAAAACTACATGGGAGTCCCTGATAATTTCCAAAGAAAACTTACCATCATATTGTCAATCATTTCAGAACCAAGCAACTATACACAACTACAACTCAGCCCAACTAGAAAGTGTTGCCCGTTATGTAACATCCCAAAAATTCTGTTTGACATATGCAAACCATAAACAAAACCAGAAATAACTCAAGCCTAGCACCTTTTGTACTTCAAAGCTACATAAATAAATACAGATTTTAAGGGAAGAAATACACCTATACTTATTTATATGGAGTAAGATATTGTACTTCCAGTACACTGGTCATGCTTTAGACAAGAAGCTGATTCTGACCAGGTGAAAGGGAGTTTTAACTTGCCATATCACAGATCAGGGTTAATGCAATATCTACCATAAATCCCAGAGAAGCACTGCAACCAGATGGTGATTTATCAAGATTTTCAGCAACTAAGCAAATTGTTCTGAGTTGTTATTGTATCATACCGAGATACAAACCCGCTAGATGTTACAACTCAAGAGCTGAAAGTGGTGAACAGGTCTATGCCAACCGGGCTTAATAATAACAATAAGAGATTATATTGCTATACCACTAAGTGCTGGCTGGAAAATTCTAAGAGCTGCTGGTTAATTTATAAGTTAGATATAGATGAGTATGCAATTTATTATGTTAATTTATAAACTCTCATCAAGCTATAAGAATTAATTAATTCTTTCCATTTAACATGTTTGTTTATGGCATTTTAAAATTTCCACTTATCCCCTCTGCTACATAAACCTTCTTAAACAAGATGTTCCATGTATTCCTCTTAGCCTCAATTAAAAGCAACTTTGTCACCAGCTAGAGAACAGCACAACTGCTTCACACATAATATCACAAGATTAAGGATTAGGCAAGGAGATGACAGTCTAAAGAGATAAAGTTCATCTTTGGCTTCCTTCGGGTTTCAGTTTCGGTGGAATTCAGTCTTTTTACTCTTTTCTTATTCAGTCTAGTTGGCATGTCTTGGTTTGTTAAAGGCAGAATGTTATAGTACATGTTTTTGCCTTGTTTATTTCTTTTAGGTTAGGCTGTGGTTTCTAATTAACTAGACTAGTCATTTCCAATATTCTCTTTGTAAAAAAAATGCTCTTTGTTTCTTGTGCAAAAAATTTAAAAAAAATCATATGCTTGAGATCTCTAAAATGTTATGATGACATCTCTAAAGTTTTTCCTTATAGAATGCCATGCATGATAGCTATTCAATTTATTTGTCCAAGTAATTTGAAGAGCTAAAAAAAGAAAAAATAATTGGGAGATATAAAAGGAAAAAATGCCTCCAAAAATATTTATTGTAACCTGATCCTTGCACCTCAGGAATCAGAATGAAGGTTTGTTTCAAACTCAGACCTGAGGTCTGAACTGCAACAAAATTTGATCATGAAATCACATGAGCCAATATGTAATTCAAAATAATCTACAACTCACTTCCTGATCTGACTGCCGCTGACATTCTTTTGAGAGAGGATTTTTATCATTCATAAAAAACAGGGTCGTCTGTCCAGAAAAGTCCCATATCCGTAACTGTATAATAGCAGAGTTAGAAGACCACCCACTGTAGACAAAAATATTTGTCACTGTTAAAAAGGGAACACCAAATTACCGGTTCAGACTCAATACTGAAGATCTTGCAGGCTCGTCTAAAAAGCTCAACCGCATTGTCCTAGAAGAAAAGAGTAACATGTTAAGAAAGGAAAAACAATAACGTCCTCTAACAAACAAAATGGTAGATAATACAGAAGGACAAAAGACCAGAGATTAAGTTAAATGCAAATTTCATTCGCGCACTGCTGTACACACAGTTCACCAATCCCACGCCTACACTGAGGTTAACCAAACAAGATGAGTTGTTTTTGTCCGAAGGTGTCCGAAGGCAGATACCAGTCAAACAAGATGAGAAAAATGGAAACTGATAACATGCTCATGGCAATTTTAAGACAATTGAATTATCTCAACAGTCCTATAACTTATTCTAGATGTTATTGTCGATTGGATGAGATTAATTTGAGATAAATTTGAATTCTTAGAAGATTAGCTAGCTCATTCATCGTTATCTTTTATAGATATTCTTTTTGAATAATCTTGTTTTAGATTTATTTGGATAATACTTAGTTAAGTATTTTTCTGAGTTGACGTCTGTTCTAGTTCCTACTTTCTAGGGAAAAACTTGTGTGAACACGACTATATTTTTTCTACCATTTTTACATGGTATCAAAGCAAGGTTTGGAACAGCTTCTTTTTGTACAAAATGGCCAATCCGACATAAACACCATACAGTGGCTCTTCTGAAACTTTCCAAACTGAACCAGTCTCATCTTCTTCACAGCCTAACCAGATTATGGCCCATTCATACAACTCCGAAAGTCACGTTTTGCAGATTACCCATCATAGACTTGATGGAACTAACTATTTGGATTGGTCTCAGTCTGTGACCATGGTAATATGCAGCAAAGAGAAGTAGGGCTTTCTAAAAGGGGCAACACCTGCACCATTGGAGACTGACAGAGCTTACATTACATGGGAAGCAGATGATCATGGTCTGGTTGGTGAACTCTATGGAGAAAAGAATAGGCCAAAATTGTTTCTCCTACAAAATTGCTAAGGATATGTGGGACTCAGCCAGGGTATGTAATCAGATGTAGGTAATTCAGATCAGTTGTTTGAGCTTAAATCTGCCTTGAAGGATAGCAAGCAGGCAGAATTATCAGTTGTAGATTAGTATAATAATCTAACTGGATTACGACAAGAGTTAGATTATAAAGTATTGTACTGAGTGCAATGAAAAAAAATCAGAATGAGCTTGAGGCAAAGAGGGATTCGATTTTCTTCATGGTCTCAATAAAGACTTAGATGAAGTCAGGGGGAGAATCCTGGGATCAAAACCACTGTTGAGCCTTCGAGAAGCCTTTGCTGAGGTACATAGAGAAGAAAGTAGATGTCAGGGTGATGCTAGGAGGCAACAAGGATGCAGAGAATATGTCTGACGGTTAAAAAATTACAGAATCTGCCTTAGCCATCAACAATAATTGGTACAATCAATGGGATCAGAAGAATAATTTTGGAGATCAACGTTCAAAAAGAAATCAGTAGTGTGATCACTGTCAACAATCTAATCATAGTCGAGGAACTTGCTGGAAGCTTCATGGAAAGCCAACAAATTGGAAGCCTAGGAAACAAGGAGAAAGCAAAGGTATCAAGCTACTGTACTGTAGAAGTAAAAAATCAAAAACATTCAAGTTTCAGCCAAGAACAGTTAGTGGAACTCCAGAAATTGCTCCAGCATACTCAGACTCAATCAAGTTCTACTAATGAACTGGAACAATCTTCTACTTGTAACATAGCCCAACAAGGTAGATTTTTTCTTACTTTAGACACAAGAACAGCAGACAATAATGAGTGGGGCTCAGGAGCTTCAGATCACATGACAGGAAATGCAGAAATGTTCTCGACCTATATCCCATGTTCTGAAATACTTAAAATTAGAATTGCAAATGATTCTTTATCTTCTGTTGCAAGAAAAGAAACTGTTATTATTTCATCAGATACTTGCCTATATTCAGTATTACATGTTCCTAATCTTGCATTTAATCTAATTTCAATCAGTAAGTTAACTAAAGATCTGAATTGCAAGGCTACTTTTTTCTCATGTCTATGTGAATTTTAGGATTTGTATTCGGGGAGGATGATTGGCAGTGCTAAGGGCAGTAATAGATTGTAGTACCTTGATAACCAGAAGAATGGAGTAAGTAATCAGAGCCAAGCTCTTCATGGAATTTTGGGTTCTAGTTCTAGTTTATTTTCAGAAAAAATAATGTCATGGCATAAGAGACTTGTTCATCCTAGTTTTCCTTATTTGAAAATATTATTTCCAGATTTATTCCATATAATAAAGATGCAAATTCATTTAATTGTGATATTTGTCAACTTGCTAAACACACATGAAACTCATCCTGTGCATCCATATAAATGTCCAAGCCTTTTTCTACTGTCCATAGTGATCTCTGGGGTCCAATTAAAGTTAAGAATATTTTAGAAGCTAGGTGGTTTATTGCATTCATTTGAAAATCACACTAGAGTTTGTTGGGTATTTCTACCAAGGGAAAAATCTAAAACTGTAAACATTTTTCAGAAACTTCATCAAATGATTAAAACCCAATTTCACACATGAATCCAAATACTCCATACTGATAAAGCTCGGGATTTTCTAGGAAAATATCTTGCTAATAATGGGATAGTTCATCAAAGTTCATGTGTAGGAACACCTCAACAGAATGGGACTGCACACAAAAACCGACATCTCTTAGAAGTTAATAGAACCTTGATGTTTACTAATAACATTCCCAAGAGTTTCTGGAGAGAAGATGTTCTTACAGTCTCATTTGTTATTAATTGACTTCCATCTAGTGTTCTTCAATTCCAAACACCATTTCAAATTCTTCTTAAATATTATCCTCAAAATCATTTGTTTCAAAATTTATCTATTAGGATCTTTGGTTGCACAGTATTTTTTCATTCTTTAGCAAAAAAAAATTGGATCCACGGGCAACTAGGTGCATTTTCTTAGGGTATTCACCATTTCAAAAGGGGTACAAATGTTATTGTCCAAAAACAAAGAAACTAATTGTAGCTATGGATGTCACTTTTTTAGAAGATACTTCTTTCTTTAAGAGTTCAATTCAGTGGGAGAATTTTGGTGAAATTGAACTTTTTGATTTTTCTATTGAGGATAACTGTGAACACTTCTAGTGATGAAGTTTTAATTCTAAACAACTCTAATATACTTGATATTTCTGCTACAGATGTCCCAGCTGAAAGTTCGGCAATTTTGGTTTCTACTCCAAATGCAATACCAGAAAATTCAAATCCAAACCCTAAAAGTTCCAAGTCTGAGTCTCTTATGCCACAAACTGACACATTTAATGCAGATGGACAGAAGCATAAAGAGAATCTCGTAATTTTGACACATTCTCGGAGAGCAAAGAAGAATCAAAGAATACAACCTGTCACTGCCTAACAGAACTGCCTAGATTCTAATCCAAATGCAAATCCACGTATGACACATCTAAATGAAGGTTCAAACAATTCTGAAAGTGAAGAATTTCAGCGAGAAAATGAAAAATTTGCCCAAGACAGTGAACAATTTCAGCAAGAAATAGTGGACCTGCCGATTGCTTTTCGGAAGGGTAAAAGAACTTGTACAAGGCATCCACTACAACATCACATGTCATTGGGAAATCTTTCTTAGTCATACAAATCATTTAGTTTGAAGATATTAGCTGAAAAAATTCTAGCAACATCTTTGAAGCTCTTGGTAGTCAGGAATGGAAGCATGCTGTTTTGAAGTAGCTTAATGCTTTGAAGAAGAATGATACATGGGAGATGATGAAGCTGCCAAAAGGAAAGTTTCAAGCAGATTGCAAATGGGTTTTCAATATTAAGTACAAAGCTGATGGGAACATAGAGAGACATAAAGTAAGGTTAGTTGCCAAAGAGTTCACTCAAACGTTTAGCATAAACTATAATGAAACATTTGCACCAGTTGCTAAGTTGAATATAATCAGAGTTTTGGTGTCTGTCGCAGCAAATTTGGATTGGCCACTCTATCAAATGGATGTGCAAAATGCATTCTTGAATGGAGAATTGGACGAAGAAGTTTATATAGAGCCCCCACTGGGATTTGAGCATGAAGTTGGCAAAGAAATGTATGTCGACTATGGAAATCTCTTTTTGGATTAAAGCAATCACCAAGAGCTTGGTTTGATAGGTTTTCTACCTCATTGAAGAAATTTGGATATACTCGGGGACAAGCAGATCATACACTATTCTTCAAGACTTCTTCTTATGAAAAAATTACTATTCTTAAAGTCTATGTAGATGATATTATTCTAACAGGTGCTGATCTAAAAAGTCTCATTTCTTTAAAGGGGTTCTTAGCAAAGGAGTTTGAAATTAAAGATGTAGAACAACTTCGCTATTTTTTGGGAATGGAAGTGACAAGAAGCAAGAAGTGTATTGTCATCTCTCAAAGAAAGTATACACTGGATTTACTTAAAGAGACAGGAATGCTAGGGTGTAAGCCATCTGAAACTCCAGGAAAGCCAAATGTGAAGATAGGTAAAAATGGAGAAAGTCTAGTAGATAAGGGGAGATAACAAAGATTAGTGGGGGAGCTGATCTATTTATCCCACACTAGACCTGACATAGCTTTTGCAATATGCCTAGTCAGCCAATATATGCATAATCCATTCCAAGTACATCTAGATGCAGTTGATAGAATTATGAAGCATTTGAAATCTTCACTAGGAAAATGTTTATTTTTTGGTAAGAGTGATAAGAGAAATGTGGAGGCTTATACTGATGCTGATTTGGCAGGATCAATTGATAACAGAAATTCTACATCTGATTATTGTACATTTATCTGGGAAAACTTAGCTACATGGAGAAGTAAAAAGTAGAATGTGGTAGCAAGGAATAATGCAGAAGCAAAGTTGAGAGCTCTTGCACAAGGAACCTACAAGATAATTTGGATTAAGAGACTATTGGAAGAACTGAGATTAGTTTGTGTAAAGCCAATGAAAGTCTTTTGTGATAATAAAGCTGCTATCAACATTGCTGATAATCTTGTCCATCAAGATCATACCAACCATGTGGAGATTGATAAGTAATTTTTGAAGGAAAAAATAGATTGTGGAGAAATCTGTATGACTTCTATTTCTTCAAAGTTATATAGGAGGCTGATTTACTTACCAAAGGTGTTGGAAGACAAGGATTCACAAATTATCTAAGCAAGCAGGGAATGTTAGATATCTTTTTACCAGCTTAAGGGGAAGTGTTGAATGGATGAGATTAATTTGAGATAAGTTTGAATTCTTAGAAGATTAGCTAGCTCATTCATCATTATCTTTCATAGATATTATTTTTGAATAATCTTGTTTTAGATTTAGTTGGATAATACTTAGTTAAGTACTTTTCTGAGTTGATATCTATCTACTTCCTACTATCTAAGAAAAAACTTGCGTAAACACCTCTATTTAAATGAGAGGAATATTGAATAAAAAGTAGATCTATTTTTCCTACCATTTTTACAGTTTTAAATTCGAATCATCAGAAATTGACTTTCATATAGGGTAGTCTCATCACAAAAAATCATATGATATGCTTTAAAGTCACCCCTTGCCTCTTCTTATAGATTTACTGTCATGTAGAGTTACCTCACACCAGAACTCATCTCAGCACTGTTTTGTGGTTAGTGAATAGATGGTTAGTGAATAGAACATATCATTTGAATTGCAAAATAATGGATTTGGTGTAACTGTGAATCCCATTGTATACCTTAAAATTAAATGCACATATAATCAGCAAAACAAGTTGCTAATCTTTTATTGCTCTTTAGTAGTATAAATCAAAGCCACTCAAAGCCACAAGATATAAAAAGAAAAAAGAAACAAAAAAAAGGATAGATATTCTCAATACCAAGATCTCAAGATCAACACAAATAGAACAATATAGACTTTGCCTTTTGAAAATAAACCACCCTGCAGATTATGCCAATTAACCTGTAGGAAATAAGCTTTGACAACTGTATAACTTTGAGTCACTGTATATAAATATGATCATCCAAGTAGAACCTCACTTTAAAAACAAATAATGGGGTATGACCAAGATCTTGGTATTTCAGATCCCCACAAAAAAGAAGTAAAATAAAACAAGCTTATAATTACCTTTCTTTATGCTAACATGATACCCTTTTATGACAGCACTAATTAGAGGAAGAGGCATAAATTCTGAAGCTGCCTAAGGTTTTAACTTTTTCAAGAACAAAAATAATTAGGAGCTTAAGTTGAGCTGAATCCAAACTAAACACTACTTGCATCCGAGATTAAACCTGACAAGTCTGACCTCAACCTTTAATAAGAAATTTCCTATTGAAATGGAAACACAAGAATGAAAGAGAAGTCCTTGCATCATTGCGGGCCTTTAGGTTGTTCACTTATATACTACAGGTATCATGTGACCTATTTCTGAGAGAAATTGAGAACTTTTTTTCCCACTCTATTTGGAATTTGTCCAACAACTTCATCCATGAACAAAGATAAAAGGCCACATAATTCTTTTATTTGATTTCTGTCATATGCTATTTTTCTTTACTTTTATGTTTAGAAATTAGAAATCCAGTTTTAGAATAGTCAAATCTCTTGTGCTTTATGGTATCATGTATGATTTACTGTCTAAAAACTAAATTTGATAGCTCAAATTTTGATTTATAGCGGAGATCTATAATCCAGCTTTTCAAAGAAAAACATCTAATAGTTGATGAAAGTGATACAAGATCTTATATTCAGGAGGGAAAAAAAGGGAAGAGGAAAATAAAAATTATTATAGCATCCAAATTCACAATATGAGAACAAGCACATCTTCTAATAAAATTTATAGTTCATACAGTGTTCTTACCTCATAAGAGCAAAGAGAATAAAGGAGTAAACGAAAACTAACCTTTTTGCTTATTTTTACTCCCAGAGAGTTTGTATCCTGTAGAGCAGAAAGCCTAAGTTGCAACGGATAGACATCGCCCATATCGTCTTCTGCGGCCAAGAAGCTTTTTCCATTCTTTCTTGAAACTTTAGCATCACTATGCCTAAATGAGACAGCAAAACAACAAACAAAGATATTAAACAATTTCATTTATCTTTTACCAAGAAAATGACAACATTAATATATATCAAATTGATTCATCAATTACTACAAATCATATGTTTGATAAGGCTACAAATCTTATTCTAAAATCAGTATAATCTATAGCTAAGAAGAAATATTTCCTTTGTTCAGCAATTAAGCTTTGATTCCCATTCTACAAGTCATAAACTTAAGCCAAACATTTCGTGAGCAGAAAACATAAGAAGGCCAATTAGCAAATAAGCTATATTGTCCTCACCCACCCCTTCCTACCACCCCCCTCCTAACACTGCTAAAAACAAAGGCATGCATGAAAAATTATCCACTGTAGTTCTATTATGAGGATCAAAACATTATCCCTAAAAAAGAACATCTGATGCCACTGATTGGATAAAGATTTTCAACATCTGGTGAAGAAAAATGATCTTTTTTTGCCATAAAAATGCATGTTCCATGTGGAAACATTGAGCTAGTAATTAATATAAACTAAATACAATGTGGACAAATCAGATAGATTCCACTCATTCCAGAAGGTTTAATCTTCACTCAACAGCATATTGATGTCAGAGAAATTGAGATAACCACAAAATCTGACAAGTAAACAAATGACATAGATGTAGCAGAATTCTTTAATTCCACAGTAGCTTGCAGTGATAGTCTGTTATTGGATTCTGAAGTGAAATCATTGCTGCCTTGAAATAGAAAATGTCTGACCATCTGGGCCCTCTCTTCTTTGGAATGTTTAACAGCAATGAACTAGATTACTCAGGATTTAACTCCCCATCAAGTGAATTCAGAATCAATTTCTTAAATGGCATCAGATATTTTTTGCCGTGCTGACATTTAGCAAGATAGGTAAAGGTATCATGAAAAAGAAATCCAAAAGACAGAATATCTTCACACAAATCTGGTAACTTAGAAATTTAAGAATTGGCTTAATTTGCTTAGAGAATATAATAGATCCAAATAATATGGATGAGCCCCAAAAAGCCTTCACTTAATGGTTAAATTTAATGACACATATCCAAGAATTAATTTCTCACTAAAACATATAAAATAATAGTAATGACTAGTAATTACATAATCGTTTCCATAAAGTAATCTTCCTAATTATAATATGACACTTTGGCTTACAATCAAAAGATAAATAATAAACAAAATAAAAAGGATAACTATAAGAACAAAATTTGTTAGCCAAAGTATGTCAAACATCAAAATAAGGACAAACTAAGATATCGCAGAAATCACACAGCCAAGTAAATGTGGACTAAAATTTAGTGTCAGCTAAAATGAACAAGTGGCATCAAGCTCCTCTGTTTGCATACATCTATTTCAGAGCATACTGTTTCTGTCACATACCCATCAACCAAAGTGATGCAACACCAAAAGTCAAAAAGGTTCAGCCAAGTGCTTGGATATCAAGTCATAATGCAAAAATTAGTATTCAGATGCAGAGGGGAATGAATGGTGTATGAAGAAGCAACCCACATACCCATAAGTAAATTCTTTCCACCTAGAAATTGCACCAGTTATGGTCCATTTTGATACTTTACATTAAGGAATATTAGAGGTTATAATTACCATAAAATCTCCAGTATCTACAAAACTTAGTGTCCAGATGCTGAAGTGAATGGATGGTGCATGAAGCAGCAACCTGCATACTCAATTAAAGTCTTTCCAGCTAGTAATTGCAACAGTTATATTCCATTTTGATACTTCACATTAAGAGATATTAGAGGGTATAAATACCATAAAATCTCCTGCATTATGTACCACCATTTCCAAAAGTACAAAGAATCTAGCACCACGGAAATTGTAAAAATAGCTGTTTAGTTCATTAAAAATTAGCAGCACCTAGAGAATAAATTGGCATGTGCCATATATAAAACTGCCAACATAATATACATCCTCATCAAATCAGAAAAAGAATTCAAGCACCAGAGAAGTCGGACATTAATAGCATTAAAAACATAAGCAGCAAAGAAGGTGCACAAATTAGGCCTGAATTCACATCAGAGATCCCTATATTTGCAATCAGATACTTATTCTTTCACATCCAAATAAAATTTAAAAATCTCTACTTTTTAATATAACAAAAAGAAACTAAACCATCTTCACTAACCATTTCAATGCCTGCAACCACATTTCTCCTGGGACCAACGCGTAGTCCCGTCCCGAGACACCTACTTCGTCATTCTCGCCATTCTTGTCATTCTGCAAAGACTCCTCTTCTCTCCTCAGATTGAAAACAAGGTCCGAGTTGAATATGTTGTTGATGATCTTCATGGGACCCGCATAAGATGTTCCTTGCGTTGCCGTGTACAAAATCCCTCTCTTTGTATATGAATCATTCGATGCCGATTCTTGTGCATCTCTCCACCACCTGAAAACAACCCCAACACACAGAAATTTTCCATTTAATTGAATAAAAATTTCCACAATGCCAACACAAACAAATCAGAGAAAGCTAAAAAAGAAAAGAAAAGTAGTAACCCCAATTCACATACATCTCAATCCTAATCACACATTACGTTCATCTATTCAATCAAATTTTCGAACAAGTCACACAGACACCATAGACATTGTGTTCATCAAATCAATCGAAGTTTCAGCAATGCAGACACTAACGAATCAGACAAAGCTAAACAACCAAACAGAGAAATAAAAGGAAGATGCCCCTAGTGAAAAATTAACTCAGAATGCTCGGTTAATTCGGTTAGATTTGTTAAAGTAGGATAGAGAAGGAATGAATTTGAATAGAATTCAGGCAGAAAGAGACCGGTAAGGAACAAAATAGACACGTTGGTCATTGTCCGAATCGACTCGGTGAGATGACACGGAGTGATCTTCGGCGAGGCCGCCCATTTTAAAGACCAAAGAATGTAGAAAGGAAATGTAGATCATCAACTTTGCAAGAAATTGCAGAGAGAGAAAAAGAGAAAGTGGCGGATTTGCAGCGAGAAACAAGCGAAGCTCTTATGTGAAAATGGATTCAGAGAGGGAAAAAAATGAAAATAAATGGATTTATATCGATTCATTGGTGGAAAAATAAAATGGACAGTAATAACATTTGGATCTATAATTTTTGAAAACACTACAAATGAGGACACAATTTAATTTGAAAGTACTCAGCTCCCTGACCAGCTTATTTATTAAAAAAAAAGTATAATAAAATCATTACTCGCGTTAACAAATTCTTAATCTATTCTAACAACGATATTTGCATAAAAAAAATTTATAAATAATACTACACCTGTAATTTTTTAAAAAATGAAGGATCTATATGTTATTACATCAAAGTGAAAATCTCTTCGTTGGTGTATATACTCTTATCATACATCTTCAATCTAATTTTCAATTGATACCAATTTGATTTCCAACAACCTAGTATCAAACAAAATAAGATTATAAATAATCCAACCAAACCAAAGATAGCATGCATACTACTTTGTTTTCAATTAGCATACTCTTGTCAATAAGCTACATGTACAACGATGCATCCTTCAAAAGCCATAAATCCACAATTCCTAAAGCTAATTGTAATTTATCCAAGCTGTTTCATTTAATCAACAATAAGACATTACAATCAAGAAGAAACACAAACCGTTACAATTAAGAAGAAACAGGCAGCACAAAGCTACATTGAGATTTGACACAATTTATAGCCATAACATGTTAGTAAAAGAAGGCTAGGTTGCAAAGCAGATATCTGAACGCAATAAAGTAGAAAAGTAAAGCTAGTTTATAATTGTCTAGTAATAGCGTGAGCCGGTATCATAAACACGGCCTCCAGGGTATTGACCTCTGGGCTCAAAACCTTGATCCCTTGGACCGCCAAGAAAATGCGCCCGCTCCCTATAGGATTCATAATGATCTGACTTGTATGATCGGTATGCTTCCCCAGCAGCAGCTGCAGCTGGAGTGCCGCTGTAACCATGAGGATCACCAGGACCCATGCCACTATTTGGGTTACGGTCCATCATGGCATGCTGGAACTGCTGCTGCCGTGCATGTGACTCTTTCCAGAGGAACTCATCTCTCCGACTTGCATGTCTGGCTCTAAGAACTGCTAGTTGTTCCTCATATTGAGCATTAATGGCTTTTATTTTCTGAAATAGGAAATATGCGATATCATTGCTCAAGGAATATATAATAGTTCGAACACAAGGAAAAGTTGCCAATTTCTTACAATGGATGCACGATCAAACAAAGGCACAACTTCTATTCAATTCAATATCTTAATGGTGCGAGGAAAAAAGAAACACAAAAGAGCAAAAGCTAATTAATTACTAAGACAAAATGGATGCATTCAACTTTATACATACCTCTATATGTCTGGCATTTTCTGCATCTTCAGCATCGGTTTGTTCTTGTGCTAGCTTCAATATGTCATCATGGAATTGCTGCTCAAGACCCTCAAAAGTCTCTGACAAAGGTTTGTCCTCATAGCCAACATCCATATCTTCTTCATGAGGTCGAGATCTGGGACCACTATTGTTTTGTTTCTCTAAAACTAATTTTGGATCTGGCCTCTGACCCTGAAAATATGATCTTGAACCATCAACCCCTTGACCTACATCACAACGGACAAGTACTCCTAAGTATAAACATTCCAAGGAACCCTGTTTAAGGACACCTGGAGATATCAAACCTTCACAAACTCAAAAGGAAGTCTTCATGTGTTAAACAACTAATGATTGATTTGATCAAATATGAGACAAAAAGGAAAGTAATAAATTCAAACAAAGTAAAGAATCAAATTCAACATTTTTCACCAAAAGTCAATGCTGTCTCAGCATGCATTCTTTTCTTAATAAAGCTTTAAAGTATTTTTTTTTATAATTAACTACAGAATATTGAAAGCCCATTCATCAAAATCTATCACAGAAGGAAGAAAACTATGGGCAGGGATTATCTAAATAGAACAAAGCAAAGCAAAATGTCTCCCCAGGGCATCAATTTGCAGGACAGCAACAGAAACTCCACAACCCAAAAAAGGAGGTGGAAAAAACCCTCCATGCTTGCAAAAAGGAGTACAGTATCTAAGCTGAGGAACCAAAGAGCCAGCTTCCCTCTCTCTCTTCCTTTTCAAAATAGAGTACAACCACATAAAAGGAGAGAGAGATGGATTGAGTGTTGCCATAACATAAGAGGCAACTAAAAAGGCAAAATGAGAGTGAGAGAATGATCCCTTATAAAACATGCCTTCATTAAAAATTTGAGATGCCATTGGATTGGGCACTTTTGACCCATCTCTTTCCCACCTCCATTGTCTCTCAGTTGTTGATGTCACATATGGTTGCTCCCTCTCGGGAGTGAAGGCCTCTAGTTGTCCTTGAAAATGACCAGAATTCTGTTCTATCCTTTGACCAGACACATGCTGCACATGACCAGCACCATATGTACTGGCGCCAGGATCTGCATATTGTCCCTGCCGTCTCATCTTTATTATTTAACAAATCAGCTAGAGCAGAGAACCTAACAAGCCTGGGAGGTACCAAGAAAAGGATCTGATAAATAATTGACATGCACAGAAACAATAAATCTTGCCATAACTCGTGTATAAATTCCACATCAAGAAAACAAGAAAATCAGCCCCTCAGCAGTGAAACAAATATATGCATTGAAAGGCAATTTTGGATTTAGTACGATGCAAAATTGAGCTCAAACTTCTAAACCTACATGCAGTAAGACTTTTAAATATGAATTAAGAATTTTTGGGCACAAAAGAAAATTTTACCAGCTGATCTGCATGGAAGCATAGAAAACAGCCGTTCCTCAAATGGGAAATTGAGAGTTGCAATGCACAAAATAAAGAAATTCTAAAATAATATTAAAATTAAAAGGCAACCACAAAGCAAAGAACAAAGAGTACTGAATGAAGATGATTTAATCTCCTGTAAGGAACCTCAATACCATCAAAATTCCACAATTTTTTTCATTGCAAATGATCTGCATACAAAAGACACAGTTTCCCACAAAATGGAGTAGAACTAAAACGAACTCAGCATGCAAAATTACACCCCGAATATGTGGATTTAAAATTAAAAGTTCATATTGTATGTTTGATATCATCACAACATGGATTCAAAACTCCAATTATATCTAGACCAGGTAATAGAGCATGATTCAGATTTTGTTGATACTGGAAACAAAAAACAGAAAATAAAAACAGCTCAAATGCAGGCAGCTACTCGCTTTTAAAATTGGAGTATGAATAATAAATGCATTTAGATCAAAACACATCAGTTATCATGTATCAAAATCCTAAGTTAATACTACAGTCCATTTTGAATTAGACAAGCTTCAGGGTGCAAAAAAAGAACTTCAAATACATTTAAGTACATTTCAATAGTACTCCACTCTGCTTCCTACTTTGAAAAAATCTACAAATGTTCAATCTACTTTTCTATTAAGCTGTAATTTAACATTTTAATTATCACATCCAAGAACAACAGGCCAATTTCAAATATTCACACATGCAAGAAAATATAACTTAAAACTTTTCTTCCATTGATTATAAGTCTATTGAACCACTCTAACCAATTCAGCAAACATGGCACTTCAAACACTTGCACATACAATCAAACGAGCTACCTTCATTGGCTAGTTTTATTTAAAGAGGTAACCAAGTTATTAAAACAAAAGCACTTTTAGAAACCCATGTAGCTGATTCTCAAAATAATACAAAACTGTGCAGAAAATTAGCGCCTCCAAAAACTAAATACCCTCAAAATTCAATTTTTAAAATTAAAATCCATTACATACGAACAATTTCGATAAAGCAAACATAAATACATGCACACTTAATGAGCCACGTTATCTATTAGGCTTTGTGCGTTTACTAAGTGTGTATTTAAAAACACAACTACATGCAAGCACCAAAAAAACATGCAAGCACTCGCATACAAAGAACAGAATACTTTCTCACAGACATTTCGTTGAGCAATTCTCACGTGTAAATCTATATTCAATCCAAAAAACCAGAAACCACTCACTTAAACAAAGGTTTCATACAGATATTGAAATGAACAAAAATATTAACACATACTGAACATAACCCACAAACAACAAAAGAAAAATGACCGCACAACAAAAATTAAATAAAATTTGCAGAGGATGCGTGAATTTGAAAATAAAAAGCACGTGAATTCTCATTACCTGATCTGATTTTTCTTCTTGCAGATTTTCTGTAGATTCTTCCTTCTCAGAGAGATGAGGCAGAAACCCAAACCGGGCAACGTAGTGAGTCTTATTAAATCGAAACAGCTGGGTTCAGGGTTGGGCTTACGTAACCCGTTTTGGAATAGGGTGATTTGCATCCGGATTTATTTACATGTGAAGAAAGTTGTCAGGCAAAATAAAATCTGAACTTTAAAAATAATAAATATATATATATATATATATATATAATTTTAAAAATTTGACTATTTTTATTTAAAATTTAAACATAATTTATTTTATAATTTAGATAATTTTATTCTTCGCTTATTTTCTTATTTGGAGAATTATTTTAAGATATTTTTATTTAAAAAAAAATAATAGAGCACTTAACACTTCTATTGAATGTAACCCAAAACTTCAGTTGTTATTACCTCTTTTAAAAGGATCGCCATAGAATTCTTTGTAAGTTGGCTGGTGAGGATGATGAACACGTACACAGGATCAGTAAATTTTGCATCAACATTCCATTCCATTTGAGCTCAAGGATCAAAAGGGCAGTTGTCACCTTTCATATTCATTGATCTTTATTTACTCTTGGGGTAGATCAGTAGAAATGCAACATACAAACTATAAATATGATTCTTACAGACCATGTACAGATACCTACAAATATACAAGCAGCCAGCCACATACAGCACACTCCTTTTTTCTTTGTGTTAAGGACGTACTCACCACATCAAACTCGAGAGATTTCCAGGCATTTCAGTTCTCAGAGACCAGAGAACCAAAACCAATCTTGAAACTGATGCTAAAGCAACTCGGGTTTTGATTGTTTTTGTCCTTCATTGTCATTTTAAGCAAGTTGGAGCCCTGTGGAAACCATAGCTGAATGAAACAACTGAACAAATATGCATTGGGAACTGAATATGTAAACTGATAACGCTTCTCATACTCGTCAACGTTTATTTTTTATTTATTTTTTTCCCACTAAAACTTTTCATCAAGTTTACCAGCAAGCTACTGGTGTTATAACGGAAGGAAAACTGGGTTATAGCTGAAATCGGTTTTTACTGAACATATGAGTTGGGAGACAATAGTTATGATTGACACTACAGTTGTTGAGACCTTGCTTACTGGAATAAGAGCTGTAAGAAAATAGGAGAAGGTGCGTGTTCAACGCCATTTGACGCATTGGGTATCCATCTGCCAGCTAATTATGACCAAAGAAACAGGCCAGATGAGTAGAAACGAGATCAATTCAATTTAAAGAACTGCACCAAGCCATTGTTTTCATTTGCATAAATGAAAACTGTTTTTTCTTTCCAGAGGATCATAATGACGTGCATGTGCAACAACATATATATGCCATTTACTGATACATTGCCTACTAGACAGCAGGTCTAGAGTAACACATGATGAAAAGTGAAAGTAACTTTAAATTGAAAAGAATATGCAACTACATAAAACTTAAGAAATATGAGCAGCAAACATAACTAGTCTCCCTTACTAGTTTCTACTTTCACCATGAATGCTTACAGAAAAAAAGAACTGTATTAAAAAAAAAGCACAAAAGTAAATTTTCCTCGTGATTTTCTTTAATTTCTCTCAACAGAAACCAAATGCAACGAACATGATAAGCTGCACAGATGAAGGATAAAAAATGGGTCAAGGTAGAAGGAAAAATACGATAATCAGCAGTGCAAGATTCTTTATCATCCCTGCCAGTTTGAGTTTTCAGAGCTTTCATGATAAAAATTTCTACTTTAAAATAGTTTGAAATTGTCCTAGAATGGTCTCAAAGATTGCAGAGTATAAGATACAGTCCCTATAAGTGATGTAAATCTAACAGTTAAGGGTGAGATGAAACTTAATGGAGGAGTGAAACCAGTTAACTCTTCGTGTGAGACAGAACAAAGTTTCCTGTTGCAATGGGACATGAAATCTCTTCACATAGATCATGGTTTTCTTGATGAACTTGCACCCTAAAGTAATAAACATCTATATTGCTTGAACTGCAGAAAAGTAAGTTTATTGGTTAAACTCCAACAATCGTGTCATGGAAATTTAAGCACAAAAACAAGTTACATGCATATACATCCATTAATACATGCTATAACATGCTATAATGTCACGGACAGAGAAGACCAAGGAGCTCCAGATGATCATTATCTCAGGTCAGCAAGCCCCACCCAACAGTTTACAATTAGCTATGCAGTTTATGATTGTAGGTGGAAAAATGAATTATCAAAATTGAAACTCAGATTACAAGCTACAGCATTTTGTCAGGAAACTATGAGTAGACGAAAACATTTCAAAGGCTTAATGCCATAGCGCAATGGGAGGTAATAAACCATGTCAATACCAGCTGGCTGGTTGGGAACGCCCATTTGTTGTGGAGTTTGAACGCAGCAATTAGGGAATAAACCTGTACATTTCCACTAGACTAGAAACAGAGTACTCCATAGATGATAAAATATGTTAACTTGTAATTTTAGATTTTACTGCTGAATATTTGGTCTTTTACTATTTCCCGTTGAGAAACCTCAAATGATGTAGTTGGGTATTACTGGCTTGAGTCAATAAGTCTTATGTCATGATCCCATCTTCACAATCACTATTTTTGGTCTAATTACATTTATAGAGAAAATGAATCTTGCCACATGATTCCATCATTATAATTACATCCAAATCTCATTATATTTGCATGACTTGGACTTTTATCAATCTCATGTTAATTGTCCACAATGAGGAATTCCCGCAAGGAGAAAGGGGAAGAACAGAAAAAGAAGTAAAGAAATTCCTTTACAAACAATGTAATCATGAAAATGCTACAAGGTCGTAGTGATGAGCTATTTTGATGTTCATACCAGTTCAATTACATAACTTGGAATCAATACCATAACTGGCAAGTTGGAATCAATACCATAACTTGCTTGAACATTATTAGCACACGAATAATGAGTAAAAATTCAACATCACATCGTCGCCAAATAATTATTAAGTTCTACAAACACAATAGTATATTGATTACTGTTAATTCTTACGTTTGTCACAACCACTACTGCAATTTCTAACACCGCAATTAATTCCAGAATCACTGATTATGAAAACTATAACTATAGGAATTAAAACCACAGCCAACATCAAAATCACAGTCAGTGTCATCTCCATTGCCACTAAATATAACTGGAAAATCCAAGGAAATGGAGAACTAATTACCTGTAAAAGCCGAGATGTTAAAGGTGGCTGGCTTGCCTGTCACGACAGGATCGGGAATTATCTCAACTGCCTCGACCTTTACATCATAATTTCCTTTCTTATCTGCGTTCAAAATCATAAATTCAACATAATTATATAAACTCTTCCTAAAAATGCTTCAACTAAGTAAACCCAGAATTCAAAAGATCGAAGTAGAATGAATGGAGTATAGAATCTAACCGCTGTATTTGACATGTGGCTTGAATGGAAGAAAACAGAAACAAAAAAAGTGAACAGCAAAAACCAAGTGTTGGGCTTGAGCTTGAGCTTCAACTGAGCCATTACCTTCAATGCTTGGTACATGGCTTATGGGTTTCTTCTTTTGTTTACCAATGAAAAGATGATTAGGTGAAGGTAAAGAGCACCTGAAAGTTCTAAAGTTCAAAGCAACTGGGTGTCTTTATTATTCAGGTGAAAGCAGACAAAACACAGAATATAAATAGTTGCTAAGCTCAGGCTAATCATAAGGGAAATTCTTCTCAATATCCCTTTGAGATATTAATCAGTTCCCTTAAATTTCAGAATTAATGTCTAATACTCTGTCTGAAATGGAATCCTCAAGGGCAGGGAGTGACGAAAAAATGTGTAACAATGTCATCTGGAAATAAGTAATGGAATAGGAGAAGATTTTGTGGAGAGTTGGGACTAATAAAGTAGTTTCATACCCCTATCCGAATATTTAGTGATCATTGCTCAATGATTAAATTAACTTCATCCGTTTTTTTAATAATAAAGAAATAGTATGATATTGATAGGTTGAGAATTCAAAATCCGGGTTATGGAAGGTTTGATTTTATACTATTTTAAGAAAAAAAACAAAAGCTAGGCTATGTCATCAGTACTCTGTTACAAAATTTAAATATTCTTCAAGCATGGCCGTCCAATCTTCTTCATTAACAGCAGATTCAAATGCCATAACTTCGTTTTCGTGAACTTCTTCTTGCCCAACATCATCAAATTGCATCGAACAGTTTTCAAATTCAACCATCGGAATCACTTCGTTGATCTCTTGGCGTCGTTGATGACCATATTCTGATTCATCAGATAGAAAAAGACCGCAATCCTCCTCAGGAGATATAGCTAATTCTGATTCAAGAGTCATAACTTGATCGTTATAATTCTGCTGCGCATAATTTGGATCATCATGTATTGACGTTTCTTGGACCATGCAGGAATTGGGAGGAATCCAATCCCCAGTACAAGAATGTCTGTCTGCTGCTTCCGGGACTGATCTCCTGGTTTCTTCCACCGCAGGTTGTTGCTCATCATTATCATCCATCAAACATTTTTCAATCGCCGAAAGATCCCAGTATTCTTGATGATCAGTATTATTGACATTGTTTTGCAATAATGTCTCTAATTCCTCGAGCACCATATCAACATCGTACTTAATCGCTGCAAAACAATCAACTTCTGCATCAAACTGAGGCCGATGATCAACATATACTCCCGCCTGGAAATACTTGTCTGTTCTAATCGGATTCCCGGCACAACTATCTACTTCCATACCTTTTCGTAATATTACAGCAGCTGAAGCTGCTTCTGCTTCTGAACAGCTTTGCCCAATTTTCTTAATCCTACAGAGAACATAATCACGTCTTTGTTTTCCCATAAAATATTTTCCAGCCAATGAAAACTCATGCATAATCCACTGACTTCTCTTAGAACCTAACCCATTATTGTTATTGTTCTTGAATGAAAAACTTTTCCTCAGCCCAATAATCACATCATCGTCTTCTTCTTCTTCCCCATCATAAATCTCAATCGTTCGCTTATCTCCATGCCAAGTTCCACACCCAGCAACCCTAGAAATTCTATTACGGCTTGCTCTTTTCAACTCTGTGAAAACATACAAAATTTGGTTGTCATCTGTAATATTGCTTCTCTGAAAAATCTCCAAGGGAGACAAGTCTCCATAAAGATCAAAATCTTTGATATCGTTACATGGAAGTTCTTCTCCCTTAATCTTCCGTAGAAGATAATATTTCACCAGTTCTTCATCAGTTGGGTTGAATCGAAACCCCACAGGCAATATGATTTTCTCCATTGTTTTCCTTGTCAGCTTTGGCCTGCGGTGAACTCTGCTTCTTCACAGCCCGAGTTGAAACTTAAAAAGGAAACCGTAATCGTCAAGCATTTAACAAATATTGTTTCTTTCTTACCGTACCTTACGGGAACAAACAAGACCTGTTGCTGTAAGAAAATTACGAATCCTTTGTTATGTTAAATAATTTTTTGAGGAAATGCAGGAAGGAAATTTCCTAATTTCCCGTTTCGCCTTCTCCTTTTTTAATTATATAACGTACTCTGGAAAAAAATTAGAACAAAAGATTCTGGATTAATTTTCACTTGGCCCCCAAATTTATTGACAAACTTTAAAACGGACTTAAAATTATTGTACATCTCCATCATGCCCCTGCATATACAAGGTTAGTTGTTACCATTTAAGGTAAATGTTGATAATGTTTGACTACCGAAAATACCAGTGTAAAATGATACAAATTATGCAAATATATATATATATATATATTATTAATTATTCTAAATAAAGTTAATTATAATAATTTATTATTTATTTATTTTTCAACATTTACCTTCTCTCTTCTCTTGCCCGAATATGAGATTGCAGTGAATGGTTTTGAAATTTTGAAAAATGTAACTAAAACTTGAAATTCATAAAGAAAAATTTGGGTATGGTATCGCGGTATGAGCTTTGAGTATTATAAATGATAGTATCATACCCACTCATCGTCAAGTATAATAGTGCGTGGCAAAGTTATGAGCTGACAAAACTTGGGCACCATTCTGCTTACGTTCTGTCATTGCGTCCGGTTCTGGTGCTTATTCTTTGATTTTAACTCCGGTATTGACAGACTCTGGTGTCAAGAGCATAGAGCGAGCTTAGTGTGGATTCGCTATGCTGAATCTTATCTGGGGGTACGGTGGATCAGTGATTCTTCATGTAGTTGCATGAATTCAGTTTAAATTAATGGAATTTGATGAATTTGAACTTGAATTTGCTGATTTAATTTGGGTTTATAGTATTTATGATGATGTTGTTTGTTCTGGCTTCAATGTTTATGATATGCTTCGTTCTGAATCTCTCTGGTGGATGTCAATACATTTGAATCCAAATAATCGCAGATTTGTTCGTTCATGTTCTTAATCCTTGTGAATTAATGACTGATTACTGTGATCATTATCAGTTTAAATACCATCATTTATATTTGATCCTTCTATGTTTTGTTGTAAATGAAGTTGTATGGGATAAAAGAAAATCACATTAGTAGAATACTATCAACCCACAAGATAAAAGACTTGACTTTCATCAGTTGCAGGCATAGAAGAAAAATTGGCTGAAATTTGTGGTTCAAAACTTTTCTTCCTCTGTCTCTCAGAATCGCTCCCTGTCAAATTGTTTGTAGAGCGCACCTAGTTTACCTATATGCATTTGAGGCAAAATCTCTGCTTTTTTTGGCCAACTGGAGGAGATTCAACCAAAACATGTTACCACAGAGAACTCGGAAGCTAAACATTCAATAGATCTGTTAGAGAGAGTTATTGCAATGCTGGGAATTAGCTTTCTTTGTGCTCTGGAAACGACCAAATAACCCAATGAAACAACCATATGTCCCACTTTGTTGATTTCTATTTGATAAATTGAAGAAGTCATTGTCGATAGCAACATATTGGGAAATAGAAGAAACTTTAGGCTTATTAGTGTTGTTGACCAGCAAATTAAAGCATTTCATGCTGAGTGAACTTTTGAAACCAGTAGTCTCTAGAGGGCTGATGTTGTTGCTGTCATATTGTGAGAGTTCTAGTGAAGCACTTGGAGGAAGTTGATTTAAAGTAGACAAAAATTAATACTTTACCTCTTCATCCTGTTCTCTTGAACAATGATTTTGTCATCCTAAGTTTTGGTAAAGATTGGACGAAGTAAATGGTGTAAACTTTATGACAAGGTTTTTGTAATACAACCTATATAATTTATTTTGTTATCATCTCAGGCCATATATGTTTCGAAAGGAGCTTTTCATACAGGGATATAAAGAGGGCAACAGACTGTTCTCACAGAATAATTTACAGAAATTCCCATGGGGGCTTATAAGGCAACATTTCAAGATGGTGAGGTTGCTTTGGTAAAAGAAATACAAGCTCTTAATCTAGAAAAAGATGCCTTCTATAGAGAAGTGCAGCTACTGGGGCACTTGCATCATTGCCACCTGCTTGCACTTCGAGGGTTTTTCCACAGGATGTAAGAGGTAAAAGAAATACAAGCTCTTAATCTAGAAAAAGATGCCTTCTATAGAGAAGTGCAGCTACTGGGGCACTTGCATCATTGCCACCTGCTTGCACTTCGAGGGTTTTTCCACAGGATGTAAGAGGTTTGAATCTCAACTTAGGGATAGAACTGATTCCATAAATATTCTGCAAAAGTTCGGAGTGTCAGATCCAATTCAAACTTAGTGCATACTACAAAAACTTTAGGGATGCTGAAGCATTGAACCCTGATTGGAAAAACAATATGAAAATTAACACAGGGAGAAAAGCTTATTTGTCTGTCAGCATGCTTATGATGCTGTAAAAGTTTTGGATTAGGACTTCAAGCTTTTTTTGTCAACAGTACATAAAAATCTGATTTATTTCTTGGAAATCAAAATAAGTTGTTTGTTATACATTCTTTGCGTCTATCACCCTCTAGATTAGTGGCAATTCTTGTGTTCCTTGTTGTTCTAATTAATTATTATTTCTTTTTTGTTATTCATTTAATTGCTTTGCAGTTTGCTAGTATTCAAAGGCATAGAAAATGGAAGCTTAAGAGAACATCTTAGTGGTAATCATACGAGCATAGCTTGTATTTGAAACCTCCATTGCAATTGCAAAACTAATCACACCATAAGCTAATGGCTCGTTACGGATCCCCTTAAGACTCCCTTGGATTGGAAGACAAGGCTACAGATAGCAATTGGTGTCGCAGCTGCACTGGTATATCGTAAAGTCAAGCAAGGTTTTGCTAGTATTCAATATTGACCGCATTATAATTGTTCTAAATGATCTTTCTTCTTGCCTCGTTCGACCTTTGTGATCCCATTGGTGGTGTCTCAGGTTGGGGTGTACTAATAAAATTTTCTCAGAACCCAATTAAAGTTATTATAAACTGCAGGAGTATTTGCATCTCTTCAGTAACCTATGAATGTACCATGTCTCCATCAGCTCAAGTAGCATTGTGCTAGATGAAAACTCCACTGCAAAGGTTAACAACTTCTCTTTCTGTTTACATTTTTAGCATTTGGCTCGCATACACAACTAAACTTTGCATACTGATTCGTGAATCAGTGTTTCTTTCTTATTACAGCTCTCTGATGTTGACCTTCTTAGTTCCGTTGGAAATTACGATGCTCTTTGTTCTGCTGGAAATTATGCTATACTGTCTCACACCTCTTGTTCAAATGGTAACATTCTACTAGCAGCGTTGCATGATTTCTGTCAACAATAGTCATCCATTTCCATATATATAATATTTCAACTCGGTGTGCTGATTCTGGAGCTAATAACTGGACAATCATCGGATCAAGGAGGTGCTGATAAAATCCAGTGGATCCAAGAATCTTGCTCCGGCAACTTGATTCATAGAATGATAGATCCAGACCTTGGAGATAGCTATGATTCTGGAGAACTTAAAAAGCTTCTTACTGTGGCAAGAATATGTATTAAAACTAGAGACAGCCCAACATTTTTCATTTCACAAATATCTCAGTATCTTCAGAACAAGGTAGATATTCCATGAGAAAAGTATTGGCGCTCTCGGGTTTCATTTGCATGAAGTTTCCCACTTGCTGGATCTTTTATTCAAAATTGAGATTAGGCAAAGGATTGACTAATCACATGGTGATGGAACTTTTCCATTGTGATGCGAGATGATACGGCTAGCTACACCACGTATCTAACAGGCTTAAATTTGCCAAGACATTAAAACAGGTCGGTCACATCAGCTGCACTTGTTTTAATTTGAATCATAGTATATTGCTATTGTTGTATAAAAACGGCATTCATTACTCGAAAGAACTTCTGAAAACAAAAACACACATCAAATTTTCGTAGCAAGTACTACTACTTAGATCAGCTTCATCTACGGAAGTTTACAGCTACAACGATCAGTTCCCATGATCGTTCTTCATTATCACTGTTGGGCACAGTGCACCCTCTGAGCACCACCGCGCATATCATCGTCCTCCTCATACGCCTCCTGAGCCTGAGCCTGCTTCCTCCGCATCTCCTCTTCAATATTGACATCATGCAATGTAGTCTCTTCACACTCATCCAGCTCCATGTCAGTCATGTCAGACAATGGTCTTGGCGGGAGGATGGGTTCCAGGGCCTTAACCTGATCCGGGGTCAGTAAATCTGGGAATTCGACTGTGAAGTGAATGTACAGTTTACCCTTCATAAATGGCCTCTGGTGCATGGGCATACCCTCGTCGTTGATAGCCTTAAATGAATCTGCACAATAGAATTACGAGTCAATGATTCGAACAACAACAATCAATTGAAAATATTAACACTGTCCAGACTTGAAACACTAGTACTAACCAGGCTTAACAACTTCCCCGGGGTTTGATTTAATCAGGAGCTGTCGACCATCCAGGTGTGTCAGTACAAACTGGAAACCACAGAGAGCTTCGGCTAGTGATAAAGTATGCTCATAAAATAGATCTTCGCCCTTTCTCTTGAACTTGGGATGTTCCTTCTGCTGAAGGACAAATACTATGTCTCCAGTGATTGTATCCGGCTGCAGAACCAAAATAAAACCATCAGAACAATTTATACACAGCCAGCATGTGCATAAAGAGGATAAACTACCACAAACAGAAGCATACCGCCTGATCTGCTTCCCCAGGGAAGGTAATTTTCTGTCCATTCTGCATGCCCTTCTCGACAATGACTTCAACCACTTTCTTCTCCGGGACAACCTTCTCTCCCTTGCACTGTGAACAGCGATCTTTATCATTGATGGTTTCGCCAGTACCCTTACAATCGTTGCAGGGATGTCGCATCTGCTGAATCATTGACAACCGGCACACTTCATCGAAGCTCCAGATTTCGACCCCTTACTGTCATAGATCATATATTAACATCCACGTAAGAAACTACAATCAAGATTTACCCAAAACGTGTACAAAAGTAACAGAAACACTTCAATCAACAGTACTAACCCATTGCACTTCGCACAGATCACATTTCGAGAAAGTGAGAGCCTTCAAAGGATGAACCACATCCTCTCCCCTTCTCTGCCGCCGTCCCCTGCTACTACCACCTGTTTCAGAACAAGTCAATCAATTCAGTCACCATCACTTGAGCTTGTAATTCCCAGTCTAATTCGCCAATAACTTGATTGTTTCAGCCCACCTCCAAACGGGCCGCCGCTAAAGAAAGATTGGAAGATGTCAAATGGGTCAAGGCCACCAGCACCGCCGCCCATCCCTTCCTTGAGTGCATCCTCCCCGTACTTATCATATATCTCCCGCTTCTCAGGATCGCTCAGAACCTCATACGCCTGTGCTAATTCTTTGAACTGCAATAGAAACCCATTGGATACATATTTTATTTTTTATAAAAAAAAATCAAGAAAACAAGAAGAACAAGCCCCACAGAATGTAAACTTATGAAGTACAGTTCAAACTACCAGCACAGGTAATCACAAAGAACATACCTTCTCAGGATCACCGCCCTTGTCGGGATGATTCTTGATTGCAGCTTTCTTATAAGCCTTCTTCAAATCATCGTGGGAAGAGTTCTTGGACACTCCCAAAATGTCATAGTACCTCGTGTTATCACTCTTCTTCGGCGCTCTCCCAAACATTTTCACCCTTAACCAGAATCAACAAGAAACTTCAATGCAGAGAAATGAAAACTTGGACCCAAAACCTATAATCGTGCAGGAGGTAATGCTCTGTACACGCCAAGAATTAGTAAAGAAAAAAAACGAACTAGAGCTCACCGGACGCAAAAAGGCAATTGACAGTGGGTGTATATATATAGATATGGAAAGTAATTGTAATGAACGGCTGAGATTGTTTTCTGATTGATGGTATCTTCTGAAAAGAAGGGCCTAGAATTCCCTCTCTCCTTCTCTCCCGAGGAGACCAAATTATGAAATACATTATAAATTAATTAATTAATTATCTACGTCTCACGGCCTTCGTTGCTGCTGTGTTCACGGAATTTGACGGTCAAGATTTTGTTCTAGAGGCTTCGGTCGGCGGTTTTTTTTCGGTCGTTTAAATTAAAATGGAAATCTTTTTTTTCATCTGACTTCAAACTTATTACATTAATTTCCGTAAACATTTGGCAAATTTTCTTTTTACAAAACGAATAAAAAATTTTAAATACAAATAAAATATAATTATTTCTTTTCAAATTTCAATAATATATTAATAAATAGCTTATAAGAGACTAAACAAAATTATTATTATTTTGTCGTAAACATACTTTATTTAATTAATTTTATGTACACTTTACGGTATTATTATCAAGAATTATTTTGTAATATTAATTTTAGAAACCATTTGGTATTTTATATTTACAAAATTTATCGCAGATAAAAATTATATCTAAAGTCAACTATCTCACAATTTAAAAATATTGTCTTTCCACTGGCAATGTAATAATAAACAAATAATATAACGATAACAATAATAAATAAATAAATTATTAATATTATATATTTTAATTAAAAAAATTTTAATAATAAAAATACAATTAACATGAACTTTGAATACTTTATTATTTATTATTATTAACATAATTCATAGTTATATTATTTATTATTAATAATAGTATTAATTTTATATTTTATTATTATTTATTGTTATCATAGAACATTGGTTCATTTATTTATATTTATTAAAATAAAACATTTAAATTTCTTGGCAAAGCAATTATCACAATTTTCCCTCCTCAATTTTTGTTACCCGATTACTGCTAACGTACGCTGAATATCGTGAGCTCTGACGTGGCGTAGGCCAACTGAATCGATTGTGACGCACGTCCCGTGATTTACTCTCTTTGGTCGCGTGCGAGATAACGACCTGACCACGCCTCTTGTCTTCTACCCATCTAAAACGACATCGTTTGATACCGTTAAAATTTCTCTCCCGGCGTACTTTAGACGACAGCAGTCCCTCATTCCCTCGCAAAGACACTGTCTTCCCTCTTCCGGCTTCTTTTATTAAGTACTCGTTGCGGCTTTTTGTCAATTGAAATTCAGCAGTTTATGACTTTGTTGACTGATTGATTCATTAGATCAACGGCTGAAAAGGTACCTTCTTCCTCCTATCCCTTTCTCTGTCTTTTCTCTCTGAATTCTACACTCTTTTACTTTTCAGGTGAATTTCGCTTTTTCAGCTTGTGATCTGTTGATCTGCAATCTTGTATTTCGAAATTCTCTCTTATTTCTGGTGATTTTAAGGTGTGTAGCTAGTGAATGAAATTTGAATTTTTTTTAAACGATTAGTGTGTATTTAATTTTATTTACTAGATCTATACTTTGTGGGGGATGCTGGCGTACTGTGATCATAATAATTTGCCTGATTAATTATAATTTGGCTTAAGGACCAATTTGTTCTGCCATAAATGAATGTAAATGATTGTCTGTTTATGCAATTCGGTGCATTTAAAAGTTACCATTCTTATATTCAAACAACTGGTTTTGAGGTTCTAATGATGTGCAGGGTGCTGGGAATGAAGAGGTTTTTCTGGGAATCTGGGTTTGGCGTTCTTAGCACTGACCGGTTCATTGGCATTGCAGTTTCAAAGTAGAGAAGGCCTTTGATTTGGAAATAAATATTAAAAGGTTGGTGTTGGCTAAATTGTCATTTTTATGTTAGTTTGTTTTCCAATTTTGTTCCTTGTCTTTCTTGGTTTTCATGGATGAGAAATTTAGAATTTGGTATTTCTCAATTTTTCAGTTTTTAGGTGTTATGTTAATGCATTTCCAAGTTGAGTTGGATGATAGATATCACTGATTTGGATGATAGATATCTGTTTTGCATTTTTCATATTTCACATTTCAACAACTGAATTTGATTTTATGAGATGTGCTCCCATTTGTCTAAAATTGAGTTTTGTTGTAACTATATCTTTGTTCTTCGAGTATTGTATTGTTTAGTGACAGTTCTTATGACACTTTTCCTAGATTCTAGATATGTAATGTTTTAGACAATGATGCAAATCATGGGAAAAATTGACTATGGTTGTCAAAGTGAAGGCATCCGTTGCTTTGTAAACTGGCTTTGGAAATTCAAGCAAAATAAAGATGGAGATAGTTTCGAGAAGTAAAATTTTGGCCTGTAAAATAAGTTCTAAAATTTCAGCAAGCTTGTATAGTCTGGTTTGTGGAAAGATGAAAAAAGTTTCTTTAAACATTCTTTCCTGTATTCAGCTTATTAAATAATTGGGGTTGCTGCAATTAATGATGGGATTTATCAGCAATGGAAAAACTGCATGTCAATAATGGCATAAATTTCCTTTAAAAGATACAACTCATGTGTTGATAAACAACTGATGCAGCTAGATAGCAAAACTTCTCAAATTTAAAAGAAATAAATTTTAATTATGCTAAAAGTTATGTTGAAAAGAAACTAATAACTTGTTTGTACTAATACTAAAATATAAAATCTTAATAATTTTAAAATATGAAATTCTAATAATTTGAGAATATGAAATCCTAATTATACATAAAATTTTAATAATCCTAAAATACAAAATTCTAATAATCTTAAAACACAAAGTTCTTGTAGAATTTGTAAAATATTCCTTATTCAAAATTCTTAAAAAATCTCTAGTTGCCAACTGCATCATTCCCCTTCATTTGAGAAGAACTCTTCCTGGAATATGCTACAGTGTCTAGATATAATGACTTTTTTGACATTTGAAATGGATAAATATCTGCTATATTAAACGTTTTAAAAATGCTCATTGACTCTAGTAGATCCATAACATAAGCATTATCAATAATTTTTTTTCAAAATCTTGTAAGGTCTATATTTTTAATGCTACAATTTGTCATCAGTTCCTATTGGAAATCTTTTGTTGCGTAGAAATATCATCACCTTATCTCCCACTTCAAATACTTGCTTTCTTCGATGTTGATTTGCTGACTTCTTGTATCTAACATTAGCTTGATTCAATTTTTGCGTTACTTTTGCCTGAATATCTTGCCAGTGATTATTCATCTTCTTTGCAGCTGCATTAACTTTTTGACACTTAAGTGTTTCACTAAATCAAGTGCATAGTGTGGTGATTTTTTGTACACAACTAAAAAAGGAGATTTTTTTTGTGGCACTGTGCATGACATTGTTGTATGTGAATTCTGCCTATGCTAATGCAAAATTTCATTGCTTTGGCCAATCTCCGCAAATACTACAAATTAGATTATCTAGTGTTCGATTTATTGATTCGGTTTGTCCATCTATTTATAAATGAGTTGTGCTGCTGAAGTTTAGAGTTGAATCAAATAGTTTCTATAATGTACTCCAAAAATGGCTTAAAAATTTACTGTCTCGATCTGAAGAAATGGTTTTGGGTACCCTATGCAAATGAGCAACTTCTTTAAAAAATAGCTTAGCTATTGCGTTGGCATTTGATGTCTTTTTGTAAGGAATAAACTATGTCAACTTTGAAAACCTGTCAACTATCACTAAAACAAAATCCACACCTCTTTGCATTCGAGGCAAGTTAAACACAAAATTCATAGACAAATCTTTCCAAATATTTTCTAGAACAAGTAAAGGCACATACAAACCAATGTTTTGAGACTGACCCTTAGCAATTTGACAAATATAACATTGCTGCACATACTTGGATGTATCTCTTCTTACATGCAGCTAATAATACCTTTCTACCACTGCTGCTATAATTTTATCATGTCCTAAATGACCAGCTAGGCCTTCTCCATGTAAATCTTTAATTACCTTTTACCTTAAGGATGATCTCGAAATGCGCAATTGGTTACCCTGCATAAGAAATCTATGAAACTCTTTAGCTGGTAATTTGTTGATACACTTTTGCTAAGTTTCACTAAAATCATTAATTGTTGGGCATAATTTTTTAAAGACTTCAAATCCCACAATCTTCTATCTCAATGTGACTAACAATTTTGCATGTTTACTCAATGCATCTGCTATTTTGTTGTGTACTCTTGCCTTATGTTTTAGCTTGAATGAGAGTTTTTGCAAAAATTAGGACCATCTGGCATGCGTGTCATTGCTAATCCTTCTCTGGATATGTAGATACTTTAATACTTCATGATCATAATACAAAACAAAATCATGCCCCATTAAGTAATGTTCCCATGTCTTCAATGCATGTATAAGGGAGTAAAATTCTTTGGAATATGTTGTCCATTTTCTCCTGGCATTACTATACTTTTCGCTGAAATAAGCTATTAGTTGTTTCTTCTGAGAAAGGGCAGTCTCGATTCTTACTTCACTAGCATAACATTTCACCTCAAAAAGTGCATCAAAATCTGGCAATACTAAAATATAAGTGGTGCACAACTTTTTTAATACTGTAAAACTCACATTAGCTTCTTCACTCCATTGAAATTTCTCTTGCTTCAAGCACTCAGTAAGAGATGCGACAATAGTGCTAAAATTACAAATAAATTGTCAATAAAACATTACTAGCCCATAAAAACTTCTTATTTCAATTACTGATCTTGGCATAGATCAATCTCTAATAACTTGAACTTTGTCTTCATTAAACAGTATTCTATCAAAGTTAACAAAATAACCCAAAAATAACAACTTTTTAACTATAAAATTACACCTTTTCAGGTTAGTGTACAATTTATTTTCTTGCAATACTTTTAGAACTTTCCACAGGTGTATAATATGCTCTTCCTCTGATTGACTATAAATTAGAATGTCATCAAAATATATTACAACAAATTTTTCAACGAAAGGCTTCAATACTTGGTTCATTAGTTGTATAAATGCGTTAGGTGTATTAGCCAACTTGAACAACATTACAACCCACTCATACAAGTTGTCTTTTGTTTTAAAAGTTGTTTATACCATAAGAAGTGCTGTTGTCTGCAACTAAGTCTTTTGCCTTTAGAGAAATAAAAATCTTGCTCTGACACCAACTAACGTAGTGAGATAGCAAAAAGAAAAAGATAAGTTTCTCAAATTTAAAAGAAATAAATTTTAATTATGCTAAAAGTTATGTTGGAAAGAAGAGAATAATTTATTTATACTAATCCTAAAACATAGAGTCCTAATAATCCTAAAATACAATCTTAGAATATGAAATCCTAATAATACATAAAATTCTAATAATTTTAAAGCACAATTCTTACAGAATTCTTAAAATATTTTTAATTCAGAATTTCTAAAATATCTCTAATGGCTGATTGCATCAACATCTCACGAACCATCATTTTGGTGATAACATTGGATTCCATATTTTAGTCAAAAAAAAATTTAAGTATATTCCATCTTCCTTTTTCTCTCTTTCTCGAGGATTAGACTAGGAACAGCACTTGCAAGTCCTTGCAAAACTAATTGAGCATCCATCATTTGGTTTACACTTACAATAGTCCAAGTGTTTAGCTTACAATCAAAATGCAGTCATTGCCAGTATTGACATCCCTTTTACATGGCATGCATAAGAATCCTTCTTAAAAGAAGGCAAGCAGAAATGAACTAACCCAAAATTACTTCATCAGTTTGGCCAATGATGAGACCGTGATTGATACTATGGGTCCATTAACTCAATATCCCAATATACTGTTTGAACTTGAGCATCGAACTTGATCCACAGATCACATGTTCATTGTTGTTATTTCATTGCCCTTCTGCATGGATCAACAAAAATATGGTATGGAGGTCATCCACCCTCAAAGTCGGTGGATTTGGATATAAGTCACTGGACATTTGTCTGAGCTGATCTTTTATAGGACTTATAGAATTGCATAAACTTTTTTCTTTATATTTTTGTTTTCATCTAGGAATTCTTATGTAATCTTATATATCTCATTAGAAAAATTTTCTTGGAGCAAAATTTTCTGTGCTCTTGCTCATCATCCCTCCCCTTCCTAACCATATTCTTCTGTTCCTAAGTTGATCCATACTCAATGAGCTAAGATTTGTTCTGATTTTGCAAAGGTTATTCTCTGGCAGGTACCCTAGTTGAGCTTTGTTGACCTGCAGCATGGGTGTCTCAGGAAAATGGATAAAATCATTGGTTGGTTTGAAGAAATCAGAAAAGTCGCCATCTTCAGAAAAGGACGAAAATGTGGGTATTATCATTTTTCACTTATATTTTGAATATTTGTCTCCATAACTTTCAGTCTTCTGGAGATAGTTGAATATATGGTTGTTATATTTGGGAGTCTTGTGAATCCTGAAGTAGCCTTCTGATTTAATTTGCTATTCACATGTTACATGTATTTCAACTATACTATTTCTACTCATGTTGTAGTCAACCCCATGGAGTTGGCACTAAGGCTTAGTTTGAACTAAGGCTTAGTTTTGAGTCATTTGGCATCTTACCTTGATCTATTGTCTGGAATCAAGTAATTGTCCTCTGGCTCTCTCTTTCTCTGTTCTTTCTCTTGTGAATTAGAATTTGTCTGTGTGTCTGTTTCAAAAAATTAAGTGAATTTCAGTCTGATTACTGTATTTGTTCTGGGAAATTAATCATATCTTTTGAGAACCTGTATTTCAACTTTATTATTATTTTTTTCAATGGATGCTTTCCAACTGGACAAGCTCCAAGATGTTTGACCCAAGTAAGATATTAATTTTCTTGCACATAATGGGTTTCTGGCTATTTTCTTTTAATGTGCAACTCTAGTCCACTAATGTATCTCCTTCCTTTTTTCTTGTTTGATACTATTTCCTTTGTTTCTTATCACAAACAAAAATATACATAAATTACAGAGTTAATAGTATAAAATGTTTCCAGTTTAATCTCTTGATATTTTGTTGTCAGAGGCCAGCAGGTAGCAGGTTTCGGCACCGGAGAAAACACTCTGTTGAAATTGATGCTGATAAACTTGATGATGAGCAAGATCAGAATGCTGCTCCATCAGTTGGAGATGCTAATATAAATGCAGTTGAAGATGCTGCCGGCTCTCCTTCAGGTTCACTTGAGGCAGAAAATGCAGCCCAGAATCAAGAAATCATGAGAGAAGAATGGGCTGCAACACGCATCCAAACAGCTTTTCGAGGATTTTTGGTATTGACTTCCCCATGGCATCATTTAACTGTGTATTTATTTGGCAACTAATGGAAATTATATGTGATTACTTATCGTGGGATCTTAAATACAAGCTCATTTTTTATAACTAGGAACAAAAGAGAGAACTGCAAAAATATTTATTTGGTATGTTAAGGGTATCTGCTCTCTATTATTGAGTGCAGAAGCTCCTCAATTGCAAAGACTTTAAGTTAAACTCCATGCTTAGGGTATTGTAATGAACTTCCTAATAGTTATTTATTATGTGGAACTTCATTCTTTCGTGGCATAAATTAAATAACTCCAAGAAAAGTGGACACTATGTCTATTTGTAATATTACGCAATACATTTTAGTTTGGCAAGCCTTATCATTTTTAGTTGGGATTTTCTTCACAGAAGCTATTCTTCTCTATTAAGTTTTCTTCTCATGTCATGGACCATGCAAGCTTTTAATATGTTATTGTGACTAAGAGTATATGGAGTAGGCTGAGTGGACAAAGCGTAAACAAGTTACATCTCTTTGATTGAGTGTAAACCCAGATAGACAGTTTAAAAGACAATGAAAAGATACTTCAGCCTACTAGTTTCGGGCCTTCAGCATTTTTCTAAATTTTGCTGCTTTTATCCAAACAACAGAAAATTGTTGTAAGAAAATCACTAGTATACTGAAAAATAATACCAATGAAACCTCCTATATAAACCTTGAACTTCAGATTAGAACTGGTTGTGAGTGGATGTAGCACATCATGGTCATTTGTGAAATGTAGAAATTGATTTATTTAAGAAGTGATATCAAAGGTTTTGGAATAACAATGTAGCAAGTCTTGCCAAAATTTCAGTGGCTGTTTTTTGATCATTTTATAGCATTGACAGCGTCCCCCTGCATGATTGTTGGACCTTATTCCAAGTAGTATTCGGATGTAAAACTTGCTTTGAGTTGGTTTATTTCTTGCCTATGGGTACTTACCGTTTCTTCTAACTAGTTACCTTTAACCATTTACCAACCTCCAACATGAAATTTTGGACATTCTTTTGTCTGGAATGGTATAATTTATGTTTTTTCACAATTGATACTTGCCTGAGAGTAAACTATCTATTTTGCCTGTGTCTTCTGTCTGATTAAATATCTGTGTTCGTAAATTTTTGAATTATTTCTCCTTCAAGATTTTGATCAGATTCAATGACTTGGTGAATATATATATAAATATATATTAGGCTAGAAGAGCTCTACGAGCACTGAAGGGGTTGGTGAGACTTCAAGCCCTTGTCAGAGGTCATGCTGTGAGAAAACAAGCTGCAATAACTCTTCGCTGCATGCAAGCTTTAGTAAGAGTTCAGGCACGTGTCCGAGCAAGGCGTGTTCGGTTGTCACTGGAAAGTCAAACTGCACAACAGAAACTTCAGCAACAACTTGCAAATGAGGCTCATGTTCGGGAAATAGAGGTTAGCAACTTCAGATAGTGCATAATTATGTGTGTTGTGTATCTGTGTCTATATTTGTTTTTAACTTTCTGTGGTTAGCTGTTTTTCTTTATCAGTTTTCTTTGGGGCCCAATGGATTTTTTTCCTTGTTTCAAGAACTGTTGATCTGCACAGGTGAAGGGCCAAGCAGAAAAGTAGTGAATAGATATTTAGGTATATGGTAGCATCAAGATGGCACCTAAAAAACATTTTAAGAGTTAAGATTGTAGGATTCGATATTGGACTTATAGTTGCATTGTTAATACCAATTCTGCTTGTGTAATGTAAAGTTAAATCTGAGTAATGGGAAGGGGATTCTGGATTGCTATTTATATTAGAAAAATAAATTAAAATAATTTACAACTGGTTTTTATCTCAATTGTTATACATCAATAGCTAGAAAATTTCATTTGCTTATCCACTCACATCTTTGACCACTTAAATTCTGTTTGGTTCTGAGTGTCACATGTTAGTTCTGGCTCTGATTGGATACAGGAAGGGTGGTGTGACAGTGTAGGATCTGTTGAAGAAATTCAAGCCAAGTTGCTAAAGAGGCAGGAGGCTGCAGCTAAGCGTGAGAGAGCCATGGCGTATGCACTGGCCCATCAGGTATCCTTATGAAAATTTCCTTTCAGGTTAAAGCTTCCAATTCTATTTTCATAGAATTGATCAATTGTCATAGGAGTTATAGATATCTAGAAGGCAGAGTTATTAACCTCCTATTTTAATGCTTAATAAGCCTCCTTTTCCATGGAATTTTTATGAGTTTTTCACATGCTTACAAATTTCAGCCAGCAATTATGCATTTAATTGAGTGGTGCATCTCTCTCTCTCTTGTTGTTACCATTCAACCTCCTATAAGGATTAGCGCCTGAGTGCTAAATTTACCATATGATGTTGATCTTTTTGGTCAAATCCTGCTAGTGGTTGGTATATCAGCTGTCTGCTTAACACTTTTCTATAATAGTTTCCTGAAGGAGTTACTTGCATATAAGATAAATTTTTGTTCCTCCAGTGGCAGGCAGGATCAAGACAGCGGTCTCATCCCAGTGGATTTGAACCAGATAAAAGCAGCTGGGGTTGGCATTGGTTGGAGAGATGGATGGCTGTCCGCCCTTGGGAGAACCGCTTTCTTGACATAAATCTCAGAGATGGAGTGATGGTACATGAGAATGGATCAGCTGAGAATATGAATGGCTCAAAACCTCAATTAAAATCTGCTGGCAAGAAACCAATTGCATTCAATCTTCACTCCAATGTATCAAGTCAGAAAACAGGTCCATCTCAGTCTGATGGCAGTAGTTCTTCCCCTGGTATATCAGCTGGCATGCCTGAACCAGCCACAACACAGTTTTCCAGGCTGACATCCAAGCCACCTGTCGAAGATCTGATTGAAGAAGCCAACTCAAGACCTGCTGGTGTTGGTTCAAGATCCCACAGCAATCCAAAAGAGAGATCCACACAATCAGATAAACTAGGAAAGAAGCGCTTATCTCTTCCCAACAGTGGTAAGTTCTCTTTCTCTCCCTTCTGTTACATTTTAGGATTGCTTATCCCACAAGTTCAATGAGGGGCTTCTTAATCCCCATGCATGATGCAGAAAGCTAATTGAATTTAGTGTTGCCTCTGCTTGGATAATCATTATGTTTCTTCAAATTTCTTATCAAGTTCTATGTTAAAACAGACAGTTTTTAGTGTCAATTTCCCAAAGTATGTGACCGCTTGAAATACTGTCTTGTGTATAAATTGGCGTGTCTATGAAATACTGGCACTTCTCACGCATTTTAATAATGCCTTGTTTAGTTCAAGCAGCAGGGAGACCTGGATCTCAGACAGCCAGGCATGGTAGAACTGCCGCCAAAGCAACATCTGGCTACAATAAACCCATGAGTAGCAAATCCAAAATTAATGGAAGAAGGGATTCCAACCTTAGAAAATCAGTTCCACAGCCTGTTAATCTGCAGCTATAAGAATCCGATGGAAGGTGCTCCTGTTTCCACATTGTATATATATGGAGTCACATTGCTTATTTTCCCCAGCAAAAACGAATTGGTGGTTCCACCATGACAGAGTTGGTTTCATATTGGGAGAGGGAGGGTTTGAGGTTGTTGGCTTGGGCTTGTCAAAAATAATATCAAAAAATTTGTTCAGACTGTTGTAATCCGTCATCTGTTAAAGTGTTGTTAATTATGTGATCATATGTTATTTTATTATTTGAAATGTATGATATCTATCCTCCAGAGCAGTTGTCCTTTTTATACTAGTGTCTTGTCTATTTCTTTGTCAATTATCAGCTCCACATGAAAATATGAGACTAGGGAGTGGTGTGAAAGAAATGAGTAGAGGATTGAACTCACTGTGCACATCTCTCATGTATTTCTTTTGTAAGATTTTCTTCAAACTCATTCGTATTGCCAATAATGATTGCATAATTTTAATGGATATCAAATATAGCAAATAAAACACAAATCAACTAAACAACATTCACTTGGGCTTTTGTTTTTGTTTTGTGATATTTGCGCAATACAAGCAATTAATTCCTTTAATGTGGTTTTCCTTCCTTCTTAAACTATTTTTGCAATTGAAGAATCTTGCCTAAGACCTCTTCTTTTTCTCTCTGAAAAATTCATAAATTACCATACTTAAAAGTCATAATTATATGTAGTTATAGGAATTCATGTTTTAACGAAAGTAACCTATATATTTTATTTTCTTCGAGATAAATTTTCACACGTTATTATCCGCATATTTTTACTCTAAAGAAGCCAAATGAAGGGATCTTTTGAATTTTTCCTACAACTGTTTTGATTTAAGGAAAAGAAAAAAAAAGGACAAGAATAATGTTAGTTAAAAAGAGAAGAAAATAAATGATGAAATTATCGAAAAAAAAATTTAGAATTGAGTTTCTCCTCGATAATTTCATCGAGAAAAAATAATTATAATTGAATTATTTTCTCAATAAAATTATTGAGAGAAAATTTGTTTATTACTATTTTTTCTTAATTAATTTAAAATCTTTTCGATAAATTCATTCAAATAAAATCTAATTTATAATTAAATTTTTTTCTTGAATGAATATAATAACTAATTTTTCTAAACAAGATTTAAAACTGATTGTCTCCCTTGCTAATTTGCCCATTTATTTGCTTCAAATTTCACAATTTTAGTGGCAAAGGAATCCTATTTAGTATTCATCTTCTCAAACAATAAAATTGTAGATCACTTTAAAACATTAACATGTACAAGTTTTAACAAATTCAAAATGCAAAATGTATCTTTTTGGTGTGAGTTGTCCTTAGTTATTGTAATTTGAGATTCCTATTTTGGTTGGGTGATAAAATCCCTCTTCTTGATTGAATGCAAGTTGTTCTTGGCTTTTTCGAATTTGAAACAAACGACAATATTTAATTAAATATGGGTTAGGCTGGAGATTTTTAAGTCAAGTCAAGAAGACAAAGGATCGAGGGTATTTTTGTTCAAAAATATATTATTTGACTAATATTATAAAATTGGGTTAAAATTTTAACTGTGTTTAAAAATGACCATTTTGCTATAAAGCCTTAATAGAAGGTTCTTTTATTCTTTTCATTATGGTGCATTATTAACAGATTTATTTTCATTAAAAAAATAATTAAGAAAAATTATTTTTAGATGAAAACAAAGTAATTTTCAATTGAAATGGGTCGAAGTTATAATTAAAATAATCTAAAAATTGAATAAAATAGCCGTATTCACATAAATTTCCTAATCATATTATGAAAAACAAAAGAGTAGTGCTACATGGACATTTAGAAGGATTTTCTATGCATCTTTAATTATAATACTAATTGATGTGTTTAAAAAAAAACAAACTCTACATTAATTAATTAAAATTCTGCTAATTCTTCTAAATCAAATTTCTTAATCATATTATGAAAAGTAAAGTTTACCATGAAAACAAGAAGAGGTGAGTGGGATCGTGACAATTTGCATCCGCCGAAAAAGCAGCTTCAATTCTCACAAAACGACACAAGCTTGCTTCATATAATTTCTGTCAAAATAAAAGAAATAAATAAAAAGCCCAACACGGAATGATGAGGGGGACAAAAAGGACGTCGTAGTCTTCGTTGTATGTATGATTGTCGGTTGCTGACTTAAGATTTCAAAACGACGTAAAATTGATTGCATTCGGGTAGCAATTGCATTATGCGTACAAAACTTAAAACGAGTATTTGAAAATATAAAATTTATTAATTAAAAAAATTATTAGAATTATTTAATACATAATAATTATTATCAAATTTTGTGTTAAAATAGTATTATTACCCTTTTAAATTTTAATTTTTAATTTTTTTGATATGTTAAATCTTAAACAATATCAAAAATATATATATATATATTCCAAATATGAGGACAATAAAGTAATTTCTCCCTCAAGAATGTGGGTTAAGAGGAAGTTTGCACAAGTAACCGTCTAATAGAACCCACAGAAACAATTAACCATCTTCCGGGGCAGCAGAAATGTTTGTTCATTGCAATCTGTGATTCTAAGGAAATAAAAAATGTATATATGCGGTTTGAATACTCTTCTCCATGAATTTGCCAACTTAACAGTGATTTTGAACAGAGACTACGGTGGAACTGCATTCCTATAAGGCCAATATTGCTTGGGCCCCAGATTCCCTACCAATCTCTCCACCTCCATGCTAATCCAAAATGAGGATCTTCGTGGCCAAGTAGAGGAGGAAAAGCAAGTAATTTGCAGCTTTCTTCTAATTAGGAAAGTCATGAAGCAAGATTGGTGATGCCGAAGTAGACAGTTCTTTGTTGGAATGCATTGATGGCGCAATCAAGTTGTAGGTGACCAAAGGGAGACCTAAATCGAAGCCCATATCCAAGCCCTGCTCCAGATCCTGGTTTACCTTGCCTCAGTGCTGGATTTCCTGAAGCTCCCACATCAAACATTACCCGAAGAAAACAAGTTTGAAGAAGAGCATTCCGTGGTTAAAACTAAATCAGTAACAATAATAGCAGATGAGCAGTCAAAGTAAAGAGAAGTTGGGCTGACTTGAACAACAAATCTATCTGTGTAAGATTATCAGGGAAAGATCAGTTGCTATAATAAGAAAAATCCCCAAGTGAGGCTTCAGAGGTAAGAATACATATTTCACAGAATAGGGGTTTCTTGCCCAACTGGCTGACCATTCTGAGCCCCAACTATTTATGCTACAACACAATAAATTTACTCAAAGGAAACGAGAAAAGAAAAAGAAAGATTGGGGTTAGTGTTGTTAGAGTGATGAAAATATCTCCTTATAAAGAAAACAAATATCTGGGCTGAACATGTATTATCCATAAGGTGTCAGAGCAGAACTATCAAGGTTGATTCTGTTTTCATTTTCTGGCAATTTGGATCGTTTAAAAGAAAAAATCACAAAAATGGAAACAGTACCAGTTAAAACTAAAATGTGAAAGGTTGAATTTTAAATTAATGAAAGATGCATATTCACTGGCAGTGGCAATGCCTAGGCAAGGGAAAGAAGGAAACTTACCTGGTACATGACGACCAGAGCCCAAGTCAGTTCCAAAATCCAAGAATACAGCACCTTCCATCATTTTGTTCTGAAAACAGAAAAAAAGAAAAAGAAAAAGGATCGTGCGGGTCAGTGATAGTCAAGTAACTAACCAGAGCTCAAAAATAAGAAGCTTATATTGAAAGAATCGCAATTAGAAAAGGCAGTCATTTAGCAGAATGTTCTACAATTGATTGGAAGACATTTTATGGAGAGACTCATTTAGCAGAAAGTTCTACAATTGATCAGAAGACATTTTATGGACCAACAAAAAATTATACAGATGAAGAAGTTCATTCCATTCATTTTCTTTTCCTTGCCCATGTTCAGTCAAATGCCACTTCCATACCCTTCGTGCAATTTAATGTGACAAAGAGATTAACATACATGATGATATGCTACATGACACCACAAGGATAAATTTGAGGAGGAAAATCATGAACCTAATAGGCAGAATAGGCAAAAGCATAATAAACCAAGAAGAAATGGAGCCAGTATTTTCATTCAGAGGCAATTACAGTGCCAAAAGATAAGTTCTCTTAATAATGGATATTCTCTATGGCATGTATACACACAAAATGTATTTAGATGTGACATAACAAACAACACACATTTCCTGGATTTACCATACATAACAGTCATGCTCATGTTCGAAGGATTTGATGCCAGAATTATGCTTGCCCCATGAAAGCATTAATCTTTTTTTTCCTTTTCATGGTAGTTATTAAATATTGGAAAAAACTTACCAGCAAGCTTAAAAGCTGAATATGGATCCTTAACCACATCCCAATACAGACTATATCCCACTCAGCAAGTCAGATACAAAACTAAACAACCAGGTAGCATTTTGTGTAAAAGGCCTTGAACCAGCTTTCTAATCAACAATCATCTACACTGTACAACAAGCATAATAAATGAGGCTGTCACCACATACCTTTCCCTTAACTCCATAACGTTTTTCCTCAACCCCAAAATTTAGTCATAAGTTTCAGTAAAATCATGCATACCAAAGATAAATTGGGCTTTTTAATATGATATGTCTACCACCGAAAAGGAGCTAATAAGCTCTTATAAAAAATAAAATGAAAATAAAAAAGAGGAGAAGGCCTCATATGCTGGGTAATAGGAGAACCTCTAACAATTTACAGTGAACTTTGGCAACAATGTCACGGAAGGCATTAACGAGGAAAAAGTATCCGAAACCCAGAAGGATTTCGGACTTGTTTTAAAGGTGTTTAATACAGATAGCTTTTCCTAATGATTCAAAAGAACATATATCTTCCACTCAGACAGCAACAGTGGATGAAAAGGACAGGGTAAAAAAGAACATGTTCTATGACTTCTTATCTACCCAATCTAAAAATAGCATTTCCAGTCTCTTCCAACACAAAATGTCTTTAAGGCCATTCAATCTAACTTTGAAGCAGTGCCACAAATAAGAGACCTTCAACATACTCCCACCACGTTTAAGCCAAAAAAAAGATGCAAAAATTTGATTAAAATACAAATCTAGTTCCTACTTCACTCAGATTACCAACATACTCATTGAACAAAATAAAAAATTGTCACAAGCTCGTAAGCTTAGTTTCCCACAAGGATATCTATATTAACTTACTTTAGTGATAGAAGAATCTACCAGAGTAAACCAAAAAAATTGATAAACCCTAAGGCTTGGCTCTGGAGGTAAAGAAATAGGGTATCCAAGTAGGCCTGAAATAGACCAAAGGAATTAATAAGTTTGGGGCATCCAGGAAGTTTACACGGTATATATGCTACCATGCACAAGAAGATCACCAGTGTTAGAAGGAGGCTGGATATCAAGACATTGGATGTAACAAAATACTGACTACAAGTTATTATAACTTGATGGCCACTGAAGTAATGATAAACTAAAGCCATCACATACCAAAGGGAATGTCAATTCAGCATTAGCAACCAGACATGATCTCCCAGATCCAACAGCACCTTCACCATACCCTCGTACACTACCAAGACCGCCAATTGCAAATGCTTGATAAGGTGCCATGTCCCCTACAATGGAGCCACCTGTCAGGCTGTAACAAGAAAGGTCAGAGGGAAGCAAATAAAACCAGAATATAAAAGGTGCTCTGATATCAATTACACAATTGAAGCATGTGGAGACATTGAGGAAGTGCATCCATTTTCCAAAGTGGGACTAAGGAAACCTCTAAGTTTGGTTACGCATCCGATTTTACTAGATTCAATCATTTTACTCAATTACAAATTGATGCTTTAGCAGATTCAATCATTTGACTCAATTACAAATTGATGCTTTCTTTTTACACTCTTATTGTACAAACAATGGTTCCCTTGGTTTCCCCAACAAATTACTAGCTCCTGGTCCTGCAAAATAACCATCTAGTATAGTATTTCAATATCCAATGCCTCCTAATATACTCAATAAGAGCATCTCTTATGCTTCCAAGCAGATCTTGTCAATCAAATTTTTCCTTCCCCATTCCTGCTTCTAACTACTGCTGACCCATTATCTATGCTCTAATATAGCCAAGCATAGTTGACCAATGAGCCAAAGAGAATATTCCACACCTTGTCAAGAGAAATGCTGGTCCAAGTTTGACACCCTTTGATGCAACAAATTTGAACCTGTTGAAAATTAGCCACTTGGATAGAACTGGAATCCCCTGTTCAATTTGCATACTAAACTGAAAACAAGGGAAATTCATAGTTAGCAGTATGCAACAAAACGAACACACAGAATGCACATGTCAAATTGCAGGAAAAATCTGCACTTTAAATCACAGTAAAGATACTTTACACGTGAGAAACTGTGTTCATTTGCCTTAGCATATTGAGATTCTTGCTTCAAAACTACCATACTGTCGTGTTTACTCCCACTGCATTAAAAGCATTATACACAAAACATTCAAAAATCAACCATATTATTTGAGAATAAGAAGTACAAATCACAATCACCTGCAAGTCACTGGAAATCCATCAAGATCTCTAGTTATAGACCGCCAATCATCATTCACGGGTCGAACATGCTGCATAACTAACTGTAATTATTTTCCACCTTGAATAAACTATAGACTGATGAATTGAAGATGGACATACTGCAAGAAAACAGATACCAAGTGGAAACTAGGAAGTGATAACTCAACAATGTTTATCCAACCTCAAATTTTACACTAGTTGTGCTGCTCCATTTAGAACTTGTTGGCTCACTTATATCCAATCCCAGTGATAAACGAGACAAATTCACACCAGCACTCCCGGAACGAGAGAAATTGTCTACTGGCAAACCGTGGATCCCAATATCTGGTGAAAGAGAGTGCTGGACAAAACAAATTATGAGTCATTTGCACTGAATTCTAGCTCAAACTCAATTTTTCACTCAAAATTAGAGCATATGGGTTTAAGAAGTTCCAAAAATTTCTCAATCCAAACAAGAATTGTTGCCTTCAATTGGTTATTGTCCACAAGAGATAATAACTATGACAGCAAGGGAAATGTCAAGGAAATACAGACCTGAATAACAAAACACTGTTGAGAAAGCCATTCAGGTCTTGGCCTCCGATAAGCTACCAAAGCATTTGAATCATAAAGACCCTTATCCCATGATACATCAAGCTTCTCACTTCCACCAAATAAATTTGGATGTTTGATGCAAAGACTGCAATGGAAACATTGTACCAGTTGTTACACCACCTTCCTATCGTTACAGTTAAAATTTAATAAAACTCAGGCAGAAAAGAAAAAAAAATTTCAACCGACATGTTATTCAAATTATTAGCTTTCTAGAGCAGGAAAGATTAGCAAAAATTAAAACAAAAACATGGAAGTATTCTGTTTTCATAAATTTAAATTATTATGATATTACAAATTTTAATACACGTTTCCCCCGTATTCTGAGCTACCAAACAGACGTGTAACTAAAGGGAAACGTCATCACACAGAATTGAAAAAAAAACCAGCAACAAAACCAAATAACCAATCATCACATGATGAAACAATAGCCCAAAAATAAAAATAAACAAAAAAAACCCTACCTGCCAATTACAAGAGAAAGAGGGCTGCCGGTGTTCCTGTTAAGATAATAATCAGACAGAAGGCTTAATTAATTACGAATAGGAAAAAAAAAGTGGTACGGAAAAATGAGATAGGCAGGAAACCTGAGGGGAGGAAGCAGCAAAGAAGCACAAAGCTTGTTTGTAAAATCAACATTAACATCAATCTTGGCTGCAATGAACAATAACAACACCATCATTGTAATGAATAACTGCACTATCATCTTTATCACTAACAAATAAACAGATAATACAACTGACCTTTGCCGGCATGGATGCTCTTCTGAGCGCCCATAGCGACATTACTCGTGCCTAAAACATGAAATTAATGAAATGGGAAAGATTGAAGTAATGGGTAAATGGGTGGACTTGCAGGGAATGAGGCAAACGTTCATGCAGATTTTTTATAAAGAAGAGAAATGAGGAGTGGAAGTGGTGGCGTTTTGGTGGCTTGTACTGATGGGTAAAGAAGCTTTACGTTCTGAAGTTTGTTATCTCCTTTCATCCTTCAATTGGGTATTTGGGCGTCTGCTTGCAATAATATTGTTTCAAACTTGGTAAACGGTAGCCCAGCCCGCAATAACAAAAGTATTTCAATATCTCACACAGGCCAATTTCCAACATGAATGCGTTAAAAATTGTATAAATAACGGGCATAAGGCAACGAACAATTCTTCTGCAGATAACGGGCATAAGTATTTCATTGGTAGGTTTGCAATTTAGATTTCAACTTCAAAGTTAATTTTTCTGGGGTAGTTTTCAATTTAGATTAGAGAAAGTTGAAACCTAAAAGCTGGTTGATGCAGATAGTTCGATTACAAGTCAGACATTTAATTCATTAATTGTTATGAGGATGTAGGAGGCAAGAAAAGATGCTCAATACTTAATGCATAATTCTTACGCACACATATTCTTGAACATAGAACGTAAGTCTTCTACCTTTATATGTCATTTTTATATAAATTAGACTTGGAGGAATGTTTTGATTTACTAAAGGTAACAACAGTTACTTGGAATTTAGATTCTTTTCCATTCAAAAGTCAGTCAGTCCGCCTTTCTTTCTTTCTTTCTAGTTCTAATTTATTAACTAACATTCAATGAATTCTAATTGTAATTGCATCTTAAGCTTTCAATCACTTTATCTATACCGAATAAAACCTTTGCATCATGTTTTTGAAGTTGGTTTCTTTCATTTAGGAAATTAATTCTCTTTTTTTCATATCTTGAACCCAATTTGCAGCCAAATATGTTCAATTCCAGCTATCAAATTCTTGGAATCATGCACATTCTATCTCACTTGCTCCCAAATTCATTACACCAAACAAGGAATCCTATCTCTTTCTTCTTTTTTTTTCATTTTAATAATTTGAAAAAAATGTAAGTAATTTTCCTCAATTTTTAATAAACAAAATTTTCAAATATACATGGATAGGATGCTAATAATAATTCGAAATATCATTTTCATTTTTATTTGTTAAATGATATACTGCTATATAACGACAAAAGGAGAGGGTACAAGTCCTATCTGCAGGCATAACTTGTCCACGTGCCCACGTCTTCAAACGACCTTCTTCCACTCGCCCCACCCTTGTCTTTTTCGCACTTTTTTTAATCACTACCTGGGTTGGTCCCTAGTCCATTTTTTTTTATTATATTGTATTCAAATTTTAAATTATTCAATTAATATAAATTATATTTTTATTAAGAGAGAGAAAAGATTACCTTGGAATCATGGTTCAAAGTGTAATTTTTATAATAAATTATAATAATTTTAAAAAATATACTTATTAATTATTACAATCAAAATAATACGAGAATAAAAACGAAAGCGATATATTTTTATAAAATTTTATAGTAAAATAAAATTATTATAAATTTTATTAACAATATTTAAGATTTTTTTTATAAAATATGTTTAATTTTTTTTAATTATCTTATAAATATATAATAAAAAATATGATTTGTAATTGGTTCGTCAAAAATGATAACTGTACGGCATCAAAACTTGTAATAACTGTATAAGTTGCAAGTATTATGGTATCTGCAGTAATATAATATCCTAGCCAAGGCCAGCCCTCACCCCATATGTATCTGTCTGGCCGGATCAGTGCCACTCCCACGCGCCTCCCACGAGTAGTAATTCCACGCTTACATATCCTTTACTTGTTGGATTTTCTTGGGATAATGAATTTGAAGAGACACATGCTTTGTCAACACGTGTCAACCTTACATGAATTAATTACCGAATCCAACCGTATTAGGCAAATGCAAATTTTCAATTGAACAGCCGAAGCATCCATGCACGCATGTTCTATTCCCTGCATTGTTTGCCTTGCCTGACGACGATGATTTTTCTTAGGATTGAAGGAACCGGCTGAAAACAAGCAAATATCCCACCTGGATTCTAACTTAGCGCGTCATAACGTGATTCACAAGGCGCGTGTACCTCTCCGCAACTAACCTTATATTGTTGCCGAAGTGCAAAACTCGCTCCCGGTCATTTCGGTAACCCTGTGCCCATTCTCCGCCGTCACTCAACCGTCCGTACACAACATTCACCGGTTGCTCAAGGTAAATTAAATTGAAAATTCCAATCATATATCATTTTCCATTGCCAGTACGTACACATTACGGATATACATTGTAGATATAGGAAGAGAAAGTTAGGGATATTTTATTTATTAGTTAATTAAAAAGGAAGATTAATTAATTAAACTGTTCACTTTTGTTTTTTTAATGATCTGCTGCTGCTTCCTCTTGTTGTGAAGGCTTTTAGATTGTCTCCGCTCGTTTCTTTTATTTTCTTTTTTTTCTATTGTTCCTCGACCTTCTCGAGGTTCTATAGAAATTGAGAGAGAAAAATCAATTAAAATAAAAGAAATTAAAAGATACCTAAACGAATTTATTCTCTTTTTCAAAAGCTTCCCGGAAAATCAATCCAATTTTCTCGAATTCAAAGATTTCACGTTCCAATCCTAGGGTTTTCGCGTCTCACTTCCTAATGCCTGTTTAGAAACTGAATTCTTTCAAGCGAATCAGAAATGTTGATCAAAGATGTGCAATTGTGTTGATTCTAGCCCCGATCTTGAAGCTAGGGCTAATTTTATTAGATTAAAGCAATGGACGTGGATTCAAACGTGGTGTCGGAGACCGATCACGATCTGGCGGTAGAAAAGAACGGTGCGCAGACGACGACTCCAGCGCCGATGGAGAGAGAACAACTACCGGAGACGCAGCAGTCGAGCGGATCTCCGCCGCCACCGTCGCAGCAGCAGCCGCAACAACAGTCGCAGCAGACACCCGTGGTAGGACCGAGGTGCGCACCGACGTACTCGGTGGTGAATGCCATAATAGAGAAGAAGGAGGACGGGCCGGGCCCCCGTTGTGGCCACACCTTAACTGCGGTGGCTGCGGTCGGAGAGGAGGGGTCGCCGGGGTACATTGGGCCCAGGCTGATATTGTTTGGCGGGGCTACGGCCCTTGAAGGCAATTCTGCGGCCTCCGGAACGCCTTCCTCGGCTGGAAGCGCGGGCATTCGTATGTTTTCTTTATTCATTTGGTTGTTTTTGTTTGTTTAAGTTGCTTTGTATGGGTTTTTCTGGGGAAGATGTGATATTGCTTGAAAGCATAATCTAGTTTGAGGCCGAGTGACTCGAGATGCAAGTCCTTTTAGTTGGAAATTGGGTATTTTGTGAAATTTTTTTTGCTTTTGTTGGTACCTTTGTAGTTTAAGTTGCATATTATTTGAAAATCAACTAATTCTTGATGCAGATTATGAGATGTAGTAAAATGCAGATTTTCGGGAACAAAGTAGTTGTAGGAGCAAGCTTCAAAACTTTTTAGGGAAATCTTTATTTTGTTGAAGGCCAAATAATTAAAGCTATAGTTGTGTTGTTTTTCAGTCCATAAGTGGTGGGAGCGGCCTTAAATCAGTTTCTTTATCAATCTTGTGCTGTTGTAAAGGCATATTTTGTTGTTGTGCAATTTTTATTGTGTGGTCAATCTAAGTGGTTTTATCTTGTTTAATTTTTTGTTCTTCAAGGGAATAAGAACCCACCCTCTCTCTTTAAATAATTCTTTGAAGAAAGAAAAGAAAATAAACCATGCGAGTGCCATTTGAAGTTGAACTGGATAGAAGTCCAAATAATTCAAGTTGTGCTCTTTTTTGGTTATTTTCTTGTTATATAAGATTCCCAAAAGCTCCACTTGTATTATGTATTGTAGTGTTCAAGTAATAGAAACCCAACTTTATGGATTGATTAAGTCAATCTGCATAAATTGGTTAACTAACTCAAGTCATTTTCGTCATAATTTGTTATGGTCACTGCTTAGGGTTGAACTCAAGGTTTCTAGTGGCAATTGAAATGTAGCTTTCTGAAGTTAAAATTAGTTTCATAATATTGTTTTCGGATGCCCTTAGTTTGTACAAGGTGTATATGCAACTTATTTTTGTTGACGTTCTGATATCAATCTCGTATTTGGTAATTTTCTTTTTGTTATGTTGCGTGCGTCCATAGTTTCTTCAATGCTGTTTGGAACTTAAAATGATCCAATGCCTTTTGTTGTATGGAAGTCTAGTAACTTTTGATTGCAAGTAAGTCAAGGTCCATGGTTTTTTTTTATTTGTGGTGCAAAATGTGATTATGTTGGTTCCTTAGTAATTTCTATTGCGCTTGTAGGAGCACATTTATTCCATAAAAATATATCAAGCTCTTTCCTGTGTTCATTGAGTGTAATAAATTAAATAATATGAAGAATAGTTTCGTTTATTGTCTGTATGTTTTCTCTCTTTCATAGTTTTCTTGAATGAGTGATTTCTCTATGCTGTTTGACAGTATTAACATTTCATGCTTTAAGCTATTGACATGACCGTTATGTTTAATTTGAAACACAGGGCTAGCAGGTGCCACAGCTGATGTGCACTGTTATGATGTTTTAACAAATCAATGGTCTAGGTAAGTGTGTATTTGAGGATTTTTTTTTAATTTCATCAGCTGTTGGACATACTTAAACAAAGTGCCAGTATTTTTCTGCTGTGCTGTGATGTACTTTTGTGCTTACTGTTTTTATTGCTTGGAAAATTTTATGCTTATAACAAATTTAATATTCAGAATCACTCCATTTGGGGAACCGCCCACACCAAGGGCTGCGCATGTGGCAACAGCTGTGGGAACAATGGTAGTTATTCAGGTAGCACACATTATGTTAATCAATAAGTTTTTCATATGTATTATTCCTCCATTAAGACCAATTATTAAGTTTCTACTGGAATATTCCATCTCAACTCAGGGTGGAATTGGTCCAGCTGGCTTGTCTGCCGAGGATCTTCATGTTCTTGATCTCACACAACAAAGGCCACGATGGCATAGGTTACTCTCAAGGATATGCTTCCTGTGTTTATTTTTTATTCTATGACAAATTTTGTTACAATGGTTGCTAATTTTCCTGTAGAGTTGTTGTTCAAGGTCCTGGACCTGGGCCACGCTATGGACATGTGATGGCATTGGTAGGGCAACGTTATCTGATGGCAATCGGTGGGAATGATGGTAAGTCACTTCACCACCTGCCCTCTACATCTTGTGCGCATTATGTTGACTTGTCCAAAAGAGTAAAGAAGATAAACTACAAACGGAAATCTCCAATTAGTTTAGGGTTAAGGCTGATTGAGTTTAATTTCTCACGTGGAGATTTTTAAGGGTTTTAAAAAAGATATTTGTTGTTTTCTCTCCAGGAAAGCGGCCTTTGGCTGATGTATGGGCCCTAGACACAGCTGCAAAGCCTTATGAATGGCGCAAATTGGAACCTGAGGGCGAGGGTCCACCTCCATGCATGTAAGTTTTACTCTGCCTAATGCATGCCATCATAATGATCAAATTCATTATGTTATTTATTGAGTCTGCTTAACTTGTTTCTTTGTGTTTTACACATGCAAAAACTTGCAGTCCTAATAGCCTTCATGACCAATAAGTTCTATGTAATGCGATGGCAAACTTGAGTATTTGCTATTATGATAGTTTCATTAATTTATTGATTGCATTTTTGTGCTTTCTTTTGTCTGTTTCTTTTGTTCTTATTCAAAATATAAATTGTGGGGTCCACAACTAACCCTTTATGTTTTTAGGTATGCAACTGCAAGTGCTCGCTCAGATGGTCTTCTTTTACTTTGTGGAGGGAGAGATGCAACCAGTGTGGTGAGTCAAAATATTCAATGTGCAAGGATTTCCTTTTGCTGGGCAGTAGTGTCTGGTTTGGTTTTCTTGATTTTCATATAAAGCATTTTAGAAATATTTTTTTTAGGGTGGAGGTTAGGATTAGAGGCATGGGGAGCTGGTGGCTCCTCTGCATTGTGCGTTGGATAGGCTGGTCTTGTTGAAAGCCTGTTTACTGGATTGGCCTGCTTTATAATTATGTTAATCTCTTGGTAAATTGGGAAAAAGAAAAAAAATGAAAGGGAAACAGAAACATTTTCATTTTATTTGTTTTCAAGGAGGCGGGTTTTTCTCTTGAATTTTCTTTTTGTTTTGAAGATTTTCTTATATTAATTTGGGTCTAATTTTGGCATTCTTCTACTTCTAATAACTACACATATCTCGTAGCTTTGGTTTTGTTGATAGTTGTGGAGAATTTCCTTTTTTAGGACTAAAATTTGCATGCATCCAGGAAACAAAATACTAATTTGTTTGTGTTATTAAATTTCTGTATGGATGAAAATTATCTTACCTAGGAGAATGATTTACAGATTATAATTTCATTAGGAATTCATTTTTTCAAATTTGTTCTGGCATTTGCTTTCTTTGCATTATCCTCTAACCTGGATAATATTTCTTAGTTCTATTTGTTAAATGGAGTGGAATGGGTTCTATGGAAGAAACTGTCAGATTGCCAAATTGATGTAAAACTTTTGTTTCTTGTAAACTTGTTTTTCCTATTGTTGTATTTGTACCCTTAACGTACTGCCTGTAAGAAGATTGTATTGTATCGGATATAGGGTAGTATGTAGTTTTCTTTTTTCCATGGAATACAGTAAGGGGACTTCTTATTGAAATAAGTAATACATTCTTTGACATCCTAGTAACAGTTGGGACCTGTATGTAAATAGGCTCTTATGTAAATGTAAATTATAATATATATTGCTATGTGGATAAGAGAGTACCCCTTGAATTCTGTTATTTTTCTATTTTGAATTATTACATACATTCTATGTCAAACATTACTTTCTAGATGTCCATGAATCCTGTTTCTCAAACCCATATCACCAGTTTCTCTGCTCTTGCCTTCTTAAGCTGACTGCTAAAATTCTTGATTTGCACTTATTTAGCAATTGTTGTGATTTAATGCCTGTGTTGATTGATGTAATCTGTTTCGTTTGTTTGTTCTGCCTCCTTTGCCTTTTGCAGCCTTTGGCAAGTGCATATGGACTTGCTAAACATAGGGATGGTCGTTGGGAGTGGGCTATTGCTCCTGGTGTCTCACCATCTCCAAGATATCAACATGCAGCAGTGGGTTTTGCTTTTTCTTTTTATTTATTTTATTTTGTACTTCATTCCCATCATTTTCTTCTCTCTCTGGAAAGCTCAATTGCAGTACTTAATATGTTTCAGGTCTTTGTTAATGCACGACTTCATGTGTCTGGAGGAGCTCTAGGTGGTGGACGCATGGTAGAAGATTCATCAAGTGTTGCAGGTACTTGATCTTTGTGTTTGGAATTTTGACTTTTTGTTGTATGTTATGCTGTGACATAGGACCTTTTTTTGTGGTATACTCGTATGGTTTTGCTTGTAAAGGTTGAATGTTGTTTTCATGTGTCAGTATGAGTGATTTTTGGGGTTCCATATGTTGTCTCTCTTTCTCTCCCTGTTCGTTTGCATTTATATCCACCATATTGTTGTAATATTATTAAATATTGCAAATACCCAATACATGTATTTATATATGGGTATTAATGCATTCTGCATCATGGTTGATTTGGTTGTTCATGAATTTCAAATATATAGATTTTATTTTACAGATCAGAGGTGATTAAAAATTTGGATTTTTGGGGTTTATAAAAAAGTCAGTGGTGTATGGTTCGAAGTTATGACTGGGTAAGAAAAATCCATGGTTTGGTACTGTTATGGTGTTTCAGAAAGTACGAGGGATTCGGAACTATTAACTTAGTATTTTTCATGTTCAAGATTCGGTCATATCAATGATGGTATGAAGGATAGGGTCTTTAAAGGTAAGACTTCTTAGGTGCCATATTGTAAGGAGGTGGTGTTGAAAGATGTGAATGTTAGAGATCATGGAAGTATTATACTGTTTCTTATTAGAAGGAAAGGTCATCCAAGCATTAAAGGGAAGTCTAGGCGTCACATAAGTTGTAAGTGTCATAGCTGGGTTAGAGTTGCATCTACAGTTGTTAATGCATTATTACTGAGATGTTTCTCTTAGAACTATTTTTCGTTTGTTAAAAGAGTTTGCATTCACACACACGCACACACACACACGCGCAGATATATACTAATTCTACTATGTAGTAATTGGATGATAGTTATTCTTGCCATAACATCACTGCCATATATATTGACATAATTTTTTGAGTGGTTCTACTGGGAAGTGGTTATGAGCTTGGGAATGAGGTGCTGTGGAACTTTAACCTTCCATATTAAATGAGATTTGCTGATCTAGGCATTCGGTGGTTATTCATGATGTGACCTCATCTTGTAGGAGCTGCTAAGAAATCTGAAAATTGCTATTTTCCTTTGAAAGGTTGCTTGCAGCTTAAAAGCTTAGACAACAATAACTTTTTGTCTCAAATGTCCAACATTGATGAAATGGTTCTAGATGTATCTTTCTTTTTTCTCCTTCCCTTTATGCACTATTTACATTGCAGCAATCATTGTGTCACTGGTTTGAGCCTCTATTTTCAATTTGTTTACTTCTCAGTAACATTCTCCGCAAGTAATTTGTTAAATACTGTTGCCAGAAGGATTAGACAGACTTGACTTTCCATTTGGGGACGGCCAAGATAATGATTTTTACTTTGGCATCTCATTAATCTTTATTCTTTATTTTAATTTCGAAGAAGTGATTATTTCAAATGCTTTGGCTTCATTGTTACTGCTGGTGGCCAAAAGATACACACGCTCTTGGTATGTTGGTATAAAATGTTGGATGCCGGTTAAACTAGCAGACATCTCGTTAAAAAAGTTAAAACAGTTTTGCATAAAGAGGCACCTAGAAATTCTGGATTAGTATTGTTTCTATGATGATTTTGACTTTCATAAAAAAAGTTGAGCTAACAGACAGAGGCATGCGTAGAAATGCTGGAATTAATGATGTTGCTATAATGATTTTAGTTTTCATTGCATTTTTTATGCTGAGGAATTTATGTTTTGAAGAGATTCTCCACTTCTAGAAACATTACCAGTCTCTTATTTTCTCCTGTTTATAGTGTTGGATACTGCAGCAGGAGTTTGGTGTGATACAAAATCTGTTGTTACTAGTCCTAGGACAGGAAGATACAGTGCTGATGCAGCTGGTGGAGATGCTGCAGTTGAGCTGACAAGGCGTTGCAGGCATGCAGCTGCAGCAGTTGGTGATTTGATATTTATTTATGGTGGTTTACGTGGTGGTAATATGTACATTCAACTCAATAATCTACAATTATGTTCTGTTTCTCCTCAAAAAAGATAAAGCCATCAATTGCAAAATCTTTGTTCATTGCTTTGCTAAAGAAGCAAATTACATGTTTAGCAGCTTCTTGTACTGCACAGTTTTCATTGCCAACTTGTTTTGGGAAAATAATTCTCTGGTTACTTGATCCCAATTTATGTATTGCATGTTGTTGTGGTTGGCTGATCATACAATATTGTAATATAGCACTGGCTTAATAAATCTTCAGGTTTTGCACTGATTATATTTAGGTTGAATTAGTCAAAGTGGGGATGCGCAGACAAGGAAGAAATGGGCATTTTGAGAATTTTTGAAGAACCCCTTGTTGATGACAAGTTTAATTAGTGAAATTTGGAGAACCTTTTTGTGGGTGTTAATTGATAATGAACCTATAGCTGGATTTAAATTGATAATTTCAAAAGATACTGAACTGGATTGAAAACAGTTGGATAAAACACCACTATGATTGACAAGAGTATATATTACTTTTCCATTTTACAATATGGATTTTGATGGGGTAGTGTATTGCAACAATATATGTTGTTCTGCCTTCAGGCTTGACACTGCTATGAAAGACAGCTAGACATTGTAAAATTTCAGGAGCTTTAGAAAGAAAAGACTTGGCAACTAATGGCCTAATTAGATTAAAACTGGCCCAGGAGATAATGTGTAAGCTGATTAACCTACCCAAATGATAAGAATTGTGACAGGACATGTCTTGTTCTTGGAATGCTAGAATGTTATCTTTATAAGATATTCTCTTGACTCAAGGTTATTTTCTTTTGATTTTCACTTATTTTTCTCCAAGAATTGATCTTGAAAGTTGCAAGCTAGTAAATTGCAGTCAATCTTGGAAGCTCATGTGATGGCATTGTGTTTTCGTTGATGTGATAGCATATTAATGAATTTGGTTTGTGCTTCAGGGGTGTTGCTTGATGACCTCCTTGTTGCCGAAGATCTGGCTGCTGCGGAAACAACAAGTGCTGCTTCACATGCTGCAGCAGCGGCTGCCGCATCAAATCTACAGGCGCCCAGGCTACCTGGAAGGTACGGATTCGTCGATGAAAGAGCAAGGCAGGGAATGCCTGAAGCAGCTCCTGATGGTTCAGTTGTACTGGGAAATCCAGTTGCTCCTCCTATTAATGGTGATATGTATACTGACATAAGCACTGAAAATGCCTTGCTCCAAGGATCCAGGTGAGCCAGCTGCTGCATCTGTCATTATTATAATGCATGGTAGGCTTAATCATTCAAAGAGTTATATTTATTTGGGATTGCTGTGCAGGAGAATTAGCAAGGGTGTTGAGTCCTTGGTTCAAGCATCAGCTGCTGAAGCTGAGGCTATCAGTGCTACGTTAGCTGCTGTCAAGGCACGACAAAGTAATGGAGAAGTTGAACTTCCTGAGCGAGATCGTGGAGCAGAGGCTACCCCTAGTGGGAAACAGATGATTAAACCTGATTCTGCTGGGTCCAATCGCATTGCTTCAGCTGGAGTTCGGTTGCATCACAGAGCTGTTAGTATAAGATTTTGACCACCATGTCAAACGTTGTAGCATCACAGTATTTGTATAAAATGATTTCTCGCCATAAGTTCATGTCTGATATGTTCTTGTGCCTTTTTAGGTGGTTGTAGCTGCAGAGACTGGTGGGGCATTAGGTGGCATGGTCAGGCAGCTTTCAATTGATCAGTTTGAAAATGAAGGCAGGAGGGTCAGCTATGGGACTCCAGAGAGTGCAACTGCTGCTAGGAAGCTATTAGATCGCCAGATGTCTATCAATAGTGTCCCTAAAAAGGTAAAATTTTGAGTCCCCCAAAGAGTTCATTTTAATTACATGGACTCCAATAGTTTTTACATCCTGACAGTGATCTTCTTTTGATAAGTCAATGCTTTGGAAAGCATGTAATCAATTTTTTTCTTAAAAGTTAAAAGGGATCGTTTACTAACTAGGGTAATTTAACCGGCCATGTTCTTGTTAATATAATTTAAAACATACCCATCTTTACCCAGGGTCTCTTTCCAAACACTAAGAACCATGTGTCTTCCTGCCAGAATCACGTTTATAATTTGAAAATCATGAATTTCAAAGCTCCAGTTTTCTCAGGTCAGTTTCACTAAGGAAACCATGGTCTCAACTGAGGGTTAGTTTGGCTGGTAAGGTTATTTATGCAAGATAAAATGTTTTATTCATGATGAAGACTGCAATTGTTGTCATTTAAACTACTGTAGTTTTCTTTCTGTTATGTCAAACCTGGCAAATGAGGCCAATGTCAAGTGACAAATTGCTTTTTTCCTCCTTGAACTGTGAGAAACTTATGGAAGTCACTTTAATTCCTGTAAATGTCAACTACAATGGTTTTGGGAGTTGGTGGATGTTACTTTATAATGTTGAAGGGGTATTTTCAAATACCTCCTATAAGATTTAGCAAAATAATACTTAAATGTAAGGTTTAATAAAATTAACAGAAATTTTCTTCAATAGTAACTAAAATATTCTTATATATAATTTTAAATATTAGTAATTTTTTTCACGTACCTAAAGTTTTAAAAACTAACACGTACCTTTCTTGAAGTTTTGAAAATTAATAAAAAATATTTCTCAAAATTATTTTTATATTTTTATATTTAATTTAATTAAATAAATATATATAAATTATATGTTAATTTTGACAGAATAATATTATAAATTTCTATTTGTGCTCACCTATAAACTATTTAACTTAATAAATATATATATAATTAAATGATATATGTGTGTGTATTATAAATTGTTTGTTTTTGTAAAATTATTTTAATTGTTCTGAAATATTTTTATAATAATTAAAATTAGTTGAATTTAAAATTTTTATTTAAAAAAAGAGAATTGAATGGGTCAAAGACTTGTAAATGAAAAATTTAGAAATATTATAGTTTTTGAAATAAAAATTTTTAATTTAATTAATTTCAATGGTTATGAAAATATTCACAATAGTTAAAATACTATTATAAAAATAAATAATTTATAAGATTTATTTGTATATAATCATATTCTTTAGTTTTATATATATTTATTAAATTAAATGTTTATAGTTTTACAGGAACAAGCTATTTATAGCATTTTTTTATTAAAATTGTTACATAATTTATGTTTATTAAATTAAATTAAATATCAAAATATAAAAATAATTTTTAAAGATATTTTTTGTTACTTTTTAAAACTGTAGGGGAGATATGTATTAGTTTTTAAAATTTTAAGGGAGATATGTGAAAAATATTGCTAATATTTAAAATTATATATAAGGATATTTTAGTTATTTTATTATTTTAGTTATTGTTAAATGGTACTTTTTGTTAATTTATAAAACTTTACATCTAAATGTTATTTCGTCAAATCTCGGAAGAAGTATTTGAAAATACTTTTAATGCTGAATGGTGGAATGATTAAGATCATATTAGGATTTGAGACCTAAAGTTATCAGATATAAATTTTTGGTACTCAACAATTTGATCTTTTATAACATTTTTATGAATATTGTTTATTTATTTATGCCAAATTTGTTATTTTTCAATGTTCCTGTATGGTCTATGATACACGGACCTTGTCTTTTGTTTTAGGTACACAACGCATCTAGGCATTAGAATCATCTACCTTCAAATGTTGGGACAAAACTCTAGATTTCTGTAGGCTCCTGTGTGAGTGATGTAAAATTGCTTTATAGCATTTCGCTTAACTATTTTGACATTATTTGTGTGAGGTGAGCATAGAAAGTATTTAAAATATAAGATGAGCATAGAAAGTCTTGTTCAATACGTAGAAGTGGACAAGACGTGTTCTTTGGCTCTTTGGTTGGACAGCTGCGTGCAAGTATACATTTGCAGGGATTTGTGCAATTCCATGTGCATTTCAGTCTCACTGACATAGTTATTCAATCAACTAGAGATGCCTATATGTCTTATATTAGGTCCAAAATAATAGTTGTTTGAATTCAAATATTGTTTTGCATGAAGCCTAGGTTGCTTAGATATTGTATTCTGATTTTTCTTCAATTTATCTCTATTCAATTTTGTACTCTTCAAATTGTAAAAAGTGAAGTAGTTTTAGAAGATGTACACCTGTATAATTATTTTGAGCCTTCTTTTTGTTAGTTTGGGTGAATGGCAGTACCAACCAATAGAACTCTGCTTACATTGGATTTGCTGTTGCATTTTCAATTGAGTCTTTTCTCTCTCCTTGTTTTCAGGTGATAGCACATCTTTTGAAGCCTCGAGGCTGGAAGCCTCCAGTCCGGCGGCAATTTTTCTTAGATTGCAATGAAATAGCAGATCTTTGTGATAGTGCTGAACGAATATTTTCCAGTGAATCAAGTGTCTTACAGCTCAAAGCTCCCATTAAAATATTTGGTGATCTACATGGGCAATTTGGAGATCTCATGCGCCTGTTTGATGAGTATGGTGCGCCTTCGACAGCTGGAGACATTTCGTAAGCGTTCTTGTTTATTTTTTTTCTAGTATACTAGTTAATGTGGTGTCTCATTCAAAATTATTGTTATTATTTTTTCACATGGACATATTTGGATTTAACCTGATCTGTGTGAGCTTAGTGGTCTGCATATTGCTTATTTGTTATATTACAACTACCCCTTAATGGACCTACACCTTAACTGGGCAGTGCAATCATAAAGTTGCCTAGTTAGAACAATAAAAATGTAGTTTCTCTCAACTGTTGAGTTTAGAAGTTCCACGCAGTTTAAAATCGTGGTATCTGCTGAAATTGCATGAATAAGTCTCAGATTAAGTTCTTCTTCATTGTTAAATATAAATATTAGCTGTAGCTTCTCGTGAATAGTTCTTTGGTTATGTGATATATCTATTCAATTAGACATGGATGGAGTTCTTGGATTGAATTTGAAGTGTTAAATGCATAGCAGTTTGGTGAGGGTTGGTAATAATTTGGAGGTAGATCTAAATTGGAAGAGTTGGCTTAGTTTCTGACATAATGCATAATTTTCAGTACAAATTTCTGCTATGAGATGGAAAGTCTTTGTGTGTGGAAGTTTGGTTATGATGGAGAATAGTTCATGGTTATCATAGAATTGGAGTGTTTATGCACACTTTTTGATATCTCAGAGAAGGGCTTTTTTGGATGCCCCTGTGGCCCTCTGGTTGACTACTGTAAATATCTTATATTTTTAGTTATAAATTTTCTGCCTCCCATTAAAAAGGAAAAAAAGTCATCCATTCATCTGTTCCCCATTTTATCTAAGTTGTATTGGTCATGTGCACTGATATTTCTTTCAAATCATACCAACATATTTTTGGTTTTATTTGCTTTGAACGATTACTACTGGTTTGTGCATGGACAATTTTTGTGATACAAATATTTTTTTTTATAAATGACTACCAGATACATCGACTATCTGTTCTTAGGAGATTATGTTGATCGGGGTCAACACAGTCTGGAGACTATCATACTTCTGCTTGCTTTGAAGGTATTTTTTTGGCTTGGGCTTTTACAATTTTAATATTATTTTTGATTTGCTACAAAAGCTTCTTAGAGATTGATGCGTTGTATTATTATGTCAAATATTGCAGGTTGAATATCCAAATAATGTCCATTTGATTCGTGGGAACCATGAAGCAGCAGATATCAATGCCCTTTTCGGTTTCCGAATTGAGTGCATTGAGCGTATGGTATTATATTTGTGTATATGTAAAACATCTCTTTGATTTATTATCGACTTGTTTTGCCACCAACCTAATGGCTTGCTTAACAGGGTGAAAGAGATGGAATTTGGGCATGGCATAGGATAAACCGTTTGTTCAATTGGCTACCTTTGGCAGCTCTAATCGAAAAGAAAATCATCTGTATGCATGGTGGTATTGGTCGGTCAATAAGTCATGTGGAACAGATTGAGAATCTTCAGCGTCCAATTACCATGGAAGCAGGCTCCATTGTGCTAATGGATTTACTGTGGTCAGTGCAAGTCTAGACCATTTTGTTTTGGTTCTTTCAATAACTGGTTTTGTTTCTGTTTGATATTCAGTGACACTGGTATATGAATTCCATTAGGTCTGATCCAACTGAAAATGATAGTGTGGAAGGATTACGACCAAATGCCAGGGGTCCAGGGTTGGTTACTTTTGGGGTGAGTGCTTTTCTGTTTCTTCAATTATTTTACTGTAGTTTACTTCAGGTTGAAAAAAATAGATGTTTGCACAAGCGCTCTATAGGTTGCTTAAAGTTCCTTGCACATCTAGAATTTTTCAATGAACAATTTGGAGATTGTGAATGATAATGTTTTGGAAGACAATAATGCATGTATAACTAGTTTGCATAGTTACAGTTTTAGTGTCAATGTTGGCTGGTTTTGGAATACAACAATGCATGTATTACTAGTTTGCACAGTTACAGTCTTGAGTGTTGACATGGACAGATTTTTCGATGTTCCATTCTCTGGTATATTAATGCCGTGTTTATTTTGATAATTGTTGTGAATCTCCAGGGAGTTCCAAAAGAATAGAACTCGCATAAGTTAGAATGGTTAATCTCAATCTAATTTTTATGCTTCAATGGTTTGTTTGCTTTAAGCCACATTACCTGTTCAGGCACTCAATTTGTAGATTGACTTTTCCCTTTCAAGTATTTGCATTCATCACGGTGTTACCTTGTATTCCCCTTCCATTCATAATCACGTAATTTGAGGAAATTTTAGTGATTAGTAATATTGAACACTCAGCAGTAGACCCTTTATTGGAGGATTTTACTATTCTTCCGCCTGCTTTTATTTGTTTATTGATCCAATGCTTGTTTCTTTTTCAATTATACAAGTATGTGGTGAATAGCCAATGCACTAAGTAAAATTTTTGATGTCTCAAGTAACTAACATTTAATTTTTTAAAACTGAAACAGTTAACTATTATAGGCCCAGCCAATGAATGGATTTACAAGTGTCACATCATTAGTGGATGGTACAACAGCTTAATCAACATTGTAGTAAATTTTTTATTTAATTTCTTTTATGTTGTTTGAAAAGGAGATTTGTCATTCAGAAGATGAAACTTTCATTTTAGTGTGTGCTTGAAAGTGATGCATTATTCAGTGGTGTATTCTAGCGACATAATTAAAAAAACACTGTCATGACAGTGAGAAGGCTCTTGTCCCATTTATTGTGTCAATCAATGGTTTGCAATGTGCTAACTTATTCATTAAAGATAATTTGGCACTTTATTAGCATTTTCAGTTTGGTTTTGCTGGTTTTGATTATATAAGAAAGTTTGCTGCTGCAGCCTGATCGAGTTATGGAATTCTGCAACAACAATGATCTTCAGTTGATTGTACGTGCACATGAATGTGTGATGGATGGCTTTGAGCGTTTCGCCCAGGGTCATTTAATTACACTTTTCTCTGCTACCAATTACTGCGGTATATCATCTGGTCCTGTTAATTATGGATGTACTCCCGAATGCCATAGACATTGAGCTTTTGAATCTTGTGTTTTGCTTGATTCTACAGGCACAGCGAACAATGCAGGGGCAATCTTAGTTTTGGGTAGAGATCTGGTGGTGGTTCCAAAACTCATTCATCCTTTACCACCGGCAATTTCATCGCCAGAAACATCCGCGGAGTGTCATATAGAAGATACTTGGATGCAGGTGCTTCTGCATTTGAGAACATACCCTGATGAACTATGGCATGAGTTGTTTCTTGTGGCTTATAGTAAAAAAGTAATAAATATTAATATGTTTGTTGGTTTCCATGACATCAGGAGCTAAATGCAAACAGACCTCCGACACCAACTCGAGGACGTCCTCAAGTACCTAATAATAATGATCGGGGCTCTCTTGCTTGGATTTAGTAATCTGTGTCCGTATAATTGGGGGTTCCATGTATTCATTCCAGGCTCATGCTGCCACCTGGAGTTTCTGGTGTTGTGTATAGAGCATGATGCCGTATACGGGAATTCTCGAACATAATATCTGTGCATGACATTTAAAGGCTTTCTGAAATTTTGGTTTTTGCCACGTGGGTGGGCCTTGAAATGAAATGAAGGAAGTAACATCGAGAAGCAGATTGCAGGCAGAGATTTCAATCCTTTGGTTGGATAGCAAAATATTGCAGGTTTGAACAGTGTCTTGTAAATTGTGCCTCATGCGGATGCAGATTGCTGGTAGAAGTCTTCTAAGTCCTGTCATTGTTGTTTCTTCTGATGGGTTGGTTGGTAGCGCTGGGTTTTTTTTCTTATTAGTTTTTATTAATATATTTTTTATTCCTCGTTTTAGGTCCCTAATATTTTTGTGTTCTCCATTTTGAGAGGACATGAAGTCCTTGTATGTGATGGAGAGAGAAAATATATAATTCAAAATCTTTTATGGTCATCCTTTGTATCATAGAGGTGTTACTTCGTGTCCTCCTCAAAATCTCTGCTTTGTACATTGTTGTAACAATCGTGTGAAGATAACTAGCATTTTGGTTGGTCTTGACATAAATATTTGCAAGTTTTGGCCCAAAAATGTCTGTTTATATCTTGTAACGTTTCCCGAGAAGAATTAGAGAAACCACATTCATTTGGTCTGTCGAATTCGTTATTCTCTGCTTTCACATCAATAGTTCCGGTCTTTTGATTGTGCAAGCCTCGCACGTAGTCGTAGAGGCTGTCAATTTTCGCAGTAGGCCTGCACTTAGTACGGTATCATCGTTTATTAAATAGAGACGAGGAATCTACTAAAAGCAAAATGGAATATGGTTACCGTTGAAGTAATCCTATCACCAAATTGACACAATTAAACAAACCGATTTAGTAGTTGGTCCACCTTGATTCCCCCTAAACTTCGGCTTACGAGCTTGAGATTATTGCCCCCGGTGATCCAATCCACCGTTTCCATGCTACAATTCATGCAAGTTTCTGCAGATTCCAATAAAAGGAAAAAACAAAAGAAAAGAGAACCAGAACACTCTTGGAAAATAAAAATAAGTCCTTAACATATGTATATACATTCTCCTTTTAAGGTCCTGGTCCTCGCCTAAATAAGATCGGAATTCCCAAATAGAGAATTGATTCTCATAACAAGGCGAATGACAACAGCGGCAAGCAAGGCTCTTTTTCAACACAATAAATATTAGCCTTTTAACAGACAAGAGCATCATCAATCCATCAATTTTTGGCCTACATCCCAAGAAATCTCAGGTGGTTATCTGTCAATGATAGCCTTCCAGTACCATCCCAGTTAACCTCTCTTTACAGGCCTTTGAACATAAGATTTGTTGGGATCCTCTGTCTTAAGCTTTGGGGGTCGAATTTCACCTTTCTTACCCTGCATGCATAACATACAGAAATAAAGTAAATCCTTGCTTTCATCAACGATTGTGTCATTGAAACATCTAAATCAGTATATTATCTCACCTTCTTTCCTGTTTTCATGAAGTCTCTCCAACTTGAAACCTGAAAAATTAAGAAAGAATGGAATCAATGTGATTCCAAACAAATGAAATTGATCAGCAAAGACATGCATAATGCTTTACCACAGAGCCATATTATGTTTCCCTCACTAATGGAGGTCAAAACTCAGTGTCATGAGTAACCACAACAGAAAAAATAACAAAAAAGTTAAAAATGCATGTCAAAGTGCATATAAAGAAAATACACTCCAATAAGGAAAGAACGCACATATTTGCACAACTCAACAACCAATTTGCTCTCTAGAAAGAGGGTTATTGCTACTACCATTATTTCTGAACATCTGAAGCATAAATATCACATAGATAGAGGTTCTCCTCATTACCAATCTTCCATGGTTATTATAATACACCATGAGAAATCAAAATATTAGGTGATAAACAATTCAATTTCTAAAACCTTTTCTCCCCTCAGTAAGTTAACACCACTAAGATTGTAGACTCCAGGCTTAATGAACCAAGAAACCATGCATATCATGATGTTAACAAAGTGTAGGAAAGAAAGAAACAAACCCGCTGTTCTCTTGTTCCTTCCCATTGCTCCTCATGCTCACGCTTTCGTTTCCACATTTCTTTTTGTTCTTCTTCATCTTTCTTCAATCTGCCTTCCTCTTCTGAGATCTACATGATAACCAAAAGTCAAAATCAATGCATATAAGCCTTGTGATAAAGGCTAAATAAACAAGAAAAATGATGAGCTTCCATTATACCCTCTTCTGCATTTTCCTCCTTCGCCATTCTTGTTCTGTTAATATTTCTCGAACCTTCAGTTTCAGCTCCATCTGGAACTCCTCTGACTGTTCATATTGTTGCTCATATTTCCCCTAAATTATTGAACAGCAATAGGAGTCAATAGGTTAACTGAGAAATTGGAACCCTTTAATAGCAAAACCAATACAATAAAAATATCAACCTGTTGAACAAGCAACATAGAAAATTGAAACAACCAAGTTGGGTTGCCAGCAAAGCAATTATTTTTCAAGATCCTTGCCAATAAAACAAAAGATTAACATTACATCACGACGATGGAATAGGATCAAGATCCGTCCCTTACTGAAAGGTATTCTAACCCCAGTACTTTTATCAATTCACAGTGAAACAAATAACTCTGTTCTGGAACCAACCAGAACACCCTGCCAAAGATTCTGCTTAGTATAAGAGCTTTGCAAAAAACAAACTAAAGTTCTAATTAGCTTAAGAGCCCTGCAAAAAGAATTAAACTAACATAATGAATTCAACCATAAGAGTATCAGTCGGCATTCTTTATTTTTTAAAAACGGGACAAATAATTTTGCACATCAGAAACTGGTGAGTAACTTTTAGTTGCGCTACAATGGTTTTTGGCATACTGATTTAAACGTAGATATGAGAATTTTATTTTCAGGAAATGGCAAAAGTCTCGAGTCGTATAAGTTGTTTGTTTCTTAGCAAAAAAATAAGCCCATCACCCTTTTGGTAATAGAGGATCCAAACCCACCCAAGTAATTACCCCAAGGGAGGAATGGATACACTTGTTATTTTTTATGTGCTCTATACAGGTTTTCCCCTCTCCTGTTCTTTTTGTCTTCAGTGTGATATATGGTCCACAGTTATATAGCAGTATCTTTCCTTTTCCCTCAATAAATGCAATTTTCAGCTTCTTGTGAAAAGAAAAAGAAACATGAAGTTATTATTTTACATTGTTTACTCCTGTACATTTCCAGCATAGCAAATATATAAAAACTCTACTGAATACTCTGCAACTTGCACATGCAACCATAATGTCTAAACACAATGAGAAAATATTGCCAACTCAGATTTGAAAAACATTTGCTTAAGCAAAAGGACCTCTCAACTAAATTTTATAAAATCTAAATCTAGCCATCCAAATTTAAAATTATTCAACTATACATACAATTATATATATATATATATATATATATAAGTATATAAGTATGCTATAGAGGACAAAGACATAACTGAAACCTCACATACCTCGTCAACTAATGACTTTATTTTGGAAGCAGCATCTTTCTTCAACTGCTTCTTTCTCTTTGCTCTAAGTTCTTCTGCAGTTCACAGAAATCATATATGAGTTCTATTACCAATTTATTCACTATCATTGAGAAAAGAAGGGAACAATTGAAAATAAAATGTTATTCATATTCTGAAACAGAAGTAAATCAAAATGGGATTTTGCAACAATTTAGGGTTTCAAAATAATACAGTACAACAAATGGCCATGCAGATGGCAAATGTAATTAAAAAAAAATCAAAATGAAATCCTACTAGTACAGTGGTATTGTACATGTTAAAAAATGCATAGAATGTAACATCACATATCCAACCAAACAAGAAGAAATGGAAAAGGAACAAGCACATGCATCAACAAGAACCTGCAAAATGACACAAATAACAATTAGGATCTTAGCAAGGAAAATACTAGAAGAACTTAGCATTTACCTTTTGCTGCATTAACTTGGCTAAGAACATAATCCCTTTCCTGTTCATCCGATAATAGTTGCTGAGCTTTTGCCAATGCTGTTCACAAGTCAACAACACTATGCTAAGCAGGACATTATATGATCTTACAGAAGGCAGGATATAAAACATAGAGCTATTTCACCTCCAAAAGCTTCCTTTGCTTGGGGATGCTTGCATTTGTCAGGGTGAACCAGAAGAGATAACTATAAGTGTTTCAAATAAAAGCACATCAATAAACAGCTGAACCATCAGATACGGAATAATAAAAAATGGTTTGATCAATCAATCTTTAAATTATTTGTATTGGAAAGGAAAAAGGAGATACCTTGCGATATTGCCTTTTTATATCATCTGGAGATGCATCAAATGGTACGCTTAGATATTCAAATGGATTTAGCTTGAAGCATGAAAGAATCCTATTTTTGATAGTCATTCCACAAGGTCAAGAGTTAATTAGCATAGAGAAATAAATATTACATAGGCATTAAATCATAGCAAATAATTAAGCATGCCATATGGGAACAGAAATAAGAGCACTAAAGATGAGAGATTCTTCAACGAAGAGCAGAAATATGAATGGTACAGACAAACTATTCCTGAAAATGTAGAAAAAAAAACAGAAAGAACTCTGAGCAGAAAGTCAGAAAACCTCCTAGACAATGTATAAAATCAAAGGAGGTTGTAAATGTCTATATTGAGTTCTTTATTTAAGATAAAGGATGCTCCTAGAACAGAAATTGAATGGAATTAGATAGTGGATGAAGTGGACATTGTGCAATCTTAGAGTGTCGAAGCAAGATAATAGGACATGAGAGTGAAGCAAAAAGGCAGAAGAATATTTCCCTTCCAAAGAGAATGTAAAAGTATAGAAATAATTCTAGGGTAAGTCAATTTATAAATACAATATGTTTGCTTAACCAACCTGACCCAAAACAATATTCCAGTCAAGTGATTGTTCCAAAGAAACAAAATAATTCAATGATTTTAGAGAACATTTTTGAATTTCGTAAAGGAAAGAAAGCCAAGCTCTTTGAAAGTGTGAGATCTTAACTCTTTTTTGTGGACCACTAGAAGAGGACTCCTTTTCATTTATCTCTTTTCTAATAAGGGAAATTCAGAAGATGTTGTTAACTAGTGTCGTTCTTTTTGGAGTTTCTTGCCTGTATTGATTTCCCTTTTGTGGGTCACTGATTCACCCTCCCCAGATACCACAGAAAGCAACCATCTTCTGATGACTTTATTATGTAATAACATTTTTCTTTTTTCTTTTCAATTTATTAGCTGAGAGCCAAATGCACCCAGTGACTCGATTCATCTCTAAAATTAAGGGCTATGTATATATATAATTGGTAAAATATTTTTCTTAAAAAAAAACCATCGATTTACAGTACAAGCTGTAATACCGAATTAAATTTCTATCAGTAAAATTACAATACTCCACCCCATGCCATGAACAAAATGACTTTCACCAAGTCAAATTCATGGTTAATGGAAAATGAAGTTTGCAAATCTATATGCAAGATAGTTTACTCACAAAATATCAGATAACCACCATATTTGACACATAAACTGCAATTAATCAAGAAGCAATTGGACTAGATTACCTTTTCCAAATACATAGATTATTAAAAAAAAACAACAACATAGAGATAGGGAGAGGCGGAAAGAAAACCTGGCGACTTCGTTATCTCTCTCAACTTCGCTCACTTCGGCGAAGAAGCTTTTGAGAAGCAGATCATCATCGGCGATTGTCGTCGCCGCCGTATCTCCCATAGCTCTTTTGCTTTCAGACTCTCTCTCTTTCTCGTTTTCGTTTCAGCAGAACCTCGCCACAATAATTTACAGAATGCTCGTTTAGCGACTCGGCCTAACCAGGGAATCCAACTACCGAGTTGCCCGGACCGGTTCAGTAATTTTACACTTTTTGCCTATAATTTATTTAAAAATAAAAATAAAAAAAACGTGAAAACAAAATTACTTTTTAGTGAATATTTTAATAAATAAATTAATTAAATTCTTTATTATTTTATAATTAAATAAAAGTAAAATATAATTTATTGGTATAAATTAGACAAATAATTGAATCTTAATAATTTTATCTAACTTGTTCGATACATAAATCACAGTGTGACAATAATAATAATTTTATATTATAAAAAAAATTACATGTTATTATTTACACGTAAAAATACTCTTTTATATAACACATGATAATATATAAAAAATAAATAAAAATAAAATCACATTAAACATGTTAAAAAGTAAAAATTAATCAATCTATTAGCTCATGCAAATGAATAATAAATTTAGAACGTTAAATCCAATTAGATTTGCATTTAAATACGATTCTTCCCTAAACATTCAATAATGGAGCAAGGAGTGTAAATTTTTCGTTAATAATATTAAGTGTTTAATTGTGTGAAGATGGTGTTGCTCTTATTAAGAATGATGGTAAATTTATGAAGTTATTATATATAATGTGGCGTTAGAGCATGGTTAAAGAATTCATGGTCTTCCATTAGATGTTATGCATCAATGTTCTTATTAAGAATACACGAGTTCTAGTAATGCATATAAATGGCATAGAATATTATTATAATGTAATGAGTTATTGATGTTGATCAATTTTGGTAATATTTAGATTTGTTTGAAGATGAATCAATCAACTATTGAGTTAAGATTTTTCATATTAGGTTTTAATTCCTTTAATTGTTGAGTCAATATTATTTAATCTATATTTTAGCTTTCTTATGGTTTGAATTCTAATTTAAATTGTTGGATTCCATGATTTGTTCTTGAAATTTCAAAACTATTTATTTAAATTTTAATATTAATATTCTTGAGATTCACATCAATTTGATATCAAAGTTTGGTTCTAAAATCATATTTAATTATCTTTAAATTCTTTTGTATTTCTTAAAAAATATAAAAAAAGAAAAAAAATTGAGTTACTGTTTATATAAGAATACTATTTCTAAAAATTTTTCATCTTTCTCTATATTTATTATATTTTGCTGATTTTATTCTTAAAAATTGCTTTCTTGTTCATTTAGATATTGTTATGCGAATATGTTAGTGATTTGATTGCTTGTTTAGGATTTTGATCCGTAATTATCAAGATCTTTGAACAAAAGTAGTAATTGTTATCAATAATTATGAAATATTTTCATTTGATTACACGTGGAGCTTAGAATTTACACACCAAGCTTGAGTGTTTGTTTCTTGATTAACAAGTTTCTAATTTTACACTATTTTTATATTAAATCTTATTTTTTTTTGTTAGTTATTGAATATTGTAAGTTTTGATTTTTTTTTGTATTTTGTAAGATTTTTAGAACTAAAAAACAAACAGACAAATAAATAAAAGAGATGAAAAGCTATCAATTAGTGCAAAATGAGGATTTTTCAAGTGCAAGCTTTGGTATTTTGGAAATGCCTTTTGCCTCCAATGTTCAAATGATGAGATTCAAATTTATCCAAAAAGAGAGTCCAAATTCCTACAAATTTGTATCCCATAGAGAAGACTAAACTTGGACATTTTCAAAGTCTATAAATAAAGATAAAGAAATGAGCTTAAAAGATATATTTTAAAAGTTTTTCCTTATTTGACAAAGATAGAGGCAACCTTTCCTAAAGCAAATAGAAAAATTATAAAAAATATAGTATTAAGAACAAATTTTGATAAGAAAAAAATAATGTCACTCTTTGGGAGACAATGAATATATTTCTAATATGTTAAGATTTGTAACTTGAACAATGATCACTAAAACAACAATAACTTTCTAATATAAATTTTTTTATTGAAAATTAAGATCTTCAATTTTTCATTGATATTTCAGTCATTGTTAGATTCAAAGTGTTTTAATTGCAACAACTAAAATAATACATGTCTCATATTTTAAGAAGTCAAAAAGAGATCAAATTCTTGTGAAAAATTGATTTATGAAAATCTTGTTTTGCTTAGGAAACCATGTTATGAATGCTTCTATATAAAGAGAATATATCCGTACCTTCAAGGCTGCAAGAGAGAGATCAAGACACAAGCGAAGGGAAGGTTGCTAGAAAACAAAGGGAAGAACATTTGACCTTCTTTAACTTGTATCTTCTCATCTCTGTATATTTTTCTCTCTATGTTTACTTAAGAACACCTACATAATGTGCAACCAAACATTTCTATAGTTAAGGGTGAATTTTTAAAACTAGATATGGATATTATTGACTAATTTTCATCTTTTTGAATTTGTTACATTTTTTAATTTTATTATTAATTGCTTTCTTGTTCATTTAGAAGAGCAACTAGATGAATATGTTAGTGATTTGATTGCTAGTTTAGTGTTTTGATTTGTAGTTTTCAAAAGTTCTAAACAAAAGTAGCAATTGTTATCAAGAATTATGAGATATTTTCATTTTATTGTATGCGGAATATAACCCAAGATTTACGAGCCAAACTTGAATATTTATTTCTTGATTCAACCTTATCTGTCTCGGTAAATTGCTTTCATTAAACTGAATTTGTGAGCTTGTTCTGGATTGTTTAATAGCAAGAGATTGAGTAAAGCGTTTCTTTTACTTGACAATGTAGTAATAAAAGATTGAAATAATCAAGCTTATGATTATTTTGTAATTTTTATTTTCAAAAGACAGCAAGCCATAATTCTAATCATTCTTGATATCTTCTATTTAGTGATAGTAAATGAATCCTTAATAATTTTTTTTATTATATTTTCAACTTATTAAAATCTATTTCACCCAATTTATAAATTTTCATCTAGTTTTCTTTTATTTATTTTGCATATTGAATCAAATCTAAAATTATTCTCCAAAATTTGTTCTTGTGTTATGGTAATAACTTGTTAATTTAAAAAAAATCTATGAAAAATGGCCCTTGCTACTATGCTCATTGGCAATTGAATTTTAAATAAGAATTTAAAGTAATACACTATATAAAGTAAATCATCTCACTTACAGTTCAACCAAATAGGAGAGAATTGATGAGTTTCTTTTTTAGAGCAATTTTTCCTTCTCGAATGCAACATACAACTCTCGAATGTACTGCGCTTAATAAGTATTGTTGTTCCCCCTCCTTCCTTGTCTAGACAACAATTTGTGAAATGATTCAATGAGAAGCAAAAAGAAGGCTACAGGTGTTATAAATGAGTACAATTTTTTAAGTGGGGATGGGAATTTTTTATAATTTAATAGGAGATGGAAATGCAAAAATGTCTACAATATTCAGGTTTAATCATATACAATTTGAAGAATTTTGTAGGGTCGTTGATTAAGGCTTAACAAAATAACTTTATGAGTTTTCAAAATTTGAACATACAGATAAAGAAATTGAATTTCAATTATTTGTCAATTGGTAGAACCCTTGTTAAAAAAAAGAAATGTTATACGTGAATCACTTATGTAGAATTTATATAACTAGAAAACAAAAGGTATTTATTTTAGTTCTATCATTAGCTATGAGTTCGAATCCAAGAGAAATTTTAGAAAACATTTGCTATCCTAAAATTTTCTCTGTTGTTCATCACTACGCCTTTTGCTTGATCTTAAGTCCTATCCCACTCTTCGTGGACAAACGTTATGAAGGATCCCTTGGATTTTTGAGGCATTAGATTCTCCCCAATGTTTGCATTACTCAGAGCCGGCATTCTAAATTGAATAAAGACATGAAATTTTATCTATTGGTTTCACTCAATTCAATAATAAAAACATAGGACTGAGGAAATTTTTCGAGAGAGTGAAAATTTGTTTTTACTTTTGCGAAAAACTATTGGGAGTGCAAGGAAGATAATCCAACACCGATTATGAACTAAATATATATATTCAAGTTTAAGCCAACCCAATGAGCTTGGCTCAATCTGGTAATATTACGGTCCTTGCCCTATCCTATTTTTAACTATCATCACTACCATTCCATTATAAGACCGACTTTGAAAGAGCATCTAATTTTAGACCTACCCTTTTTATAAAAAAATAAAATAAATACTTTACATGGAAATTTGAATTTTATTGAACATAAATTATTTTGCTAAAGACATAATAACCCATTTTTAGCCCACTTTTTGTATGCATATTATACAACAAACACGTAAAAATAAACATTGTTGAGACGAACAATTAAGTTTCTTTTTATAATTAGTTTCTTTTGATCTTTTGTATATTAAAAAACAAAGGAGAAAAATACCATAATTTAGTTGTACATGAACAACATCCCGTTCAAATGAGTTGTTTTTCTTTTTTAAATTTAAATTCGATCCTTCAAATTAGTTCTATTTAAAAAGAATAATTTTTTTAGTATTAAAAAAAATAAATTAAACTTGTTTTTGATATTTGTACAAGTAACTTTTAAATCCCAAGTTTTTTTTTATATTATCCCAAAATATAATATCAATTAAACCAATTAACAGCAACAATTTTTTGTCCCTTTCTTAATATGTAACTACTACTACTGTAATATACAACCCAAGTTTACTGTTTTACTTTTCTTTCTTTCTTTTTATTTAGTCAATCACGTATATGATTATACTTACTCCTTGCTTCATTTTCTTTCACATAAAAGGATAAATGCAAACTTAATTAAACTATTCACTTTAAGGTTAGTAGAAAATAATCCTTAAGCCTTGTTGATATCTGATTTTCCGTCTATCAAACATCGATTTTTGATTTATTTTCTGAAGAAATAGATTTGTCAAAATCTTTCATATTTGATTGAGGAACGTGTTTGAATCAAAATCTCTTATGATGAGCTTGAATTGTCTTCTTAGTATTTTGATGTCCCTGAAAAACAAAAAGTGGATTAGAGAAGCCGATTGTCCTAAGAAAAACCTCCCATGCCCAAGTAGACAAGGAGTTTCCATTTTTCTGTTGATGCTGATTGAATTCTGAACTTTCAAATCTTTTTGATAGAACAATAACAGGTTAACTTTTTAAAGAATCTTTTACTCTTCTTTATAGTTACTGACTTGCTTGTTTTTGGAATTGGACTCTTTCATTTGTGTTCTCTTTTATCATTGACTTAAAGATGCCGATCTCTATTAATTGCTGAGGAGAGTTCACGATTTTCATAGATGACCTGAGATTATATGTAGGCGATACTGTATAGACCAGGTGGGTGGGCAATATCATGATTCAACAAGCCTTTTCTTCTGTACAGCTAGACTATGTATAATATAATCTTTTTGTAGCTACTAATTACTTCAATTGATATAATATTTTAGAGTGGTAAAATATATATAGAATTTAAATACCCCAACATTGGTTATATAAAAATGAATAAAAATACTACATTTTGATATACCAATTAATTAATTATATATATAGTTTTATATTTACCTACATATAACATAGCGTTGGATGTAATTTTATATATTTTTCAAATATAACAAATTCGGTATTTTTGCACATATAATATGAATTGGAATTTGAATCATTTCACATCTTTTATTTTTAATTTTAAAAATTTGACAATTTCATTCGCCTGTTACAATATATATTCAATCTCCATCTAATTAACCGTTTTGATTCTCTAATTTATATATAAATTTAGGTCATCTTCTAATGCATTTAATTGAATCATACAAATATATATTTTTTATTTTATTTTTTATTATAATCTCTAATTTTGTTATTATAATTTTAAACTTTTTTATTATAATTTTTAAAAATATAATAAAAAATTAAAATTTATAACGAAATATTACAATAAAAGAATTGAAGATTACAATAAAAAAAATAAGATAAATAAAACATACATACACATACATATATATGGTGCAACGGAATGCGCCATAGCTTTGCCCGTAATTTAAACCCTAATTGATATTTTTATTTTAACACTACTCCACGTTTTGTTGGATGGTTGATCGAACCCAATGAATATATATATATATATATATATATATTATATGTTAAGTTAACCAAGGAGGAACAAGTGATAAAAAAAGTGGGGATTGTTATGTCTCCCAAGTAAGGCCGTGACATGACTCCTACTCAAATTTCATTGGTTATTAATTTTGCACAAGCAAAAACAAATCACCCAAGTCCCACCATTATTATGATTCAGTGACCAAAAAAAAGACAAGATATTATTACATTACATGTACGTAATTGCCAAGTCAACATGAAGCATCATGCCAAGATTTTGTTTACGTACCATTACCAACACTCATAAAATTATTCAATTATGTTATATAATAATGCAAAACATCGTTAATATTCTATATCTATAAGTCATGATCATCTCATCTCTCATACTTCTCCTTGATCTCTTTTGTTCTTTTTATTTGACTGCAAAGTCCCTCAAATTCCATGCGAGGAAATTAAACAGAGAGATTAAAGGACAGGTAAGAGTAATTATAATAATAATTGCAATGACAATGGATTGGTATCGGTTTTGGGTTTGGGATTAAACTCTGGCTGCAGTGATATGAACTAGGAAGTGGCAATACAATAGGGTTCCCAGAACAGAAGAGATCTTCTTGGTTCTTTGCAACTCTTCACCAAAGGAACCAAGTATTCACCTTTGCTTCCTCTCAAGACTAGTAAATGTTGCTGCTCCTGTTGATTTTGATCCATTGATTTCTTGGAAAGAATGACCTTCTTGTACTTCTTGTCGCTACCTTTGTTTTGGGCATGTCATGGGCTTGGGCCTCCAATAATACTCATAAGCATTGAAAGAAGCTCCCGCTGCCGCGGCTAGCGTCACGGTTGAGGATGGCCTCCCCGGTGATTTTGGTATCAGCCGAGGCATCCTTGGCGGTGTTGGCAGTGATTGTGCTATGATGGTTGGCTTAACCTCTTCGTCCACCTCATTAAATTTGACCACTTTAAAGTTTTTAGGCCACTTCGGGTCCCTATTTGATAAACCCATTAGTGTTAACCTATGCACATTTATAATTGCACTCGCCAAATTTGATGCTTCCCCCATCACAATTTCTGCCTCCTTTTCTTCTCTGCTTTCTTCCTCTTCACTTTCTCTGTCTTCTTCTTCTTCAAAGTTCAAGATCTCTTCCTCCTTATCATCTACTTCTTTCTTTGGTGATTGTTTTGCGGTAAAATCATTGACAATAGGCTCTTCTTCTTCATTCTTTGGCACTTGTTGATCAGTTGAATAACTGTTGACAAAAGTGAGAACAAGGCGACCATTTTGGCGCCGAGCATGAAAGTTGTTAGCAGAAGGAACAGAAACTGCTTCAAGAACCAATCTGCCATTGTCACGACGAGACTGCATGCGGACAGATGCTCCATCACGATGAGAAAGAGAAGGAATTGGTGGAGGGAATGATCGTTGTGGAGATTTCTTCCCAACAACGTAGTTGTATTTTGGAATTTGGAGTTCTTTAAAATCAAAACATGGTGGCTCTTGTGATTGTTGTTGAAGAAGTGGTTGTTCTTGCTCCATCTCTTTATCGTCCTCTGCGTCACCAGTTTCAGTCTCAGATGGAGGATAAGAAGAAAACACGTCAGAGCCTGTTTCGGATCCCAGGCTCTCAGTGCAGATTTCAAGGCTCTTCTCACTCAGAGAACTTGCTGATCTTTTCACAAGAGGGTGAATATAAGGAGGAGAAATAGATTTGTTGTTGGTCTCCTGTTCTTTCTGTGATATGATTGAGCTCCATATGTCGAATTGTCCAGATTTTTTAAGTTCCTTTTTCTTCTCTTCTTGAACTGAGCTCCAGATATCAAATTGGCTTTGTGGTTCAGTCTTAGAGCCATTATCTTTCATTTCTCCACCATTTTCCTCTTCTTCTTCTCCTTCAGATGATGAGGAAGACGAGTCAGTGATAGAAGAGATTGAAAATTCCTCAGAAGAAGCAATCTTTTTCGTGTGAGAGAACCCTTGAAGTGTAAGCCATTTCGTTGATGACATATCCGCTGATAGAGTTCTTCGGAGTGAAGACGAAGACCTAGCACTTGTCTCACAATCCGACCCTGCAGTAAGAATGGTGCCAATACCTTGATTTTTGGTGGTCACCATTGCCTCTTCCTCGATCTTCAAGGTTGAGGACAAACGAAAGCTCTTGCTTAGAGCAGTTGACATCCCAAAATACCAGAATTTAAGCGCAAATTTCAGCTGCAATACAAATATAGTTGATAAAATTAGTAATGAGAAACAAACACAAACCCAATAACAAAATGAAAAAGGAAACAATTGTCAAGAAGCAAAAGCTTGCGGGTAATTTGTACAAGATTTAGTTGTTACCTGAAGAAAAGCAATAGCATCCAACAGAGGTCTGCAGAGGGACAGAACACTGGAGGGTGCAAGTTGCCGAAGATGAGAAGAAATTAGAAAGAAGAAGAAGAAGAAGAAAGCGGTGTGGTTGTAAAGAAAGGCTAATCAATGAGTGAGTGAGTGAGTGAATGAATGGGTTTGAGGGCAATGTGAGAAGAGAATGTGGGGTATTTGTAGAGGAGAAATACCTAGGGAACCATGTCCATTGGATCCCACGATTCCCCACCGTAACAAAAATAAATAAATAAATAATTACTCTCTTCTTTTTTATTATTAATTATTAAATGTTATGATTTCCAGATTTTCCATTATCAGAAAATACTGAGTATAAAACGGAAAGCTGCAGCACTAACGCACTTTCTGCTTCTACACGTGACAAAGTGTGAGAGTGAGTGAGAGCTTTCTTTCTCTTTCGTTCTAATAATAGATTACAGTAAACCTAAATTATGAAAGATTTTTTCCATGTTTATTTGAATGTATTACCAAATCAAGAAAGAATAATGATTATGTTGGACCAACATCTACAAACTTTGTAACCATTCACAAACCCTTGAGAAGGATTAATAAATACCTAATTCATCCGCACTTACCACAATAACAGTGCTGTTCATCATCACAACATAAACAAATTACTTGCCAAACACCATTACTTAGAAACTGGCTAAGAACAAAATTTAAAGCTAAGAAGCATGATTTTTCTCCCTTTGGGTGTGAATTTTCGAGCTAAGAAAGTAAAAATGACTAAACATGAGTCTAATTTTCTAACTATTCTATAATAGATTTTATCTGACAAGTACTGTAATTAGAGTTTTCAATGTAAATCGGTATAAGATTTGAAGTGGAAATAAAAACATTATAGACTGGTGATGTGGATCCTTCTGTCTTAGCTATAATGTGGCAAGTTTTGGAGGGCAAGTGGTGACAACTATGAAGAAAGAGATGGATGCCGTTAAAGGTAACGGTTCTCAAGCAAACCAACTCTCTTTAAGTTTCGTTTCTTTTCTTTTCTTTCCCAAATTTTGCAATCATATGCAGTGAGGAACAATATCCCAACAACGTGATCCTTCTTCATGATTAATCCTCTCTCACGTTACACAATTTACTAATGTCAAACTAACCTAAAAATATTATAATCAATCAATGAAAATAAGACATACTAAAGTAGCGTAATTTTAATTAGAAACCCAGGAGTAGTGGTGCCTCTCAAAGTTGATATGGTCAATAAATTTAGTCTAATGATAAGACAATGACCTCCAAAATTAAAATTGGTTTTAGATTAATTATCAATAATCAATCATCTTTTCTTTTCTTTTTATATAAAAAGAAAAAACAAAGACGATGAGGAACCTTCCTGCATTCTTCAAAATGGATGAATTAGATGAAATATTGCACACGCACCGCCCAACTTTTTGTAGAATCTTCTTGTTTAGTTTACAAAATTTGAGGTATTAATTCTACTCATTTTGAAAAGATAGAAATAACAAAATATCGATCAATACTCAATAAAGAATTGGAGCTCGAATAAATAAAAATGGGGATAGTTGCAGCATAGTACAATTCCTCGTGGAAAAAACAAAGATTACCAATTAGGTCTGGGGGGCAAAAGTGATGGATGATGATGCTGCTGATTGTTATTGTGGGTGAAAGTTATATGGCTTAAGGAGGAAGCAAAGGAATAATCACTTCCAAGAGACCAACATGGTTGGGTGGGAAAAAAACCCATGATCATAACACTAACTCTAACTCTTCTGCTTTTGAGAGGAGAATCCATCTTTCAAATTTTACACTAACCAATACTTAAATATAATAAACTAATATTTTGTATCTATTGTAATTGTATTATAAACCTAATTTATCCGGGTACGCGGGCAAAAGTCATGTGGTTTATACGTAGATGAAGAAGAAGAAGAAGAGGAAAAGGGTAATACGTTCGCCACTCATTACTATTTGTATACCAAAAAGGTAGTGACGTTGATAAATTCAAAGCATGCATTAATGTTTATTTTATTATTTACCCAGTTTTAATAATAAAAGAAAATAAAAGTAAAACGTGAGAGGGATTAATTTTTAGAGTGAGAGAGAAAGAATGAGAAGCATAAAAACTCAACTTAAAAGCTTTGCCACAAATCGAGGAAAGGCAAGGAGAAACCCGGATGCGCCTTGTCTCCCCATAAAGCAAAGCAATGCCACTCAATTCCTTCAAAACTTACCTAATTCCTAGGCTGTGCTTTCATTATTATTATTATTATTATTAAAAACAGTGGGCTAAGTTGCTCCACTCATGCAATTTTTATTAACTGTTACATCAAATTTACCCGGTTTCTGTTCATGAAATTTGACGAAAAAGAAGCAACTTACCACATGTTGTCTGGAATTCTCGACAACTTGTTAAATGAACAAAATAGAATACTCTAATATTATAGAGGTTGATTGATAGTGAAGTGATTATGAAGTTGTAATATAATAACTTTGCATATGTTTAGATTGAGATAAGAAATACTACCTGAATAAGAATATAATTAATATAAAATATAATGTCTTTTAGTTTCTTTACATAAACAAAATCTTACTTTTATTAAAATAAGAAATAAACTAAATAAGTAATTATTATATTGACTCTAATAAAGAAAATAAATTAATTATAATTTTATTGTAGTAAAAACTTTATATACTTTTTCTCTTCTTATGTCAAAGTTCACTACTTTAAATAAATGTTTCATAAAGTAAATTTCACTAAATTGTCAATTCAACCCACTTAATTTTTATTAATTTTATGAAATTGAATTATATTGTTAAATTTAATAGAATTAGAGAAATAAAGTAATATAAAGACAGGGTTTTCACATCTTTTTTATTTTGCATGTGATTTTATGTTTTTTTAATTAAAAATTGTGTTGATATATATATAAATATAATATATATTATGCATGAATATTTAGCACATCATTTTTTTAAATTAAATATATGAAATTATAAAAAGATGAAAAATTCATGGATGAAAAAGTTTTGAGAGAGAAAGAAGATTCAATAAATAGCAATCATGTATTTATATTATTTATTTTTTTAAATATATATATATATATATACACACACACACTCAAGACAAATATAGTAACTAAAAGTATGATCAAATATTCATTCCAAAGCTTTTTTTTTCCTTTGCTAATATAACATAGAAATAATTATATACAATAAATAGACGGTGGTGGAAACTGTGACAATTGATTGGAAGAACTTTATAGTACACATACATATAGAACATTATAAAGAAATCAATTCCCAACATAGCTAATCCTACTTTCTCTTGTAAAAAAAAATTCTAGGCCTCTCTATTCGTCACCCATTTGCATTTCATTATATTATTTGAAATTATTAAATGTGAATTACTAAACTTATTAAGAAATATTACCTTTAACCTCCTCAGGTTTGGTACAATATTCCAATACATCTTTAGTTTGAAAATTACCCATTATCTTCTCTATGTCAGTTTTTTGATAAATTTGTCTTCGATGTTCCTGAAATGAAAATCATTTTAAATAAAATGTACAAAAGTTTAAAATTTCTTGCTTCCATGGGTTCGAACTGAACTTTCAAACAAAATTTCAACCATTGAGCCACTTTAAATTTTAATAAATAACATATATTCTCTGAGGTAATTTTTTTTTATTAAATTTTAAAGAGATAATAAATATCAATAATTATATTTATCTTGAGAAAATTAATTTCCATCACCAACCAATTTTTCTAACAATGAAAAATATATTTGACAATCTAAAATAACTTTTAATCATTACTGTTTTAAATAATACTATTTTTTAGTCATAATTTTTTTTAAATTTACAATTTATGATTATTACAAATATATATTTTTTATTATTAACTTAATTATTTAAAAATAACAATTTTTTGCGTAATAAGATTTCACAAATAATTAAATATACTATTTTTTGTCTAAAAATTATAGGCTTATTTACTATTTAGGATTTGGATAGATAATATACAAGTGTACTTTTTTCATATGAGAATCATTTGAATCAATACTGTCACTTATTAATTAATAAATTAATATAGCAAGTCATCTTAACGTTTCTTTTCTAAAGCAAAGCGACCTGTAAGCAGTTGGTCTCTTTTGTGTATGTAAAAAATAGTGATCAATGAGTGAGGAATGTCATAATAATTAAAATACGAAAGGTAGTTTAATTAATTATCTAACTCTGCAAGTCAACTTACTCATTGATTGGTTATTTGAGACCAACCTTTAAATAAAATATGGCTGACATCTATTAATATTATGGAATTGTAAATAGAAAAAGTAAAGGAATAAGTTTTAGCCGCAGTTATTTATTATGTACATAATTTAATCACAGGATTCCAACTGGTTGGATCGATTCTGAGTTGCCGCATCCATTTCTAAAATACATTACGCACGGAATCGGGATTAATATAAAACATAATCATTAATTACACTTTGTAAAAAAATAAAAAGTTGTAATTAGTTTATAATTCTTTCATAAGTAGTTTATAATATTAGGGTCTAGAATTTTAACTTTAAATTAATTGTGATTAGGATTCAGTTGCGTAATACGCTATGAAAAATTGTTGAATAGGCGTAAAGGGATAAGATTAGATTGCATCTTTGCCACACCAAAATTGGAAATCAGTAGCTTAGAAAGAATGGCCATCCAAGACTTATCAGCATCAATTGTTCTTTTGGTCGGTTAATTGATTTTCTATATATATTTTATAATAAGGTAGTTGATTAAGAGTATGGTTGATACAGCATTTGGCCAAGGGATGGCATAGCTTTAAGACCTATTTGTTATAGAATCATGTCCATTGGCTCTTCCTATACGAATCACGTACATCTTCCTTGATGGAATATATATATATATATATATATATATATATGTATGTTTTGCTAGAAATTTCCAATTATAATTAAATCTTATCGTTCTATTCCCTGTTCTTATTTTGGGTTGAATTTCTAAACTTGATTAATGCCCGTGTTAGGATTGGGAGGCTATGAGTTGGAAATAAATTATTTTCTAAAAATAAACTAACAAATTAACGAAATCAATCCATTTGATTTCCATCTCTGGAAAGGTAAAACAGTCTATGAACAAAACAACTCTCTTTTGAGAAGTGCAATCCGAGATAGAATAGAAATGAGACACGTAATCGGAGACAAAAAGATTTCTCCACAAAGGAATGAAGCCACCACCACTCTTTTATCCCAATAAATAAATTAATCAATTGAAATTAAAAGGAGACCAGGCGTTATGGAATGAGAGAGAGGGATAGAGCATATGGTTCGTCCGTCCGCAAAAACCTTTTTCTTAAATAATTAATTATTAATTGTTATATAATTATTTAACATGCACCTGCAGACAGGAAGAATAACCCAAGCATCTTTCTTTCTTCTCTGTTGCATGCGTAAGATTCCAAGTTGCACCGAGAAACAGAAAGGATGATATACTTGCAATTAGACATTTTTAATATATTTTGTCAGTATTTTTTATAAAAATAAAAGCATAAATTCAAGCGAAGATGATGATATGTACAGTATAAAGAATTTTGGATGTTTTATTGCTAACTTTCACTGGTTTGAGTCCCAAACAACTTCAGTTTAAATTACCTATGTGTTGCTGCAGCTACATGCACGCATTCTGCCGCACAGGTAGCTACCACTGCTACCTACTTCTTGGGTACTGTGTCCAATTCCTTTGGTTTTGTTTGTCGTATTAATTCTACTGTTTAAGTCAAGTGTTGTAATTTTTTATTTATCACTCTTGTGGTATAATGAGTAAGTGATTGATATATATTGCTGGAAAATTCACTAGATAATTGTGTAATGGATTTAACATATATATATATATATATATTTGTTTTTGTGTAATTTAAATAAAATTGTAAATACAATAACTAATATTAAATAAAATTTATCAAAATTAAATAATTAAAAAAAAAGATTATTCTTAATTTTAAAATTCAAACGATAAAATCTGCGTAAATCGATATCAAACTTATAGTTTATCAAATCATAAGATTGTAAACAAATTTTTTCTTTAAAATTATACCAGAGGCTCCCAACATAGAAAAATAATGTCCATAATCTTTAGAAAAAAAAATCTTTCTAATTAGGCTTATAAAAAAAGATTAAATAAAAGATAATATATATTTTTTTTATATTGAATAATGCATTGAATAATTGAATTCTTCTTTCTATATTCAATTCGATTGGAGCAAATTAAATATTAATTGTTAAATAAAAAAATTATTTATTATTATTGTTTAAATAAAGGTAATTATTTATCATATGATTTACTCTTGTGATTTCATAGTTAAGCCATTAGCTACACCACAGTATGAGTGGATTTAAACCTAATATATTTGGATTACAGTTTTAAATTTTACACTCTTAATAATGCTATCATGACACATATAATAGAAAAGCAAAAGTTAGCCCAATGTTCATCACTCTAATTAACATACTAAATGACATTGAGTTACCATAACACTTGTAGATGAATAAGTATTTTAAAAATATTTCTTAAAGTTTTCACTTAAATTTATGGTTCTTGCGGAATTAATAAATATTTCTCATTTGATTAATATTGTTCTTACTTTTTTAACGTTTATAAACAAAAATTAATCTTCAATTTCCTTCATTTGGTCATACCTTTCTTTTTTTTTGTTTTTCTGGGTCAAATTGGTCAAAAGTTAAACAAAGATCAATTATGCAAACGTGCTTTCGTATTATAGAAATTTTAGATCACTCAGGTGGTGGGCAGTGGGTTCAGAATTGACATCACTAGACTCCAGAAGCCTAACTAATAATTAATATTGGTAATTTAATTAACTCCATAACATTCAACTGCTGAAATCTTTAATTAATTAATCAATTTATTTCCTTCAATGAAAGTCTAGTCACTTGACAATTTCCATTACAGTTGTGGTATGACCAAAGGAAAAATTAAAAAGAAGAAAAAAAGGGAAGCAAATTGCATGTATTGTGCTTGTTTTATTCAGCTTTGTGGCAAACACATGATTTATAGCTCATTCGTCCACTCATTGAGGTGTGAACAAATTATTGCAATTTCGTAAATGAAATTAAACTTTATCTAGAAAACCTATTTATTGAAGGAAAAAATATTTGAATGTCTTGTACCTAATCCAAATGAGGGTTTCGCTTTGCTTTCTAAATGGACCCAAAAATAATTAAAGTCCTTCATTCAAAGATCAATTATTCCTAGTCTTTGGTATATATATATTAATAACACATGGCCCCTGAAGAATAAATAAGAGAAGAGAGAGGTACATGATTTTCTTGTCCAAGTACCCTGTCGATTTCACGGGCCATGAAAGAAAATCTTGGTACCCTACCAAACTAAAGATTGAAGATTTGGGCATAAAGCCATGACAAAGAAAATCCATTTGCAGTGTCTAGAGATGTAACCAATCATTTTAAATTCTTTTTAGCTAAAGTTTCAATAATCGATTATCCTGAACGAGTACAAATACTACTATCTATAATCCTTGTTTTAGTGAGCTGGTCCAGGCAAATATTGCTACGACAATCTTTGCTTTTCAAAGCATATGATCAAGCTGGGTAAGGCACATTTTCAAGAATCAGAAAAATTTGCTCAAAAAAAAAGAGCCCTTTTATCTTGGAATAAATCTTGATTCTCACAGTTTAAGCGAAGATCAAATCATCTATGCAACTTCAAGTTTCAATGTCTCTTATTTAACTAGGATTACTTTTGTGGTTCAAAAATTTTAGAAGTAATTGTTTATTTATTGATATGGTAGTGACAGATCGCAGAAGTATAATTGCACAGATACATGATCAAATTCGTTCTTATTAGTTTGCAAACAAAATATACTAGTTCACAAGTTTATCATTGTAAGGAAAAATTGAAGAATTTGATCTTACTCCATTAGTTCCCCTGAAAAATTAAATGTTGTTGAGGTTATTTTATTTCAATTAGAAAAATATAGTACTTATTCGGCGTTCACATAGTTTTTGCTGGGGTATAACGATAAAATTTGAAGAAAAACGTGTTGATATTAGTTAATAGGTTTCGATTACAAAAGATTAATTTAAAATAAGTAAAAAATTTATAGATTAATCTAATAGTTCAAAAATTATAGGGATGAGTTTGATAATAATTTTTGTTTGAAACTTGGACTAGCCTGCATTTTTTCGAGAGAGAGCGGGAAATGATAAAATAATATACAAGGGCAATGAATAAAAGGAGGTATAATTAAATATGTATCTTGTCTGTTCTAATAAGGAATGTACAATCGCAAAATGTTCATATAATTAAATTATTAATAAGAATAGTCATATTTATCTAAAACTATCTATGTTTTTTAATCGAATAAAAGGAGGTACGTCAGCGGAAGGAGCACCTCTTCTTTCTGATAATCATTATTAGAAAATTAATTTTCCCGGAAAAATCAAGGGAAAAAGACATTGTAAAGAAAAAGAAAATTGAGGTAGCTAGATACTCGCACTCATAGCCTGCAACATGTGTTTGTCTTTCCTTTGCTTTATATGAATGAAGCCTAGCTTTATTACAAAATAAAGCTTTTTAACCCGCACCCTCACCCTCACCCATTTCCCAAATTATTCTCATCATGGAAAAAAGTTTAGAATACATTCTTCATATTACAGTCATTATTCTGAATACTACAATTGTTCAGAAATTTTATAAATATGCATACATGCATGCATGCATGCATATATTGTTAAATTATAACGAGATTTAATTGATTTTTCGAATGTATTTTCCATTATTTCAGTGATGGGACTATCTGATGTCAAAGAAACACAAAAACCCGGGTGGGGGGGGTGTTGTGCTTTGTGTGAATGTGTGGGGGAGAATTCTTTCTTTTTCTTTAATCTGCCTTTTCCCACTTCATGCAAAGCGTCGAATATAGCGAATGAGGTAGTGCCACGTGGAACGGTGGACGTGAGGACACGTACCTGAGCCATCGTTGGTTGACTTGAGCTAGGGGCCTTTGGTTCTTGGCGGTGGTCCAAGCCGCTTTTAGTCCACCCACGATGTAATTCTGTGGTGGCGGTGGCTTTGCCTTTGCCTTTTGGTTGTTGGTGTCCAGCCTAGCTTAAGAATCTTGGTACATTGCTACTATTGCTATATGGATGTGTTTTCAGACGTATGGTTTGCTTGCACGTGTGGATTGAGGTTTACCTTTTAATTTTCTTCAATTTATGGGAACAGTATGAATTCAGTATTCGATGTGTCTGCGAATTTCTGGAAATCACAGCTAGGTTTATTCCGTCAGGATTATTATATGTAAATTATGGCATAATCTAATCCATCGAAAGAATGTAAATAACATCGGATGATCATTATTTAGCTGAAACAATTTAATTCATATTCAGATAAATGCGTGCTTGCGAGAAATGCACTATCCCTGGCATCCGCAAAAGAAGAGAAGACAAATAAAAATGAACATGTTTTCAGAAACTTGTTTGCATGCAAAATTAATATTTATCAAAGTGTAATATTATGCAAAACATGATATATGCGATGCATAATGCTTGACAAGAATCACTGCACAATTCCTAATGGGTTGCATAAATCGAACACTGCCAGTCATTTGTGATTTATGGCATTCTGCTTTCTAGCATATCCTCAAAATTCATATTTTGGTCGGTAAGAGCATATCCTTTATGAAATTTAAAATTTCAAAAACAATATACCAAGAAATTATGTTCACGTCTAAGTGGTAGATCAAATCTTTGCCGATCCTACATATCAAAAGTATAAAAAGCCAGTATCGATTCATGATTGATGAAAGTTGGAGAGCATGTGTATTATGTTTCTGTGATTTCAGAAAGATAGTACATGTAGGTATTTATCGTAAAGAATTATCATGTGTGCGTATATATATTTTCCAAGAAACAAAAGTTATTCGTTTCTTCGGGGCTCTACTCCTACTGCTGGCTTTTTGGTGTCTAATCATGCACCCAACAGCTACAACAATTCAGATGCTATCACAAATTTTATTCCTCTTCCCTCAAATAGTTTAAACACGTTTAGACGTCGTTTTCTTTTTTTCGTTTTCCTTTATAAGTATTTATACACGTATAAATACAAGACGTGTGCAAATGCACACTGTATGCCGACAATGACCATGAAATGAACATTATTACATATAAGTCACGAACTCCAGAAAATCTGATATTATATCAAAGTCAAAAGCGTTATGTTAAAAGTAATCACGTACTCAATTTGCCTCTCATTTGTCGGCCTTCAGAGTATCTGAGATCTTCTATCGAAGGTCTCATCTAGTCTTTCCATCGGAAGGAATGGGTAAATATTAGCCTTTTAGTCTCTCGGATACCCGTATTTCCAGCTTTTAATATATTTGAAACAATTATTAAAACTTGTCTTCGATATTAATGTTAAATCCTTACTTAATGATTTAATCTTTGACATATACAAATACAAAATATATAATTTTTTTACTTTAAAAAAATTATAAATTTTGTAGTAGTTCATGTGGTCTAAATTATAAGGCATTAAATAGTGACATAAATAAATAATAATATTAGTTGAAGTGTTTTGCGCTAGGCATGGCTTTAGAGACAGGTGAAATAAGCAATAAAGTAAATTTTAAAATTTGATTCAAAATTAAAAATTTTAAATTTAAGATCATTTCGTAAATTATTTATTCTTTTTTTTTATCCAACATTAAGCTCTAAATATTGCCCTAACTATAATATTGTTAAAAAAAAACAAAACACAAAACTAGTTAAGTATTTTCCTTTTAAGCCAGAGCCTAGCCAACCCTTTTCAAGCCAAAGTTAAAAGTGCCTCTCTTGATGAATTTAAACACTTGCCCTGTTGGTGTATTTCGTCGAGAGAATACTACTTATCATCTTTTTTGCTAATTCCATTATAAATTTTATCCAAAAATGCATTAAATCACATTTAAAATAAATAAATTGTACATAAAAATTGTCGTAAATTCATTTCTAAAGCTTTTACTTGCTTTACAAAAATTCCAAATCAATTGGTATATTTGTGTTTAACAAAAACACACACACAAAAACTATGTATATATTTTTTCATCTAACAAACACAAATATTTGGTCTCAAAAGTATTAAAAAAAATTGTAATTAAGACTATAAATGTAAATAGGCCAAAAATTTGGATCATTTTGATAAAAATTTAAATAAATTTGTTTATATTGGTTTGGTTTTCATCTCACACAAGTGTTACCCAAACCAATAAGAATTGAGAATTCTTGGATAAAATAATTTCCTAACCAAATGAATACAAAGAAAGCTAATTTACATAGAAAAGAAAATAATGCAAGACTAGAAGAAGAAAAGAAAAACAAAAAACATATAAAAAGAGTGACTTCTTGTATTTTTTAGAACATAGAAAATATAGAAATTACGAAATGAGTGGAGGAGAGAGAGAGAGAGAAGAAAAAAAAGAGGTTAGAGAAGAGAAGAAGTTGAAGGATTAATAAGTAATAGGTTAAATCTTGTAAATGTCATTCATATCTTAATTTTGCTAATTATCAATTTATACATAATGTGTAATTATTGTTTTATTTTTAAAAAAATTATTAAATTTTAACTTTATTTTATTAATTAAATCATTTAATACCCACGTATAAATTTAGTCTTTTTAGTTATTTTATAACAAAAATTTATTATTTTAATCTTATTTTAAAACATTAAATGCAAATACTACTAAAATTTGTTAGATATTTTGATTATTTTTTTTATGATAGTTAAAGTCACTCTTTACATCTTAATTATTAGTAAATGTATCATTATTGAATTCTTACTATTATCCCTTCAACTAAAAAGTATTCTTCTAGTTTTATGAAAAAGAAAAAGAAAGTAAAGACAAAATAATGTTGCTCAATCTTAAAGAGAAATGCATTGAATTTTTTTTTAATAAAAGACAGGTTATAAAATTGAAATGAAACTTTGATTGACATCAAATAAAAGAATGGCAGTCATAATAAAGAGTACAAATTAAATGAAGGAGTTGAAAACTTGGCAAATAAAGATTTTGAGGATTTGGTGAATAAAGAATTCATTATAATTATTTTTCAAATGCATAGATTTCATATGAAATTTTGTTAATTATACGAGTTACTATCACATACGTAGAAAGAAGCTTTTCAAATTTAAAGTTGTTCAAATCTTATCTTTGATCAACCATATTCTAAGAAAAATTAAACTAATTAACTACGTTGCCTATTGAAAATTCTTTGATAAAAAAAAATTGATTGGTTAATGTAAATCACATATTTGATTAATATGAAAATAAAATTTTTGACTTAATTTTCAATTAAATAATTAAAATAATATGAGTTTTAGGAAACCACACTTTAAAAACTTGCATAGGGCTCCTAAAACTCAAAACCACCCTTTTTTGGGTGACTCTATTTTTTTATTATAAATTATATACTCACGTAAATATATAAATGAAGTGAAAATGCAAAAAGACAAACACTAGTATTTAAAATAGTGTTGTTGAGTCCAAAATAAAATATTTTATTAATAAATAATTTTAAATAATTAAGAAGATAAAAATTTAAAATATAGTAAATAAAACTTTAATCAAATTAATAAAAATACAAAACTACATATTATAGTTTATTCTCTATTATCCTATATCATATATTACTAATGCATATAGGACTATTGTAAGTTGGTATTGTAAAATTCAATGTTGAATTTGTCATGAAACCTAAGAACTTGAATTTGTTAGACGATCTAAAAAATTAAGCAACAAAGTAAGAGTGTTTTAGTTTTTAAGAATAGAGAGAAATAAAGAAAAGAAAAAGGAAAGAAAAGAAAAGGATAGAAGAAAACAATGAGTTTTTTTATTTGTTTGAATCATAAAAATCATTCATAGAAATAAATTCATTATTTTTTATCTTTAACAAAAATATTTTTTATTTTTAAATTTGTTGACACTTATTAATAGATTAATATTTTTAATTATTTTTACTTTTGAATTTAAACTTATTATATTTATTAAAAAGATAATTATTATAATAATAGTTTAACAAATATATATATATATATATATTTAATATTCTTAAGTATAAATACATATTATATTCATTAATTACTTTTAGTTGAATAAAATACTTATTTTTTTTGAAATATTTTATGCATTTCATAATTAGAAAAATTAAATTAACTTTAAATTTTATTTTTAATTATAAATATTAAATCTTATAAATTTAATCAACAATTTTAGTGATAAATTTTTAAATTTATACTTTTAAAATATATTTATTGATTTAAAAAATATTTTATATTTTGAATGCTTTACTTTTTTTAAGTTCATAAGTTTAATATGACTATCAAATTTGTTTATTAAAAGCACATTAATTTTTAATAATATTTATAAAATTATATTATAATCACAAATAATAATATTTTTCTATTTTATTTGATAGTCAATTTGTCTTTAAAATGATTAAAAATTAAAATTATTAAATAAATATGATTAATTATATGAATTATGATAAATATAAATATTATAAAAATAAATTATAAATTAATATACCTACAAATATTGAAAAAAAAATATTTATAAGTAGAATGATGATAAAAATAACTATAATTTTTAAGATTGTGTTGAATTTTTATAATATAATAAATATCAATGATGATAAATCAATTTATAAACAAATAAAGTAAAGTGAAATAATATTATCTTAATATTTTTTTAAAATAAATAAATAATTTCAAAATGATTTATAGTAAATTAATTAAAAGTAAAAAAATTATACTAAAAATCACATAATTAGAAAAATAAAATTAAAAGTTTAATTATTTTATAAGAAAAAAAAATAAATTTCTCATATTTCAATAAATAATTGTTTTTCATTCAATTTACAGGATAAGAATTCCAAAGAAATATTTTTTTTATTTTCCTTAAATAAATAAAAAAATTCTTTTTTCTTTCCTCCGTAAATTTACAAAAACAAACACACTCTAAAAGTTTAAAGAATAGTACTCAAGTTGTTTTCACAACTCTTTAAATGCAAGTTCATATAAGAATCTAAACAATCATATTTAAGCTGCTTTCATTCCTCTTCATGTACAATTCCGAATAAGAGCATGTTTTCATTCTCGGAGCTAACAAACTCAATTTTATTTAATAGATTTTATAACTTGAATTTAAAAAATTATTTTTAATTTTTAATGTTCAATCCACACAAGACTTCAAGTCTGTTCCGATATATAAACTGATTTCATTGTCTCGTGCTAACTCAGGTAAAGGTCGGAAGAATCTATTTTCAATCATAGTGGTCGTAGATAATTCTCACTAATCTTCAAAAGTAAACGATAACAAGGCATCAATTAGTGGCAAAAGTTTTTTCCTATGGTGGGGGAAGGAACAGAAGGGCGGGACAAAAGGATATGGAGGTGATGCGGTCGGATTCTTTGTCCGCCAGCCCCCTATTTATTCGTTCCCGTAATTGAATGTGTTAGTTACAAGGCATGATAATCACTTTAATTTGCTTTTATGTGTTTGTTGTTGGTTTCATGGCTTGCATTATAACTATGTCTCTTTACATTTTTACCTCTTCTTCTTGTCCCACTTTGGAGGGTCCTCAATTAAATAATTCTTCAGGATTTGATATAATTTTGTTTTTCTGTTCATTAACAATGGGTTTTGAATGACATTTCGTTTGACTAAAAAATATTTGTTCATTATAATTGAATATTGTACCTAATTCAGGAATGTATAATGATATTTTACCTAATATCTTTTTTAATATAAAAATTATATATTTTCAAAATAATAATATAAAACAAAAGTACACACCTATATATTTACTTATTAATATATAATAGTGTTATATACCTACCAAATACCCCACATTTTTATGAAATAAAAATAAAATTATTCTATAGAAATATAATTTATATATAATTAATTTTGTATTTATAATAGTAATAAAAATAAAAATAGTGAAAACATGTTGGATTCATAAGGATAAAAGATCTTACTATTAAATGAAAAAGAAAATGATTAGTATAATTTGGAGAACACTTCTAAACACTATGAAATTGCTTTAGAAAATTGAAAACAAAACAGTAATAAATCATCTTATCAATATTAGTCTACCGTACAAATTTTGGAAAACATCTAGAACTTGTATGAAAGTCCCGTGTGGAGCCGAAAAGCTTCTCCACGTACAGCCCAAGTTGCTGTGTGTGTTTAGAACTGGCCTAGTTTACTAGAATCCAAGCCCCAATTTTCCAGGAACAATTTGCCATGAGTCTGCGTGACTCTGCACAACTATAAATTCTTCATATAAAATACCAAGTACTTCTTTAAAAAATAAAACATAAAAAATATAAGATTATTGAAAAAATAAATGTATAATATTAAACTTCTTCACCTTTTTTAGCTAATTTAAATAGTTATTTCAATATAATGCTTACAAGTTCCCAATATTTATATTTCTTTTCATGAAACTGCAAAGTAATATGTTTACAAGAGAGGATGCAACAAAGTACAAACGAAACTTAAATTTGTTTAAAATTGTATATTTATATATATACAGAGAGATTATTACTAAAACAAAATACTAAAAAATACAAAACAAATATAAAAACAATATTATTATTATTATTATTATTATGTCATTATAATGGTATAAACCATACCTATACTTCTTAAGACTTAAAGTTTAGTTTAGAAATCTAAGCAATATACATTTCCACTCTCACTCATAGTCATTTGAAAAGATTAGACCAGTTTAGTTTGGGTTGGATTAAGAATTAATCTGAATCAAAATACAAAATTTGGGTTGGTCTTGCTTCAATCTAATCCAACATTAACAATTAAGATTAAACAAATAAAAATTAATTTGGTTCGATTTGAATTATATAGTTTGATTTTAAACCTAAAGATTATTGCTTCCTTTATTATTGTTATTATATGTATTCTAATTATTGTTATTATTTTTTTAACTTGAATTAATTAACCACGTATCAACTAAGCAAACAATATAAATTTAACAAGATTATTTACAAACTTAAATTAATTAATAACACATCAACCATATATATTAACTTACAAAACAATGAATAAAATTTAAATTGATCTAGTTTAACTAACACAAATTAACTCAGTAAAAAAATTACTCAACAAAACTTTTGTCCAGATGATATGGTAGTGTTGGGTTATTCAACATTAAAAAAATTTAACACCAACCTAATTCATAATAAAATTGTGTTGAACACAGTTTAAACCGTACTATTTTAATTTCAATAGAGTTTGAATCTAAAATTATGAATATTTTGCCCGTTCACCACCACCCATTTATTAGTTATTGATGCATATTCATATATTTTAAAAACGAAGATTATAGTTTCCATTTCACAGGGTAGTGAAATTTAGGGCATAGAGACATGATGCGAGAGCCCTTGGTTTTAAATTTAGTTATATGGATGAATTTAATATAACATCAATTTACTGTATATTTAAAATTTAAATATTATAAATTTTAATTTTGATAATTTTTAAATTTTAATATTTTTAAATTTATTAAATAAAAAAGAAAAAGAAAAAATTTATTAAAGAAAAAATTCTTTAAAATAATTTCAGTAAGGCACAAACCAATGGTTAGGCAAACAGTGAACTATAAGATTTCCATGCAAACATTTCTGTATAACCTCAAACAAAAAAGTTAAATAGATGATGCAGGAAATATATGACTAACTATCAAATGAAAATTAAAAGATATTATAAAATGTAATCATTGATATTTATAATATTTTATTTTGTGCATTTAAATGAAAATTAAAAATATATCTACCGTTTATATATTATGAATTCGAAATGTGTAACTGATGGGGTTGGGGAAGTGTATGCCTTGTTATTAGTGACTGCAAGTTGTGGACACTGACTACAAGTGAATTAAATGAATTGTGTCTACCGGTGCTTCGATTGGCACGAGAAATGAGATGGTATAGTCTTGCTGATTTATTTGTGACTTCCGAGTATTAATATATTTTAAATATATGTTGGTGTTCCTTTATGACCGCATGTAAAATACCAACCAATGATGCATCTTTCCAAATCTCTCAGTGGTTAAGTAGGTCTGTCTGTTTACATTTACTCGATCATCTTAGAGATTATGTTAATAAGCGTGTGAGTTATGTGTGTAGTATCTCGTACTTCTTTCACGTTCTCTGTATATTTAAAATTAAGAATTGTTATTTTTATATATAATTAAATTAAATTAATTTAAATAATTAAGATTTTATGTATTTTATATGTATATTATAGTTTAATTATAGTATATTAATTATAAATATTATATTTAATCTCAATTATTAATAATTTATAATTTAATATTAATAAATTTAAATAAAAATTCATATAAAGTGAAAGAATGTCAATCTTTTTTAAACACGCGCATACGATATTTAAATTATATCAATTAATTTATTAGGTATATATCATGCAATATATGTTAGTATTTAATTTACTTTGTATTTCTTAAAGATATAATTTTTTTCTTTTTCTTTTATCATTTATTATGAAATCACAATATATATTCTTAACCTAACAAAAGCAAAATTAATTTGGATATTAACTTACTTAATAATAATAGAAGATCCTTGTTTAATATTAAAACATTGAATAATATTGAAAAGAATATGTGTACCCTTTAATTTCATCGCATTCTTATTCACTATTAATAAAATATAAGACATAATATTTTGAATAATCTACTTTTTCTTCCAATAATGCACCTGCTAATTACAAATTTACAACTCTTTCTGCATACAAAATCTTATTTACTCGAAAGGAAAACAAAGCCAACGTTACAAGTAGTTTGCAGTTGAACGGTCTAAGCTAGTTGGCTTTGTTTTTCCTTTTAGAATAACATGCAATACACAGTGAAACCGATGCCCCATAATTTAGGTCTAATATTTCAATACCCTTAATTTTTTTTTACATCATTTCTCTCATAGTTTTAATAAATTACTACTAAAGTATTTTATATTTTGTGTTTGATTAGTAGGAGAATACCCAAAATTTCCCACATTTTTTGTCCAATACTCCAGAATTCTCCAAAATTTTGGACCAATACCTTCTTTTTTTTTAATTTCTTATTTTTCTTAAAAAAATAAGAGAGTATAAAATTAAAAATTAGGGAGTTTTCAACCAAAAATTATGGTTTGAGACATATTTTCTTACTGATAAAAATTAAAATACAAGGATATTTTCAACTGTTTCTTATAAAAGCTAACGAAAGTAATGCAAGAAGCATTTTTTTAAAAAAAAATTGAGAGAATATTAAAATATTGAAATCAAAAATTAAGGATAAAGGGCATATTCTCTCCACCTATTAACGCGCTTTCAACGAAATTTGGCACCTCCTAGTTTGAATAAAATACGCAAACTTAAAGGATTCTTTTCGCACCGTTGTCGACGCCAATACAGATTGACCCATTTAGTTTATCAGAAGGTTAGAAGTCAGAAAAAGAATCCCATATATATGTGTATATAAATAATGGTGATTGTATTAATGATGGCGATACACAGAGGGTGACGAATCCCAAGAGACACAACTCAGATTCATAAATGGAGATTTTCATACCATCCGAAAAGCCAACTGTATTTGGTTTGACATGTTCATGAGCAAGGCAAGCTACCCGCGTTGTCCACACGATATGGACCAGCAAATGCAGTTACAACGAAACACACCCTTAATTTATTTCTTTTCATTTCAACGCTTAAATAATTTGCTCTGATTTGTTGTAGTTTGTAAATCTAATAATAATTGTCAGCTCCGGGGCTCTGCCCCAGTGCGCGAGTGGTGAAGCATCATGCACGTCAGACTCAGTATGTGGACAAGCTACTCGTTCCTGTGTTGTTCGTTGCGTGTTGGAATATACACCAGTAATTTTCATTTCACCTTATCATTTATTTAACACTATCTCACATTAATTTCACGTTATTACTGTAAGATACTGACATTTTTTTTTAAAAAAAAAGGGACAATAAATTGGGTTACATTGTTCTAAACAAAAATCAAAACGAGGATTGTGGAATTGTTGAAGCATAAACCACGAAATGCGGAGGGGAAGAACATGAGACCCATGAGAACATGTGGGCACCATCCATGCAAAGCAACATCGGTCACACTTGCTCATTCTTGAGAGATTAGACAAAGAAATTCATATTACTATAATATAAAATTTATTTGTTACCATGTATTATCTTATTTTCAAAAAATAAAAACAAAATTCAAAAGCCAGCTCTCTATTTAAAAATGAGGGCTGCGTGCTTGCAACACTGACGCTAGACCCAAAAAACTAAGTAAATAAAAGAAAGAAAGCCCGCCGTCCCCATCCCCCATCGAATTTATTACTCAAAAGCAAAGTCTTCGTTTTTGAGTTCCTCTTCTTCTTCTACCAATATCTTGGAAAAGGTCCTAATTAATTCACATCTTTCTCTCTCTCTAAATTTCCTCGACGTTGACTTTATCGTGTCAAACAACAACTTGTTTCTCAATTCTACTACACGTATAAAACACCTTGCCCCCTTCCCTCTTCAAACTTCCAACTCATCCGCTCAATTTCATCCTAGGGTGTCCAATTTTTTGTATTGTCGCATTTGGTAGTTAGTTCTATGTTCTAACATGGAGGAAGTCGATGTTCCTACATATTTTCTCTGTCCGATTTCACTGCAAATCATGAGAGATCCGGTTACGGTTTCAACTGGGATTACGTACGATAGGGAAAATATTGAAAGATGGTTATTTTCATGCAAGAACAACACTTGTCCTGTCACAAAGCAAGTGTTATTGGTAACCGATCTCACTCCAAATCACACTCTTCTCCGGTTGATTCAAGCTTGGTGCACGATGAATTCCTCGCTGGGAATCGAATGGCTCCCTACACCGAAGCCGCCTGTCGACAAAACGCATATCGTCAAAATCCTTAACGATGCAAAGAAGTCGCCCAGTATGCAGCTCAAATGCCTAAGAAGGTTGAGATCGATTACGCTTCAAAGTGAAAGAAACAGAAACTGCTTAGAGGCTGCGGGGATTGTTGAGTTCTTGGCTAAAATCATAATGAGTCATGGTTCTGATCTGATGAATGCAGATGCCGACGACGGGTCTGAATTGATGACAGCATGTGACGAGACATTGAGTATTCTGTATCATCTAGATGTCTCGGAAAGCCATCTGAAGAAAATCATCAACAATAATGGTGATGAATTTGTGGAGTCTTTAGAGCAAGTGTTGAAGCATGGAAACTGCCAGTCTCGTTCTTATGCTATAATGCTATTGAAGTCCATTTTCAAAGTGGCAGATCCAATCCAATTGATCAGCGTTAAGTCAGAATTCTTCATTGAAATAGTACACGTCTTGCGCGATCAGATTTCACAGCCAGCTTCGAAGGCTGCATTGAAGCTTCTCGGGGAGCTTTGTCCCTGGGGAAGAAACCGAATCAAAGCCGTTGAAGGCGGCGCCATTTCAGTATTGATAGATCTTCTTCTTGATGTAACAGAAAAGAGAACTTGTGAACTTATAATGAACGTATTAGATCAGCTCTGTCGCTGCGCGGAGGGAAGAGCAGATCTGTTGAAGCATGGAGCGGGGCTAGCCATTGTTTCCAAGAAAATACTCAGGGTTTCCCATGCAGCAAGTGATCGGGCAGTGAGAATTCTATCTTCAATATGTAAGTTTTCTGCAACTCCTAGGGTTCTTCAAGAGATGCTGCAAGTGGGAGTTGTGGCCAAGTTGTGTTTGGTGCTACAAATTGCCACAACTCTTAAGACAAAGGAAAGAGCAAGAGAGATTCTCAAATTGAATTCTAGGGTTTGGAGGGGTTCTTCTTGTGTTCCTGCTCATTTGTTGTCTTCCTATCCCTCCTCTTGAAACAAACAATTTATTCCTTTTGTTTATTCTACTGTGATTTGCATGAGAGAAATTTGGTCTCATGCAGTCAAAAACTGAATTTATACACAAATTAATAATCGATGAAATTTTGTTTATTTTGCATCTTCATGGAACTTTTATTTTTTTAAACTTTTTTTCGTTTTCTCTTGGGAAACTTTTATTTTGTATTATTGTTGTTTTACATACAAACTAATGAAATTTAATTATAAATTATTTTATTTTTTTTATTAAATAAATTCGTTTGAACTATTTTAAAATGAAATTAATGGGTCATATTTGGAAGATCATCTCAAAAGATGAATCAAATTTCAAATTGGAAGAGTTAAGTAAATTAATTCTTCATATTCTTTTGATCCATTAATTTATTTCTCTACGGTATCAACTCAAGCTTTTCCGTACACAAATGCATGTTTCTCGATCGTTTGTGATTAGGAAAAGCTTTTCCCTAATTTAAATATTTATCCAAGTAAATTCGAATTTATAGTTAGTTATTAACAAATAATGGATAGAACAAGTTAAAGAACATATATAATCATACATAATGTCAACAATTTCTAGGCAATTATATAAGTTTAGGGAGGACTTCGATTTCCATTAAAGTCTCGCGTGAACTTGGGCAGAATTCATCTTATGTGTATCTTGTTTGCATCGTGAATCCTTCAAATGTTAAGCAGTTGGTAGGATCAAAATTTTTGGTCTGTCTCTGCGATCCTTCTCAGTATAAAATTTAAGCGGTGACATAAATGTCTTTATCAACACGCACTCAGATTACATGGGCAAATACAAATTAAATCAAAGTAAATAACATGCATTAATACTTTAATTATTATAAGTATAATCAAGCATGACAATTCCATCTTTGACCAAGCAGACATTAATTTTCTTTTTCTGAACTTCTCATAATACAAGTAACGATTTTATATTCAGATTTGACCACAAAACCCACCATTGAAAAGGATTGTTTTTAGCTACTAATGTATAAAATATTTTTGATGAATTACCATATAAACAGAACAATTAAAAGTATTAGACTAATAACCAATGGGATGGTCAAATGTTTTGGTAAGTTGTTAAATAAATATTTTGATAAAAATAGATACTCTCCATTGGCTTCACCTTTAATTTGTTGATGATATTTAATTTGATGGTTTCATTCAATTAATTTTTTATATGGAATCATATGGTTGACATCAACTAATATACATCAACTAATATACATCAACTATAAGAAATGGCCTTAATTAATTCAGTAAGTAATATGGTCAAAGCAAATAAAATAATAGATATAATCAGTTAACTAAATCATACAATTTTTTTTTGGTTTTTTAGCTAAATTTTTGTTTTCATTTTAGAAAAGAATGTCTTAGTATTATTTAGCATAGCAAACTCTTGCTTTGTTTTGACACTAAATTTATTTTTTCCCGGAAAAAGTAGAACAATTTCTTTCTTTTCCGTGCTTAAAAGATCATAAACACAATTAAGATTCAAGGAGGTTTCTGAAATTTTCGAGGTAATAAAATCCATTATGGCCAATTTCAAAGACATTTTATGAAATTACTTCTAATTTCTTTTATTTTAGATAATAAAACTTCATTTATTTTCAGAAAAATAGCTTAGTTGCAACATTCGACATCTTTTCTGGAAAAGAGTATATAAAAGCATCTCCCTTATGCCAATCTTAAAGGGAGAATTTCATTAGTTTGTATTTATCTATTGGATGGGGTGGAGATTAAGTAGATTTTAAGTGTGTGAAAATTAATAATAGTAACAATAATAATAGTAGCAATACTAACTCATCTAGTTCAAGTATTATGGTGATTTGAAAGAAATGTGACACTTGTTTTTTAAAATATTTGTATTCAAGTTTACTTATTTATTTATTTAGAGTTTGATAATAATAGTTTTTTTAAAATACAAAGTTATTGTGTTATTCAACCCTTCTTTTACGCAAAATGTGTATGGTTCATTTTGAAGTTTAAGACTAGTAGCTTTTTCAAAATATGGATTGTTGTGTTCTTCAATCCTTATTTCGAAATACAATAACAAATATTGATTTTATCCAATTTTATATTTTAATCCTATGTGTTGAATAATTACTCAATAAAACATAAGTAATTATTAATTAAATGTGAGGTAATTACTTATTAATTGAGATAACTGATTATTGACTGAAATAATCATACATTGAAGCCTATAAAAAATAAGTTCTGCCTCAAAGCTAGGGGAGGAGAAAATTGATAACAAAGTTATACTAGATTGGCAAGAGCAATGGTTGTGAAATTGAATCCCGTCCGAACTTACGTGCCGAGCCAACTCAGATGGGCACAATGTTCGTGCCAGGCTAAGTTGGACAAATGTCAAAATCATTCATCCCATCACAACTTATGAAGCCTGGTTCACATGGCCATGGAGGACATATGCATGGGCGTACCTACGAGCCCAAACTAAAAAAAATTAAAAACTTTGGTCCCCTTTGCCTCTTTCTTTCTTCTTTGTTAGGTTTTCTTCCTCTCTCTTATGCTTTCAACTCTTCTGTCTAAATCTAACTCTAACATTCATACTCAAATTCAAATATTTAAATTTGAACTTTGTTTTGTAGATGTAGAGAACCCAAAACTCATTGCAAGATCAAAATAGTAAGAAAAAAAAGGTAAAAAAAAAGGGTAAAAATTAAAGGTTTTGCAGAGAAGAAGATACGCATTCTTTCTACATTCATTTGATTTTATCTTTTACTCTTCAATCTTTTTCAATTTCTTTTGTTTCCTAAAGTCACCATCCTTAATTTTGCGGATTATGGGTTCTACTTTTGCATTTCTGTTTGTGTAGGGGCGAGCAAAATCAATTCTGATTTTGGTGGGTTCCACTTATGGTTTCATTCAAAATCAAAACCTATTCAAAATAATTTGGTTCTTAAATTTTAGAATCGAAATCTATCCTATTTAATAGGTACCATATTTTTCAATTTTAGTTCAATACCTATTCGGTTCTAGTTTAGAAACATAATAAGAACAAAATTAGTAATTAGCCTCACCCTCATTTTACAAATTTTTACACACGTGCTATAGCCACACTAACAACAACTACAATATTAACTATATCCAGAATTTCATTTTTGCTTAATTATTCGGTCTCCTTTGCAACATCAAGCTAAACCCATTCTAGATAATAAAAATCAAACCTTACAAAGCAAAAAAAAACGTTAAACACTGGATTATGTTTCAAAAATTAAGTTCAAATACTAACAAAAAAATAATTGATAGAAAATCAAGCATACGATTTGTATATTTCCATTCAAATATTTTCTTTACTTTAGTTCATTCTTTTGATTGAATCAAACACAAACCAAAGTAATAAAACTCAATACTTCAAAGAATAAGAAAAAAAAATCAATTACAGTGATATCCTACTAAGCAGAAACCTCATATTCTGTCTTCTTCTTCTTCTTCTTCTTTTTGTTTCTGTTCTTTCTCCTCAAAGAAGCTTTTGCCTTTGTCATTGCTTTCAAGTTTTGGAAGCCGATCAAATCGACTATCTCTCTATACCAAGAACTAGTCATTTTCCTCTTTTGGATTTTGGGATAGGAGGGGTGGTTAGGAGTGAGGGCAAAAGGAGAGAAAGTGCGTATGCTAGTATAGGATGTCGATTTTTGGTTGAGAAAGGAAGCACCTACGACCGTTGAGACAAAAAGAAAAAAGAAAAGTGCTAAAAACCTAATTTTATTTTTATTTTGAGTTAGATTTTTTGAGTTGGCTAAGTTTGCTTCACATTTTTGAGATTATAATCCGATTCAGCTCCAATTCCAAACGCTTCGATTTCACAATTTTTGGAACCAGAATCTAACCAGTCAATTTTGATTTTTTAAAATTAGATTGGAATCGAACCAAAAGAAATCGATTATAGTTCTAAAATTTGTCTTTGGTTTGGTTCTCAACGATTTTGATTTGACTCAGAACCATTATTCATACCTATGCTTCTGGTTGTTATTTGGTATTTGCTAGCTTTTTGTTTCGGCTCCAATTTTTTCTTATAAAAGCTTCTGTAATAGATTAAATTTATTTCAGTTTGCTAATTAACTCTTTAATTCTTTTCATTTTTGTTACTAATTGTATTGTAAGTTGCTTTAAAATACCTGTGCAGGTAACATATTTATAAAATTTAGCATATATGTCATGTATGTACATTGCTTGCTTTTCTATTTTGTATACAGTTTTGTACATTGTTTGTTTTTCTGTTTTGTATACAGTTTTGAGCATTGCTTGTTTTTCTGTTTTGTATACAGTTTTGAGCATTGCTTGTTTTTCTGTTTTGTGTTAATTCTTTTAATTACTGATTATTACTTGGTATTTGCTAGCTTTCTTTTTTTATAAGTTTTTGGTTCTAGGTTGGTTATTATTTGCTATTTTTAGCTTTCTATTTTATCTCCAATTTCTAGTTCTAAAAGCTTTTGTAATAGCTTTAATTTATTTGCATTGATTTATAAACTCTTTAATTCTAGGCATTTTTTTCACTAATTTATGTTGTAAGTTGTATATGTATGTCCATTGCTTGCTTTTCTGTCTTATGTTAATTTTTTAATTTAGTTCAATGCTTGCCTTTTGTTATGTGTATGTTTTTGTACATTGCTTGCTTTTTTGTTTTGTGTTAATTATTTTAATTTAGCATGTTCTTGTAGGCAACATGTTTCTAATTTCTCCATGCCATTCTCAATTATTGTAGATACTGAAATTATTTTTTTAAAACAATGTCAATTGAATAAAATTTGGATGAAAGTGAACCTAGTTCAGCAAGTACTTCTAGCTCTAAAAGAGTTAGAACATCAAGTGTTTTGGATATGTTTATATCAAAGTCTCATCTTAATAATACAACCAAAAGTAAGAACAAAAAGCTATTTATAATTTGTGTAAAGTTATCCTAAGTGTTGGTGGTGAAACTGGACATTTAAAAAAACATGTGTCACGATGTATTCAAATGCATGCTTCCTTGGAAGACCATATCCAACCCTGCACAAAATACTTCTAGGGACAACACTATCACTAATTTTAGGCATTCATATCAAAATATAAAAAGAAAAGATAGCTAAATGCATTACATCGAGTGAACATCTTCATTCAAATAGAGGATAAAAGATTGAAAATTTTGAAGAAATGTTACGTTTAAACTTCTTTTAAATGGTTCCTAGAAATACATGTAAGAGTGATTGTATGAGATTGCTTGTGCAATTAAAAATATTGATTGAAACTTTTCATTTGTTTAAAAATGTTATTTTTATTATTTTTTAATGTTGAATTGGATGCAACAGGTAAGATAATATTATTACATTGATGATAATAGGATGTTGCATAAAATATTATTACATTTCATGAATTAGAAATTTTTCATAATGCTTTTTTCATTTTTAATGCAACGTTAAGTGTTTTCAAAGAATGACATAAAATAAAATTTTTAACATTAGTTTTGATTATACATCTACCAATATTACTGCCATTTAATTATTTACTAATAATATAACATCTGCAAGTAATTTTGGCACAAAATGTTTCATAAAAAATGTGTTTATTATATTGTTAATTTAATAGTGCAAGATACTTAAGTTTAATTAATTATCATATGAAAAATGTTAGAGTTGAAATACAATACATTTCATCACATGGTATTAAAAGACAATATTTAATTATTTCTAACTCCTGTGTTTGCTGTTCTAATTTCTAACTTTTATGTCTATTGATTTCTTTCTCCTTTTCCTCCTAACGAAAAAGGCCTAAGTTTTTAGCATCTGTCTTTCTAATTTTTCAATTCGAGGTTTGAATTGTTTTGTTTGTAAGGAGCCAGTTAGCCAAAGACTTAAAAAGCATAACAGAATGCAAGATAAATTGAAGTATGAAAGTTTTGCAAAGAAGCTTAGAAGCATAATTTTCTTTAATTTGATTTTCTTCTACTTTCTCTAGTCTCTTCAAGCTTTCTCAATCATTTTTTTCCCTCAAAGGTAAACGCTAATTTTGCAGATTCAAATCAAAAATCATTTTTCTTTGAGATTTGAAAATTGTATTAGGTTTGAATTCTGTTACTATCTTAATCTAAAGCTACTATAGTCATTTGGTTGTGTTTTTTAATCATTTTAATCTTGGTTTTTGCTATTAGTAACACGAAATAATGTGTGATTATTAAGCTGTGCTTTATGTTTTAGTAATTTAATTATTTAAATGATGCATCGTCAATTGTTTTTGTTTTTCTTAAATCATTAACAATCAATGTTCTTGCTCTTAACATGTTGAGTATTCTTGCTCGGTTTAAATGGATGGAGTGATGTCAACATGAGATTCTGATGCTAAACATAGTATGCAATCATGTTTAGGAATACATTCTATCTTGTTGTATGGTTATTTATTATTTTTTATAAAATTTTTTAAGTGACTTAAACGCTTTGCTTCTAAATGATCTTATTGAATGAAAATTGTTATAAAGTTTTGGGAATATTGAGAGTGGGAGTTGGCATTTGTAAAGTTACTTGAACATTGAGAAAATAGTTAAGTTCTTTGTCTTCGTTAGAATTGATGAGATGAATCATCTTTCTTTGATATTTACATAGTCAAAATACATGTCAAAACTTTCTTAAATGATGTGGTCGACTATTCCTTCATACCAAACTTTCAGAATTCATAACTTTTGATTTGTGAAGAATTTTAGAATGTCAATTTTGAGCTAAAAACCTTTATTTTTAGGTATTTTATGGTCATTTTAGTTTATAGGTTGTAATTAAGGGTATTTTTAATTGTTTTAGAACTTTGTGCTCTAAGACTAGTATAAATATGTTTTTTTTTCTTTTTAATATAAATTTGAGAATAATTAATTTTATCAAGAATTTATTTGTCTTAAATTTTGAGAAGTTTATTGTTTCGTTCAACACTAGTCTATTCTTCGGTTAGATTACGCAAACTTACAGTGTTAGCTGGTATCAAAGTAGGTTCCCACCCTTCTCTACTGGCAAACAACTTAGTTAGAGTTGACAGCGGTTCTCATGGCATAAATCAAGGAACTGAGACCTCACGACTTGCAGTGCAAGATCACGAGAGTGCATTGATAATTTAGAACGATAAATGAATTGTAGACTTTAATGTTTATAACGAAATTTCAACAAAATTGTTGACCGACTTGATGCTCTAAGCGTTAATGCCAAAGCTATTATCTTGTTATTACTTTTTAAAATTTATCTTTTTCTATCAATATATATATATATATATATATATATATATATATATATATAGTTGTTATAATAATTTGTCTGTTCAATAAATTTCCTAGACGGAATCACGGCATAATACGTCTGGATTCATTTGTTGACACAAATCTAAAAATTTTCTCCTTTTATTCTTTCACAAATTTTCTCACTTGCCTGATGGCTGTCGCTGTTCAACTAATACTAGCTACAGTTATTATTTTACAACCGAGAAAGAAAACAAATTGGAAGTTGAGAAAGGAATCCACAAAAATTGAAGCAGAAAGTTGCAAGCAAGTGATATGTTTTCAATTATCTTTGATACCTGGTTAACAAATACACCGCAATGCAAGGAGAATTGTTCCATACAGCAGAGTGCAACCTAAGGATCTCTTTTGCTTTCTCTTTCAAATATTTTTCACAATCTGCTTGAGTCACCATGCAAAGTTTTGTCACAGCTCCAACGCTCAACATCTCTAAGATAACTTCATGTGTTGCGGAATATTTTGAGATCGATGAAAATATGTGAACCCCTCGATCATCTGTGGCCGGAGAAACCCTAAGTATTCGTTTAGCCACCATAGCAATGGCTCCTGAATGCCTAAGAAATTGGTATCTCCCGTCGGCGCATGAACATAGTTTAGCTAAAAGATTAAATACGAGTTCTGTTATGTTTTTTTCTGGCTTTTCTAGTTCAAGCTCAATGAGCTCGAAAACTGCGTCGGCTTCAATAATTTTTGATCTGTTTCTCCCCAAAGGACATGATATTTTGAGTACATGCAAGGCGGATTTTGTAGCTTCATGAGAGAGAGAACTTGCTCTCAATAAATTTATCATTTCTTTGAAGAAGTCAAGATTTAGATTCTCCAGCAGGCTTGTGCTCGCATCTTCTAAAACCATTTTCAGAACTTTCACTGCGTTGGTCTTCAGAGAAACATGATTCTCGATCTCTAATCGCAAAACCCACAGCAACGAGCAGATTAAATCGTGATTTTCTTTAACAAGAGCCTTATTTTCATTTGATTGAGACCAAACGAAAGACAGAATCCTCAAACCTTGTTCTAGCCCAGCTGTTTCACGATCGTTGTGACATCTTATAATCAGCGAAACCATAGCTTTAACCACCGCTGTTTCCTCCATGCATTTCCTATTCCTTTCATTCTCCATAACTAGGGCTTCCATTTTATTCAAAGTACTAGTATGCAAACGAGAAACATGAAGATCACGAACAAGTTTAAGAACCTGATCCTTACTTAGAGTAGACTTGGGCGTAGGAATTGTATCAAATGCGTTCTGAGTACACCACGCCTGGATTAAACGACGCAGCGTGTGGTTGGAAGTCAATTCAGAGTCTCTCGGCAACGGCTGCTTCGTTACAGGGCAAGTCCCGTCCCTGGCCCTCTTCAACCAGTGCTCGATGCTTTTCCGATCGTATGAAATACCTGTAATCGTCGTTACAGGATCTTTCATGATCTGCAGCGAGATGGGGCAGATAAAATATTGAGGTAATTCAATTTCCTCCATTGATGAACTCTTGGAACTGTGCATTTGGCGAAGAAAGAAAAGTATTGATTTTCTGAGTTGTGGTAAGAGAAAGGGGCTTATTTATTGTAAGATGTGAAAGAGAAACCTTAATAGAATCTGACCAGAAAATTCCAACAATAATTAAATCTGAATTTTATTACGTTTTCTCCTTAATTCTTATTCTTTTACCAGTCATACTTTTCTGAATCGCCGGGCCAGCCGTTTCGTGGTCAACCCGCGAGAAAAAACAAAACATATAAATCACGTCTATATCATTTTCGACAACTTGACCATTGACTGCCATGTGGCACGAATCTAGTAGTTAGGATATGATGCAAGTTGCTCGCCTATTTACTGAGATTTGTGAGTAAGCTTTCATTTTAGTCTCTATATCTTTAAAAAATATTACTTTAGTCGAATACTGTCGCATTTTATTCACTTTAGTGCCTAATATTTTGGTCAATTGCGCTTTAATCCTTTGACTGAATTGTGTTGTAGAAAATTATGATATACCTCCCTAACATTTATTATAATTTCTTTTAAACAAGTACATATACCCTTTATTGACAATTCATCCTTTAATATATTGAAATGTATTATGTAATTCTTAAAAAAAAATAGAATTTTATAATTTTTACTTTTACACCCAAATCCCATCAAGTCTTACCCACAAATACAAAATCAAAAAACTCTCCATTCAAAATTGATGTGGGCAAAAAAATTAATTTTTTAAACTCAACTGTCAAATTATTATTCATATTATACTCAATTTTGTATAAATTTTAAGAGAGATTTACGATAATTTTCATTTTAAGGACTGTCGACTGTCAATGGACTAAAATGAAATGGACTCAAACAGTTGGAATTAAAGTAAAATATATAAAAATATTTGAGACATTTTTCGATTAACATTGGCACGTTCCAGACTAAGTGTTTTTTTTTCTAAAGCTTCAGCATTTTAAGTTGGACTTTTTTTTTCTGAGAACAGAATTGTGGGCGGCGGGGCAAGTACCTGGGCTTTCAACTGCGGACTATGACTGAAAACACTAACGGGCAATAACAGCCAATGCTTTGACGACTTTGTTCTTTTGACCAACTGTTAACAATCATGCTTCCGTGAGAACGAGTTAGCTGAATACACAGACCCCGCGAGCAACTTCGTAGACCTAACTGTCAATCACACCGTCATATAACGGAGCAATTTTGAACGATCTTATAATTATGATGCTTCTTAAAAAAATATATATATGTGTGTAATGGTGATGTTCAAAATAAGACACAACTTTGTTCTCATAATATTTTTATTTTTTTAAAAAAATATTTATACATTTCTCGAAGTGATAAGATGATTAATATTCCAATTACAACAGTTAAACCAATAATTTGTTTAAATACGTCCGTTGGTTAAGAGTATTATATTATAACGTACATGTAAAATCCAATTGCAATTGCCCTCAAATTTTGACTTTGTCAAGCCACCTAGTAGTAAAAAGCCACGTCACTAGTCATCTAATTAAATATGTAAATAATAATAATAATAGTGTTGAACATTGAATTTTCAATCTTCCATTTTTTCCACACATTATAGTATAGAGAATAAAATAAAATAATTAATATATATATTAATATTTTTAGGATTTTTTTATTTTTATTTTTAGAATGATTCAAATAATATAATGTTCGTTTAATTACACGGATTTAAATGTTCGTATGTTTACAAAATTTTACTTATTTAATTTATGTAGATAATTACATAATTTAAAAAATTATAAAATAATAAAAAAATTTATTAAAACAGCATAATATTAAAATTATTTATTTATTATTATTATTATTATTATTATTATTTTAAGTTATGTAATATTGCCTTTTATAGACTGAAGCTCATTTGACATTGATGTGGGTTATAAAAATATTCTGCGGAAGAGATAATCTGCAAGCAAATTAAATTTTAAAGTGACGTGAGAATATGAAAAAATTATAATAATAGATAAATTAAAATTTATAAAAATAAAAATATTTATATTTATTAAAGATTTTCAAGATATTTTAAGAAAAAAAAATATGTAATATATAACATCAAATAATAATGTAAGTAATGTTTATGATATTTAATCTTTGACATAAATTAAAATAAAAAAATGTAATTACTTAAATAGGTGTTCATTCGTGAATTTGTTTCTGTATTATATTATTTTAAAAAAAAATTAAATTAATAAAATATTTTATTTAATAAATTAAAAAAATTATAAAGAAATATAATAACACATAAAATAATATTTTTATGTAAGGACATTAATATTATATTAACTTTTATTTATTTCATTTTATTATAATCTAATGTATAAATAATATAATCTAAAACACACAGTCAACCTTACCTTAAGAGTTATGTATTAGGACAGTCACACCCTCGATCCACTCCTGTCTCCGAAGAAGGAAACCATGCCGCTGATGCACCTGCCAACATGTATAAACCTGGAGACAGGTAATTGTTGATCTTTTAAAATGCGACTTGGTTATCTTTTAATTAATTAGTAAATGAAAATGGGCAGGCACCAAACTGAAGTACAAGCCAGGAACGGTGATGGGAGGGAGGCATCTGGTCCACGACTGCGGCATTAGTAGGTCCATTGGATTTTTTTGGAGCCATTGATTGTGATTGGAATCTTTGCAAAGAAGCCCATTTCGATAAAGCTTAAAGGCAATCATTTTTCTTTTGACAATTCCAATTGTTGATAAGTTACTGGTGAGTCTTTAATTTTAGGTTAACCTTATATTGAAAACAAAGTGAAAACCCTTATGCAACAGGAAAGAAGATGTAAGTATGTTACTCAGGACTACAAGATAAATTCCAAAAGATAAATAAAAAGAAGAAAGGGAGAGTTGAAAGAGAAAGCTAACTCCCAAGATACAAGAGATCTAATCATTAGAAAAAGACAAAGAACAGAAACTCTAGCAGTAGCTCGTTTATTTTTTTATGTTTTTAATGGTAGCTCATCTATTTTGCGTATTGTTTGTTATGTTCTTAATGGTAGCTTGTCTATTTTGTACATCGTTTCTTATCTTTTTGTAGTACAGGCAGTTAACTCGCTCGATGAGGGAATGGTTAAGAGAATTAGAGGTGTTACCTTTTCAACCAGAGTTTCTTCTCAGTTTGAAAATACGATGATTTGTGCTGCTCATGGAGTCTTTAATCGCTTGTTTCCAGATGTTCACATTTTACTGATCATAAATCAGGTCCTCAAGCTGGGAAGTATGGTTCTAACTGCAGTAGATATTTTAATACTTGTTCATTGTGGATGCATATTTGATATAGAGAGTGAAATGCTGTCCAAACTATTTTATACTATATCAATGGTACAATTTATTTTTTTTTAAGAGGAGCAATTTGATGGCAGGTCTCCTGGTTAGGAATGTCACTGGTTGCAGAAACTACTTCTGACTGTTTCATAACTGCCAATACTGCAGTTTCTTACGCAGAAGGCAAAGTAGGTGGAATTGATGTTGACGAGAAGAAAGCTGATGCAGCCAGTGAATGTTGGGGAGCATATTGCTTCATTTCTTCTTGAAGTGATTGAGAAAGGAGGAGTTGTTGATTCAACACACCAGGTTTGTGCTCTAAATTATCTTACTTGATAGGTTGACCCTTATCAACTTCCATCTCTATTGTAGCTTAACTAAATGTTCTGATCCCTCAATGCATTTTGCTCATTGATCTTGATTATATGGTTTAGTTTTTAAGCTAGTTCTGAATTTTGGCTTCACAGTTATCATTTCTGACCCGGCATTATGTTCTCAACTTCTTTCCTCCCTCCCCACAGTGCATTTAATCATGCTGTAAATATAGTGTATTTTGAAAAACTCCTTGTTATATTGTTTCCCATTCCAAACCTTGGCAACCAGCAAAATTGTCTGCCAATTTTGTCACACTAACACTCTCAGACGGGTCATTAAATGTAATGTAATCAATTTTGTCTAATAACTATATAATCTTTTTTAGGTCCAAAAGGAAATTGGTGATGTAATCTTTTTGAAGGATGCACACATAATGACATGAACTTTGCCCCTCTCTTGCGTTCTCCTGGTATATATTGGATTAGAAATATTGCCAAACTATGTTAGAAGTTGCTTTGAGTTATTGGACATGATACAAAGTCGTTTCTTTCAGCATCTCTGGTCCTAAAACTAAATGGAGCTTCTGTTTCGTTCTTTAGAAGTGAGTACCTTGTATATTTTGTTCACAATTTGAATGAGAATTGTTCATATTGCAGTTCGATTTTCTCACACCTCTTTCGCTTATTTTTACTATTAATAGCTGTTTTATTTTGTTTGTAGGGTTTGCTGTTTCTGCTTTGTGCATTAAGTGAACCAGATGTATCAAAGGTTCGTGTCGGAAAGCTGTCGCCATATGGAATAGAAACACTCAGAAACATCAGAGATTTTCCGGGTGTTACATTTGACATTAAGCCAGATCCATCCACAGGCACTGTTATAGTTAGATGTGTGGGATGCGGATACAAGAAACTATCTAAAAAGTGTTCATGATGATTTCACAAAGCAATAGAAGTTGATAATTCTTTATACCACAGATATGCATATCAAAAGTAATCCGAAGGCTGATCTGCTTCAACTGGGAAGGTGTTAGTTCATGGTTTCTTGTGCCATGTTGTCTTCAAATTTTAATGTGATATTTTCCGGGAAGTAGATATGAGTTTTGGATTATCTAGTTTGTAGGTTAGGCTACATAGTTACGAAGGATACGAGAGTTCCTTGTTTACAATGTAATCTGTTTATTATGGTTAAATATAGTCTTTCCTGTATCTATACTGCAGTGCTGGCTTGAAGGAATTATACAACCTTACCCAATTGTTATTATGCTGTCAAAAGCGCGGCATGGAGATTTGTTGTTGTACTTGTTGCGGTTCATGTGTTCATTTATCTGGCCATTTTTTGTATCAGAAGCTTTTATCTCTTGTTTTTCTTTGAGCAATTTCAGTGATAGAATATGAAACGCAAAAATTAGTAAATTCAACATTCACATTCTGATTTGTTACATAAAATGTTCAGCATTCCCACTTCTTGTAATACATGCCTGAAGAATTGCATCTTTTTACAATGTCAAGCTAAATACATTGATGCTCTGTTTTGGATTTACACTCTTCAGATTTTCACCATTTCTTGCCATAGTTAACGATCTCTTCAATTAAGGTGATCAACTACATCAACATAAACAAAATAAATTTAAAATTAAAGCTAAAATTAAGAGAATACACGTGGGAGAATTGCAATCATACTATCACCTTTTAATATAGTACATGCTTGCTCTTCAGAATGTCCTGGACTGTGAGGAGACTTTCAAAATGGATAATGGTAGGAAAATTATTTAGCTGCCCAGAAATCATCACATCCTTAAACTTTTCGCTCTCAGGATTGTGTGTAACTAAAGCTTTATTGCTATACTGCCGCAAAATCTCTCCATTTTTCACACTGCATACAACCTTAACTGCTCTGCCTAACATCTTCCATGTTTCTGAGTTTTGTTGAGAACTTTCTCTCAGACTAGCCTGCAAATATGTCATCCCGATAACATAATCTTTACTTCATGACTCTTTCACATTGTATTCCTTCATAACCCATATCTCTAATCCTTTATCATCCATACGATGAACAGCAGAAAGGCACCCTCTTAAAACCGCAAGATGATAATCACAACTATCGAGGCTGCCACAACTCGGACGTTCAATCTCTCTGTATTTCTCTTCCGCTAAATCAAATGAAATAATCCGTAAACATGGACCGAAAGGATACTGATCATAGCGCTTAGTCAACCAGTGTAAAGCTCCATATAACAAGGCTTCGGATGGTCCAGGATCAACTCTCCAAGGAATTACAGGTCCTAAACTTCTCCATGATTCGTCACCAAGAGTAAGAACTTGAACATCTGTTTTCCAAGAACAGCCTATAATGCGTGCTGTGCAATGAGTTTGGATGTAAAATGTTATCCTCACCAATTTATATTCTTCTGTTTTTGGATGGTAACCAAAGCCGAGAGCTACCTCTTGGTCTGGAAGCTTCAATGGATTAGGCAGTTCTATCAAATCTCCGGTAAACGGGTTGCATGCAAATATGGGGAAGAAATGAAGTGTGTTGGATATGCATAACACTCCGTCACAAGAAACAACAACGCGATATTCAGATGTAACAGAGTTGATCACTGCGTTGATTCTTCCGACCTCGCTGTTATATTGGTCAGTTCCGTCGCCGAGGCTGAGAAAGTATAGCTCGTTTGGAATCGGGAGATCACAGTGAAGGATGAGGCATGGATGCCTGGTGTTTGCCAGGGAGTGGTGCATGCTAGGCAGACGAGGGTCTTGGACTAAAGCTCGCCAACTTTTGCAAACACACTTGATTCGTGTTAGGATTGTGATGGGTAGTCTTGAAAGTATGTAGAGGGCTAAGTCTCGGGGTAAATACTCCATTGATTTCTTCTAAAATTCGGGGAAGAAGAAAGAGAATCTTCAGAAGCGTAGATGAGAAGTGATGGAGATGAAGGAGAAGGTATAGGATTGCTCAACAGAGACATATCGCTGCATGACATTGGATTGATAATCTATTCATTAATAATTGAGTGGAGACTTCAAGGTTAAGTTTTATAAATTTTGGATATGACAAAAAATTGAATAATACTGTATTTGTTAGTGGTTACTATCGCGAAAGTTTCAAAGAGAATTAATAAAAAAGCTTCTCCCATCCCGTGCTTTTTTACAGAGGCATAACAAGGAATGGAACAAGAAATTAATTCAATTTGATATGAGGATCGGTGTCTCTTTCTTATGTTAAAATTAATGACATTATGCTTTGCTATAATTCCAAAATTATACTGTACAAAGATCAGCAAACCAAATTGACATTATATTGAGATTGGGTAATGAATATGTGCAAAATCATTACTCGTCTTGCATTAAGCATGAAACTGAATATCAACCAAAGGGAGGGACGATTAAACATAAATACATTAAACGGAGAACTCTACGGTGAAAAAGAAAAATATATGGGTAGCCAAGTAACCAAGGGTCACTGTCCTGCATGTCATTTCCTTAAGTATTTACAAAGTACAAATTAAAGAAATTTTATCTCTTAAGAGGTTAAGGGTGAGGGGATATTGATCCTTAACGTCATTAGTATTTACAACAATGCAAGCAACTCCAAATTAAGTCAGCTGTCTCTGGTGTTGGATTCTTTTTGAGAAGCACGTACTGTTTGACGTTTCTGTCTCTACATGTTTATGCATAATCTTCCTGGAATAAGTTAACTCAACCTGCAAGAAAGAACCGAGTCCAATAACCTTTCGATGTACCTTTAAACAGATATTGAAATGATAACTATACAAAATTACTTGATAACACCTTAGTTTCTCTTAATATACATTATATATTTATATATAGATAATAAATTATGTTTTTGGGGATGTAAGTATTATATAGGAAATAATTAAATATTTTCGAAATAAATTATAAATTTAGAATCAAATAGATATCAAGAGTTTAATGAAGGACTGAATTTATAGTTTATATTGGTATAAATAGAAGGATTTATTTATATTTCAGTTTAAATGTACTTGAAAGAGAGAGAACAAAGATAAGAGACAAAAATTTAAAAAAAAGACAAAGAAAAATAATAAGTTTTTTTTTCTTTATTTTATATTTTTTTAAATTAATAATTTATTATTAATAATGAGTAATTTTTATTATTAAATTTTATAAAATATGATGATTGGAATGTATAATTAGATTGTAAAATTAGGGGTTAAATTTTCATAATTAAGAAATTAGAAAATTTTTATTTGTGGAGAGATAGTTAAGAAAAATAAAATTTTTAATTTGTGAATTTTATAAAATTATATATTTTAAATTTGTCAAAATCATTTCATATGAATAAATTAGACATCTTTAGGGTTATTATAATTTTTTTTATGAAAAATTATTATATTTTTAATTTTTAATGATTTTCTAAATCTGATTATAAAATGTCAAAAATTTCTCGTTTTTATATAAGAACTAAATGAAAAAATTATTTCAATTAACTAAAATATTTTAAAAATTATGAAATTTTATATAATGATTTCTAATCATGTTAATTTATTAATTTTAAAAGCAAAATTTTACGTTTTTAATTAGTTATAAAATAAAAATAATTCACTGTTAATTCAGTTTAATAGAATTTGATACTTTAAAAATAAAATTTAATTTGAATAGTGATAAAATAAATTTAAAGTTAAAAATTTTAATAATATACTATCTATATATCTTTATCGTAATACTAATATTGTAACACTAACTATATCCACTCACCCAAATTTAAAATTGTAAGATAACATATATATTTAAGTAATACATTTAAACTCTCTATAATATTTGTTGTTATTATATTATACTGCTATAATAAAAAATAACATTTGACCTATCTATAAATATTCACCTCATGTTCTATAAAGAGTTACCTTTTGATGTGTTGGTCTTTGTTTATTCGTATGTTTTTCAAATTTACTAAAAACATGTCTTTGTAATAATACAATAACTTATAAAAAATGCATCTTTCTACGATCTTTTATCTTATACCTTATTTTGAGTTTTTTTTAATATAAAATGCATAAACCATGTTATGACTTTAGAAATACTTATTTTATCACTTTGATTATGTTATTATGTCGATTTTGAACAAACACCAAATTTGACACGATTCCAAATACATTTCGTAGTTTATCGTAAGAACCATTGCCATCATGCATCATTCTTGGAGTCCCCAATGCTAAATGCCATAGAATAAATTTGTTCATTTTTATCCAAAGCAGCCACTGCAAACATGATTTCCAAAATGGCATCAGTTATAATAACAAGATGAATTGATGAAGAAAACCATGAACACACTAACCAAAAGCCATAAAGAGCTATAAAAAATGTTAGTCCTCTTCGTACTTATATTTTTAGCTTTTAAAACATGGTCCATTGATGGAACAATCTAAAAGACTTAATTCGATCCCTACACACCAATTTAAGCCTTTTTTTTTATAACTAGTTATGTTTTATGATAGAAGACACACTCTAAACTCTTGATGAATATCATATTGGATGTTTATTAAAGTGTAAATCCTACTTAAATATTAAAACTTGTCCATAACATATTCACCGATAAGCTTACTACTTGCTTAATGGTGTTTCAACTATAGATGATTGTTTTAACAAGCATGAATTATCTTGATTCATTTAACCATCTAATATTCTTCGTTTCCATTTGTGTTAGTGGCTCAAACTTGCTATTTACATTCATTTACTATAAGTTGTTCTTTATATCAATCCGATGTGGACCTATAAACCTTGAATTAAAACTGCTTCTTTGACATTAACATACTTAAAATATCTTAAAACTCTCTCTTGGTATTAAAGATCTAGCCAACACATATGCCCCTAGGGTTTGAACTCAACAGTGCATCCTACACTTGAAAAAATGATTTTGGAATTGGTGTGACAAAACGTAAAAAACTTAATAGCCTTGGCATGCTATTTTCACACTCCATAGAACCAATATTTGCATGTGCATCAATATCCTCTTTATGAATGCCAAATAAGCTAGTATGTTGGATAAGCTAGCACTTGCATCTTCCATACTCGATTGACTATCAATATAGTCATGAGATAAGGTAGTATGGTAAAAGAGATTCATATGGCATTTATAAATAGGCATACTGTGTAAGAGTTGTGTGTTCACCATCTGTAAATTGGTTACTCTTCCTAGAGAAACAACCAGTTGTGCATGGTTTTCTGAATTACCATGCTGCAAATGAGGCATGTAAGATAGTTTACAATTAGTAACAATGATGGGCTGAGTGGTGATGTATAGCGAATTACACTCTCTTGTTTGAATAAACACAAGTAATAGATCAGAGTCATCTACGATATCTATGTAGTAAAAGGACCCAACACCAATGTTTCTTGTGCTTATTTTGACATTAATATTGAAAAGTGTCAGACCAATGTGAGTGCAAGCATATATCAGGTCCATCAACTGTTAGTAGTTGATTTCTTGTGGTATTGTCAAAAGCCAAATCTTTTCATCAATATATTGCTTAACACCGTTATCTAAGACCCATAATCCACCATGATGAATAAATACCGTCAAAAACTCAGTTATATGTGCATAAAGAAATAATAATTAAATTATTTGATTAATTTAAAATTACTTAATTTATAAAATTTATAAAATATTAAGGCATATTAAATAAATATTATGACAAGTGATTAATTATATAAATTATCTTAATTATTTATGATATAGTAAATAAATATTAAGACATATTATAAAATGTGTTAAGAAATCTTGTGGAAAAAACAAATCTCTCTGCCATAACTTTTGCCTAATTTTTATGCAATTTTTATTTTTTTGGCGCCTTTAAATTTAGTATATTCATATTGTGGCCCCTCTAAGTGGTCAATTCTTAATTTTGCTCCAGCTCTACCACTCATACTTGATATTTAATAATACTATTTTATAATAATACACTCAATAACTACTAGTTTTTAAGTTACAGTATCTCAATTTCAAACATACAGGTGGAGGTAGCTGAGGCTGTAGGAGAAAAATTGAAATTAAAATTAATAACAAAGTTATCGTTTTAATCCTTTCAAATATGTTTTAACTATTGTAGATTTTTGAAATTTACATTTTGACCCACCTTTAATTTAAATCTTAGCTCCGAATCTGAACACGCATAAAAGTTAATTGATATGTTACGCTAAACATTCAGATTGACCTAAAATTTTGTAAAACTAGAATGTAGCAGTTAAGAAGAGGAATAGAAATGAAGAGAATGCTGCTATTTTATGGACAAATAAAATACTTTATTCAATTTGAAGCTTTTGAAACATGTATTGCAGATATGCTGTCTATTTTACTAGCATTGTTTCCAAAACCATGCACTCACAAACCTAGTTAATGAACATAGTATTTTCCCAGCATTGTCTTCGAAACCCTACAGCTGACACACATAGTCCTTCGCAATTTTATAAAATCTCCATCAGAAGCTAACCATACGAAGAATTATTAAAAGACAGATATGCACTCAATGGAATCAGGACTTTCACGTATGAGAGGAATTCTTTCGCAGCCAGATGCCCACATACGTACATACTGAAAGTTATACAAAATACGGATTTGTATACTTCACTGCTGAATATGCATATTCCTACCATGTTTCAAACTATATGTATTAAATTCCTACACTAGTACTCAACGTTTTGAATTTGAACAGTACTGCATGCAAGCGTATAAACCTAGCTACCGAAACTAATAATTCAAATAATTTCTTCAACTATATTGAGTTGAAAGTACGTAGAAGGTCTGCGATTCTTCATCAGATGACGAAATCTGGCAACAGCTGGGCAGCGAACCTCTTTCCGTTTTGAATGTCAATACTTTCATAGCCTGAGTCTGAATGAGATGGTTCTGGGTTATCTATGCCGCAAAAATCAGGTTCACCGGATCCTAATTCGAGTCCTCTTCCTAACTGAATGTTCTGACCGCCTGAGAGTAGATTCTGTTGAGTTCCAGATAGAGACGATAGGTTTTCACCGTGGGGAAGGCCCAGAGTTAGTGAAACACCATTGCCGTGAAATCTTGTTGCAGCAAGCTGATGATCAGGATTAAACCTTCCGATCATGTCAGATGCCATTGAGTATGCACCAAAACCATCACCGTGATCACTAATGGTAGTTATTAATGGATAGCCATCTTTGCTTAGTGTTTCTCTGCCAGAAAAGTCCATACCTGTTTCCCTGCCTGTCTCACGTTGTTTCATGTCCATGTCTATTGAAATGATGCTACTTGGAGAATTCTGCATTTCGGCATTCTTCAATTTCTTTTGCCTTCTGTGGACAATTCTTTCGACTTGATCAGATGGTCTAATGGGATTGAAACCAGGTACTGCTCCTCGCATGGGAGACGTGGACACCGTTGAGTTTGAAAGTTCAGTAAGAGAAGCAATGTGGCTAGTAGATTTTTCTCCTTTAGATTGAAGGGTATTTACTAGTTTGTTCTCTTGCTGGAAAGTGGTGTTGGATCCTAGCTCCTTGCTCTCAGTAATTTTGATGGCATCCACGGAACCATTTCGTTCTTGCTCCTTAATTTCCTCTATGTACATTTCTTCAACCATTGGCTTCCAGAGGCGAACTCGAGCGTTTATAAACCAGTTAGATACCTGCGCATATTTCCTATCAAATTTATATTTACTGGAGTTTCCAGTGTCCGACAATAGAAAAAGAAGCAAACTTTCTTATTACCTGGCTCCTGGTAAGCCCTGTTCGTTTCGCAAGCATGTGTTTATCTGAATCTTTAGGATACCTAAACCCAGAAAGGAAACGAAAATGTTATAAGCGAAGGCAAAAGAAATTGAATGCAAATAAAATTGAAAGAGGGTCCAGTGCTTACGGGTGAAGGAAATTCTCGAACAGCCAAGCACGGAGGATGGTAACAGCTCGTTCAGGCAATCCTCTCTGTGGTCTCCAACCATTCTGTTGCATCATTCCCAGGTGTTGAAGTGCTCTTTGTTGTCGAATGTGATGATCAACATACCTCAGTCTCGAGCTCTCGGCCTTTGCTCCTAAGCAATCATCTTCACCTAATTTCTCACCGGTTGCTTTGATTTGCAGAGAGATTGCATCTTTGAGAGAGCGGAATTGCTTTGATATTGTTCGCAAGGCAAGTGCAGTGTATGATTTTGCTGAACCGAAACCTGCTGGTTGCTCGAATGCAGAGACTACAAATTGCATTTGTTGGTGATATTGCTTGTATCGGTGGTCAACCTTTGATAAACCACAATAATGTGCAAAATTAATTAGAATTTACAAGCCAATCCAATCAAGTACAGACAATAGGGACAATCTGAGCAATATCAGCGACTGAATACTACAGCTGTTGAAGTTTGTCACAAATGAAATTCGGTTCGGTATATATCTACCCAATTGACGGGAAACTAACTACACTGTCAAGCAATAACAAGGGCAGGACAAAAGGAACCCTGAAGACAGTGCGGGCCTTAGTTTCATTTTTCACCTGTATGATTCGTTTAATGTTCAAGGTAAGTATGACCTGAAAATTAACTCCTGGCTAGGGGTTTATGTGTATGTCCAAATTATTCCCAGTTTTTTTTTAATTTCCATAATATATTCTGTGTGAAAGTTAGAATATATTTTCCAAATATATTCTGTGTGAAAGCTAGCAATTAAATTGCAAATGAATTAGGTCGACAAACCTCGTCTAGCATGCCAACAAGTTTTGCCTTCTTTATCTGAAGCTCCTGTCTTTGCGCCACTGTTAACTCAGCCGTAGGTTTGGTACTACTTTCACCATCATTTGATTCTTCACCAATTGCAGCCAAATTTGATTCTTTCTTCAACTTCATATTTTCTCTGATCTCGTCGATCGAATCGGTCTTTATCATATTCCCAACTTTAACAACTTCATCAAGCAGCTCCTGTGCAGCCCGCAAGTACTTAGACCCCAGAATAGCATTTTGCATACTCGGAATTCCATTCGACATGACAGAAAATGATGGCGGGGAACTCTCAGACACCCTCGTGAAATCACCTGATGTTACAACTGTAACTTGTCCTCGCCCTTCTGGACGATCCCCTTCAATATTTACTGGCCTCTCATAAGCTACTGCTTGTTGTGATGATAGACTAAGTGACAAACCCTGTTGCCTACACGACGACGACTCCACCGGCCGCATCAATTCCAACTGATTAGAATTATTTGCGGCAGCTGCCAAAGAGGGCATCTGGGTGCGTCTTTGGCCGGAATTTTGATGGATTGAACTCCATAAGTCGTAGTGAACACCGGGCATGATTGCCTGTAAGGAAGATGAACGGTTAATATCCTCAGAAATCGTTGGCTCGGTGTTAGTTGATGGCGCGGGGAGAGGTATCCCCATAAGCGCGTGGTGGTGATCGTTGGACGGTGGTGGCGCGTGCGATAGGTTAACGGGGTTCAAAAGCAGCGAGTTGCTGGCAAGGGATGTTGTATCAGAGTAGGGTACGTAGTTTGGGTTCATGAGATAGAGCGTTTGCATCCCATCAGCACCTTCGATATCTGAGTTCCCATGAAAGTACGTCGCCATTGATTTGAAAACCAAATCCTCGGCTTTAAGAATACAAAAATCTCTGCCAGTTAGTTTCAGAAGAAAAGAACCTCTCTCTCTCTCTCTCTGAATATGTGCTTATGCACTCAAGCTTGAATATTGATGCAGACTTGTGACTGGTTTCGCACAGGAATAACCTGGAAATTAAAAATCAAGGTAAAAAAGAAATCGATGATAAATCCATCGTATAACTTTAAGATCGCGAATAACTTTATCAAAACCGATAACAAACAATATAAATTTCGGAAAGTTTAAGCTTATCTTTCAGAGGAAGAAGATTAATGTGAAGTAGAGAGATGAAGAAGATGAAGTAAAATACAGAAGAACCAACTTAAATATATATATATATATATATGATTATAAAATCAGATATGTTGGAAAAGGCAGAAAAATGATAACCACCTGTAAAAGAGACGTTTGGCGCAGGGAGGGGAGGCAGTACAGTACCATATCTGTCAAATATTATGGTTAAATCACACGAGAAAGAAATCTTTTTAGGCTTTTGGGTTGCTGCAGATCCTGTCAGAGCTGATTTCTACCATTCTTCAAAGCGAAAATGATAAGATATAATAGAGATATGAGGTTAAAAAGAGAACGAAAAAAATGACAACAGTGTTTTGCTCTTTTGCTTTTTCTTTTTTAAACTAATAATTGACTGTTTCGTAAATATACTGTATAAAATAACTATATGGACATAAATTAATCTGTGCCAGGTTCCTGCGATTGAGGGAAGAGAAAACAAAAGCTAGCAAATTCCAGTCACTCTTGAGCCTTTGTTTTGAAAATCGTTTGATGCAGGCACGTTTGATACGAAATCATGGGACCAATAGCAACAGAGAAAGACGTGTGAAAAGTGGGTCAACAGAAGAAAAACGAGGAATCGTCTACTTCCACCGAAGTCTTAACAACAGAGAGTGAAAAGGCCACCGGATTTTATAACTTTTTTCTATTATTTTTTTTCCGAATTTATGTGGTTGATTGTGAGAGTTAAGAGATAAAGAATTCGGAACACACAAAATAAAAACATAAATAACACTAATATCTAGCACCAATTTAATCAAACAAAAAGCCATTAGATGATTTTTTTTACCCGCCCAAACGTATTAATTATAAAAAAAAATTTACGTGAGATAATTTTATCGTGTCAATATATCTATATAACAAAATTATTCAATTAATAAAATTTAAAAAAATTATAAATTTTTTTATTTATTATTAATAAATAAATTTTTTATCTTATTAATTAAATAATTATACTATATAGACTAACGTAATAAAATTATTTTATTTAAAAAAATTTTATTTATATATATTAATTTATACAACATTAATTATTAACTAAGTTATTGATTTAGTGTAATTTAAATTACAAACAAAATTTTATGTTCACTCAAATCTTTTATTATATTATATTATATATTTTTTTACTTAATTTACTAAAAATGATGCTTACAATTTTTAATTATAATAAGTGTGACCATTGTCGGGGCAGCAGCAACAACAACAGCCCTTTTTAGTTAAAAAAGAATTACAGACTAATGGCAACGTGGAACAGTCAATCGCCATTAAAGTGGTATTGATTTCTGTTATAATTAAAGTGTGTTCCCTGACAAAGCAGGATGGATGATCACCACACTCCCCAGCTTTATCGCTCGCTCATTTATTCTTACAGAAAAGCAACAATGAAACCAAGATCATTAATAGATGTTGAAAACCCTAATTTTTCGCATACCCATGCGTGTATTTTTGCTGTTTTCACTGTAGAATTTGAGCTACAAATGAGCTTGCATAAATCTTTCATGGTGTCCAAATTCTTCTAAAGTAAATACTTGTGAATTAAGTTTTTAAACTTTAATTAGAAGACGCATTACTCCCCCTTTCCCTTTCGTGGTAGAGGGTAGAGGCCCATGTAACTCTAAAAGCATGTAATGTAATGCATATGGGTTGCACACAAATTAAACTTATGAAAACAGGATTGATCTTTTTTTTTCATTTTTTCTATTATTGACTTAAATAAATTTTAAATAAGATATAATTAATAATAAATAATTTAAATTATATCTTTTTAATATATATATATATAGTAAAATATAAAATTAATTTATAAATTTTATCAAAATATAATTTTTATTATCTATTTATTAATTATATAACTTGTCAATATTTGTTTAAAATTTATAGATGAAAAAATAGTAGGAATGAATCTTAATCACTTAACAAAGAGAGATGTGAGTTGATTGAGTTACTTACAATGTTATGAGATGAGATGAAAGCGCGATTCCACTTTGAAAAATAATTACCAGCGTAATTAATCTTAATCACACTTTAATGGATAACTCATGAACTAACTATTGGAAAAAAGGATTAGGGAAATTGACTGAAAAAAGGGAGGGATTAATTAAAAAGTCTATGATATCTCTTGTGATTAAGTAATTGAAATTCCAATTCTAGATAGCCATGATAGATCTGCAAGCTAGCTATGACTCTTTGTGTACTTAGTCAAGTCTTTGCAAAACTAATAAAAATTAACCCGTCACTCTCACTTCTAAATCTAATAATTATGTATATAAACCTGTTAAATATGATCACAAATAGTTGTCCAGATATTTTTAGCACCGTTATTTACCGTTATCTCTATAACTTAAGATTTTTTTGATATTAAAATACTGTAATTTTTAAATTAAAATTATTTTAGATAGAAATATTAAATGTTATTAAAAATAATTTTTATTAAAAAAATATTATTAAATATTTTTTAAAATTTATTTTTAAATAATAACAAAAATATTATAATTTCAGACAAGACTAAAATTAATTAAACAAACAAATTAAAATTACACAAGAAAAAAATGTGATATTGATAAGACAGACATTTATTTTCTCTCGTAATGTATGAAAAAGTATACTCAACATCTATGATAGTATTTTTTTTATTATGTAAATATTATTCTTGAGACTTATAATAAAATATCTACAAAACTTGTAACATAAAATTAAAGTTTATAATATTACTACAATAATTTGTAACAATATTAATAAAAGTTCTAATTAATAAATTTCACACTGTATAAGAATTATAATGCATCTTTAATTACAAATGCCCCACGTTCACATTATGTTAAAATGTGGACTAATACTTTGTACGAAAATTTATTTATGAATTCTTTTTAACAAAAATGTGGATAGATAATGTATTGTTGTTCATAATTTGTTATTTGAAAGAAAAAAAATTATAAAAAAAAAGTGAGGTATAAATTTAATGTAGATGTACGACATGGCTTTAAATATGCATAACTTTGTGCTATGTTTGTTAAAATTGAGTAAATGAGGTGTTCATTTGAAGCTCACTTGAGAGAAATATGACTTGCTACCATTGACTGTAATATGCATCGGATTTTAATGCTCAAAATCGAATTTGAAATTGTTCTAATAATTTTTCAAGAAATTTTTTATTATTTTATTTATCTTTTTGTAAAAAAATTTGAATTTAATTATTATTATTATTATTATTATTGTGAACTTAATAAATTATTATGTGATAATAATAATTAAACATGTATTACATTTTTATTGGTTAGTACTATTAGAATTATCTTTTATATGTATTTTCTTTTCGTTATACAAATCTCAATTGCAAACATAAAAATATGTAGATGTCAATATTAAAAACGTGACATGTGAAATAGATGTATGCTGACTGCAAGTTATGCGGACAAGGTTCTATATATATATATATATATATATATATATGTCAATGCAACAAATTAATGTGATTTCGTTTGTTTAAAGCAACTCTCACATTACATCACTTTTAACGTTTGTACTCACATAACTGTTTGGGTGGTAAGAAGCTACCTAATTGCCTATGTTGTGCTGGCTCAACATTTCTCACCTTATTTATTAATATATTTGAGTCGGGCGGGGGGGGGGAAGGGATTGGCTGGGAGGGATTGGCTTAACATTTTTCACATTATTTATGAACATATTTTTAAACAAAAGGTAGTTGCCGGAATGAAACTAACTAAATTAGATGATTTTAATACATGTTAAAACCCCAAAAAAAGAAAAAATTATAAATACAAATCGTGGTTTGCTTAATATTTTTTTCACATTACTTGCTCATGGGCAGATGCTTTTCTAATTATCAGATAAATATTCTCCCATAGATGTAGCATTGATCCTACTTACGTTAGTAGAATGCAATTTGTATATATGTCACAAATAATTTTGTTGTAAGAGAGAGATACGGCAGCTAGGTAGTGTTTTTTTTTCTTTCTTTTTTTCCAATTAGTTAACCAAAAATTTTCTTTCATATAAGTTCGAGTGTAATGCCATGTGACCGAAGCCCTCGTTCATCTAATGCAGTGACTTGCTTTTCGCATGGTGGCTAAAATGTCATCGTCTACTGGTCCACCCTCAAGTCAATTACTCTCGGATTATCTGGAACCCCATCGCATTCAAACTTAAGCATTATCATCCATACAATTTTAGATGAAATAATTTTAAATATTAATATAAATAATATAATAAAATTATTTAATTAATAAAAAATATATTCATAAATAATAAATAAAATAAAATTTATTTTTAATTAATATAATAAAAATTATTAAATTTATTTTTAATTTATTATATTTAATATTAATAAATAAAATTTTTTATTAATTAAATAATCGTATCACATAAATTTATATTGATGCAATAAAATTATTATACTTAAATTTTTTTTCGCTACCTACGCTACTCGCTTGGTCAATTAAAATTATACTGATTAATAATATTATTAAAAATTATAAGTTATCACATTTTTTTTTATTTATGCTACATGTTTACATTAAAATTAATACGAGTTAAATTAATTTTTTATTTTTATAATAAAAATTAAATTAATTTAATATCAAAATATTATATTTTTTTAAAAAAATAAATTTTTTGTGTAAGATATAAATTTAAATCAATTTTACAAAATTTTGAGTCAATATTGTTACCACTTGTGTATTGAGAGTGCGGCATTTGGAAAAGATCATTGATTAGCTACAAAATGTGGGTCAATGTGTTGTTATATGTATATAAATGTCACTTTCTCACCGAAAGCACCGTTAAACACGCAAGCGTGGGTTGCTTGATTTTTCTCCGAGCAAATGGCCCCCGCCCTGCCCCGCCATTCCCAATCCAGATGCCCACAAACAAATCCACACCTTGCTCCATTCGTAGCCTACTATTAACCTGACAGCTAGACTATCTAGCTACTTAAGCTTCAACCATTATTAATGTCTTCCCCACTCTCTTTTATTAACGAAAATTGTTGCAGCCAACAGCCAATCGCCACAAGATTTTCTTTGTTGTTTGTGAACTTCTGTTTCCGATATGGCACATATTACTTGCTTGGAACATTTCTTATTACATTCCCAGTAGGTGTCATGCGTAAGCAAGCCCGCTTTGTGAGGGGGCCTGTACTTTGGATGGGAGAGATAACATCTCTCGGTTGGAATTGGTTTTGGTTAAAAATTTAAGGATCAACAGCGAAGGAAAGGTTTTAATTGATTTGGGTATAATTTTAAAGTATTAATCTAATTATAAAATTTAAATTTATTATTTTATATTTTGTATTGCAATTTTAGAGATAAATTTCAATTCCATTCATTGGTTTTAATTAAACAATATTATAGGCTATAAACCCATAAATAAAAATTATTTTATAAAATTTCTATTAATTAAATTTAAATGTTGTTACATGTATGTATAAGCTTATAGTCACAATAAAATGTTTTAAACATTTTAGAATTATTTAGTAAAATAATTTATTTTACATCAAAAGGTAAAAAAGGCAAATTCTCGAATTTGAGATAGGATTGTTAAATCAATAACCAAAAAATTTTATGTGAAAATAAATTTTTTTGTTGAAAAAAGATTATAAATATATTCTTAAAATTCACTGATCGAATTATTAGATATGAATATATTAAGAATTGCAATTAAATCTATCATAATAAATCAAACAAATTATTTTTATTTTATAAAAGTATATCTTTAAATTAAAAAATGATTCATTTATTTTTGATCGTTCACTATAAATCAATGATATTATTGTAAAGTTTATCCTATAATGATCAAAAAATATTATTTTCTCTACTCGTATTTGTTTTCAAAGAGCATGTAAAATTATGTTCCTATTTGTAACAATTTAAACCTAATTTTTTAAGTTACATAAAGCATACCTTAATAAGAAAAAATAAATATTCAAAAAAGAAAGATACCAAATACGACTAAAATAATAATAATAATAATTAAATTGCTAAATAAATATATATTCTAAAATGATAAAAGTCTTAATTGTTTTTGCTCTCAAACTCCCTAACAAAAAATAAAATAAATAAATAGTGTAATTATCATTTTACTTTATATTTTTTAAAAATAAAAAAAATGATAATAAACTAATGAAATTAATTTGTTGTAATGATGATTAAATTTATGTTAAATTACTGGGGCATATTTGAGATAAGTGATAATTTTGGAAATTTTTTGTTATTTTTATAAGTTATGGGGGCAGGTTTGATAATTTCCTTCTCTTAATTGTTTGCCAAAACCCAACCCCATGGGTCCCACCAGGTTTGGTCATCTTTACAGGCGTCAACTTGTTCACTTTGTTTAGTGTCCCCGCAGTTACTACCGCGTACACGCGTCCTTCTGAGAGCACGTTCGCTTACGGGGCCCTGATTCGGTCACCCGGCAGGCCCCACCTCAACAATTCGGTTTCGTCTTGTTAGTTGATTGGGTCACTCACTGCCTTGCATAAAGAAAGACCATTTATTTTATTTTTAAACTTAAATAGTCATATTTTTTTTTATTAAAATCTTTTTATTTATCTAGGATACGAATTTTTAAATTGAAAGTATATGAAAAACATCAACTTTAATTTGTATATTTCTAATTTAAAATTTACATTTGTATCTTTATAAATTATGCATGTTAAATAAACAATAAATTACTTGAAAAATATAAAACAAAAGTCTTTTTATTTTTTTTTCCAAAAAAAACATATTTAATTATTCAAAATAATTAAATTTAAGAAATTGGGTATTCAAGCAAAAAATAAATAAATAAGTACATACTTAGTGAGATAAATAAAAATATATTCAATTTAAAAAAAAGAAAAAGAAAAAGAAGAAGTCCTTACTATGCCACAACTTTCCTCCTGTACTTTTGCCTCTATCTTTAATTGTATTGTCAACTTGCACTTTCTCTTAGAACTCTCAAAATTTTATTTTCATTAGAATTTCTAAAATACTCATTCAAATGATAAGAAATAATGAAAAAAAAATTGATTCATACTTGTGTAATCATGTGTGGAGTCAATAATAATGTATTCATTTATATGATAAAATTTATGAGAGATGTAATAATATCATTCTTTACTTTCATATTTTTATTTTTATCATTGTACTAGTAAGTGCAATGATAAGTTGTCAAATAGGGTATGGTATGTGTAATATACATGCAAGAAGTTGTCAAATAATGGGTTAGGTGTTGGTGAATAATGCTTTAAGCATGCATGATAAGTTGGAACAAAAAAATTTGCATGGAAGTACCAATTGTGTCTTTTAAATTGAAAACTTATTTCAATTTTGATGTTTCTGCAGTTTGTAATCAAATTAATTTTAAAAGAAGGTTAGTGATGGTGATTTTGGTTGGATATCTCATAATATCTAATTGAAAAAAAAATATCCTACATTCAAAATTAATTTTGATCGAATATGGTTTTAAATATCGAATATTTGATATTTGACTAAAAATAAATAATAATATTATTAAATTATAATAAATCTACCTGCACCTAATCTCCACTTTTTGCTAATAAGAATTATATATATATATATATATATGTACATAATGTAATTTTTTATTTAATTTTAAAGATTATGTTGTTATTTAATATATTTTTCATGTTACAATTTCTTATTGATAAATAATGTATTTACTAAACATGTACTTTTAAATTAAGTATTATGTTATTGTTTAATTTATTTTTAAATATAAATTTTTATTACAAATGATGATATATGTTATTTGTAATGTGAATGATTTAAATATTGATTTTTTTTTCATTAGATGAATTTTGACACAATTATAACATAATATAATATTTTACTTGAAACCAACTACAAGTGAAATCCATACCATACAAGTTACAAGTTGCCTTAATAAAGGTATCAAAAATCAATTTTGAATCCAAACTCTGACTTAAAAATTGATATGTAATATATATCTAACTAATCTTTAATTATTTTTTATGGATATGAATATTTTATTTTTCAATTAGATACGAGTACGAATATAAATATTAAATATATAATTTTTAACGATTATAGATAGGATATGAATATTAAGTATTTCAATCAAATGTAGATATAGATAGCTCAAAATTTTTGGATATCCAATATAGTTTTCATAACCTTAGTTTTAAACTTGAAATAATATAATTTTGGTCTAAACATAATTTTTAGATGTGGAATTTGTGATTAGTCATGATTGATTATTTACTACTGACTTTGAATATAATGTTTTTCAGCAGTGAAAATTTGTAAAATAAGAAATTGGTGAAAATTCTTGAAAATAATGTCTCAAATGTATAGATACCTATTTTTACTAATTATGAGCAGCAATTTTTAAAAATAATACCGTAAAGTACGAATAACATTAAACAAATATGATTATTAAGATTAAATGATAAGTATTTTATTTTATCCTATATAAAATTTGAGTTTTAAAATCTCTCAAATATTACTTATTAAGATGTTATTGAAATATAGAAAATAAATTATATTTTATTTATATTTAATTTTTAAAATTTTTGTTGCATATATGTATCTATTGAACATTATCTCATCTCTACCGTACGAGTTCGTGGTGATAATAGAAGCATGATAGTTATGAAAATTGATGTATTTCAACTTGAAAAGAGAAAAAATAATTTTATCATGTCTTCTTTTTATTTTTAATTTTTGAGTACTTAGATTAGACACACACATGCGCCCACACACACACAAAATTGAAATTTGTATGCTGTTCATATAACTTTATAAGAATAAATGGATGGGAGTAACTTGGTGGAGAAATTATTTGAGAAGTGTGTAAGTTTGTCATTTGCAGGTTTTAAATCTAAGGCATATATCCTTGTTATAGACAATCTCTATTGATTTGTATAGAATCAAGAGTTATGAGAGAATTGTTAGAAGTTTTGTTCTCTTAATTTGATATGGGAACGGGAGTAAAATGTCTATTTTATTTTTTACCCTTGATAGTATATTAACATAATTAGAGGGATGGTAGACAATCAATATTTCTTGAAAGTTTTTTATCTACATTGTTTCTCTCTTGCAGATGTCCATATTTTTTAGAGTTTGAATTTGAGTAGCTCGGTGCTAACTTAGTGTAAAAAATAAAAAAAAATTAAAAAAAAACTTATTATGAACAACTCGATTTATTCAAAATTTATATTTTAAAATATGCAAAGTTCATGCATAAGAATTGCATACGTAGAATTAAAATTAAAAAATCATTAGTTCTTTAATTAAATATTATTCTTTAATTTTCATGCATATATAAATAATTTAAGAAAATAGCATAATATAATTAGGATTTATTAAAGTGGCAATAAATGGAATCCAACAATAGGAAGTGGATGTAGTGCGAAAGTCATGTGTCGGGGTCCCATGCCACGGAGAAGATCTCGTATGAACTCATTTCGCAACTAGCCAAATAATTAGGCATCAATCAAGCTCAAAGGCACCAGGGAAAAGTCCTTAATATGCTGCATTTTTTCCTGCTCGTGACATGAATTATCTCCTAAATTAATCTCTGATTCATGAACTTGACCACAATGATTAAGAATGAACGCTGCTGCGTAGTCATCAAATAAGTAATGTCCAACGGACATTTTCTCTCAAAATCCAAAAGAAAAAGAAAAAGAAAAGTCCTATGAATAAAGCATCCATAAAGTTATAGCAAAATAGTGGAATTGAATTGGTTACAATAAAGGAAATTAAATATCCAAATCATGTCATAATCTTACCAATAATTGAAGTTAATTTTATGATAAGTATAGAATTTTAGACAAAATGTAGTTTTAAATCACTAATTAGAATGAGAGCTTTGAAACTTGATGTACTTGTCCTTCCACCTGCACCCACCATAGAAATTATCCATCATTGTATCCTAATAAAGTTTATTTAAGAGTCTCCCTCAATTACATAACTTGTCACAATATATATATATATATATAATATTTTTTATATATAATATATAAAAAGAAAAACAAATAAATTAAAATATATTTAATATAAAATAAATTTAATTTTATCGAACTCTTGTATTAATTTTTTTTAATTTTAAATTTGTGTTTTAAATTTTTACGTTATATATTTTAAATTTTTTATTTTATATTTTACGATAATATAAGTAAGATATATAAAATATATTTTAGTTTAATTCAAAAAAATACATATATTTATTTGTACTTTTAAAAAATTGGATGAAAAATGCTAGGTGATTAATGGTCGATGGTACACAGCAGATGCCGACCTCGTGATCTTTTCTTTTCTTCCTTATCTTGTATATTTTAACTTTAAATCTTTTTTTAATTTGCAAGGATTGCAGAAGCAATGATTGAATGGCAAGAGAGAGTGCATGCACTGGAAATTAAAAGGAGTGCCCCTTCCGTCTTGTCAATCCCAAAGCAACATTTGGCAGTCAAAATTGTTTCTGAGGAAATTCGAGTATGTGTATTTTGTTTTCCAATTTGTATCATCCCATTATTCCCATCTCCAATCTATAATATTCACTAGTGCTCATATGATTTTTCAATTAGTTATCTCATGATATGCATATTCTGTTATCATTATTTACTAACCCTAAACTATGATCTATTATTATGATTACGTATGAGCCCATCTCCATAATCTTTCCGTTGATTTTTTTTTCTTTATTTTTATAAAATATCTTTGATTCCCCACCCTAAATAATGTCGATTCTAATCTTTTCAAAAAGGTTAATTTAAGCAGATAAGCCTAGCTATTTGACAGAGAATTCGATCCCATGTATGCTGTTTGGGCAGTCCAATTAATTCAATAACTAGCATGATTTTCTTAGCGGAAAGCAAAACCCTCAAAAGATTTCCTTAATTTCATGATTAGAACATAAAGTAATCTTTGAACTAACTTGGGATTCTTCTAGCTTCCAGAACTCACCACACTCATCATCACTAACTCTTGATTTTAATTTGACACAAAAACAAGGTATGTCTAATAACATCAATCATGGATTTTGATATATAAATACTAATAGCTAGCCGCAGCACCATCTTAATTTTGCGAGCCAAAACAAATCAAAGTTGTGAAGAAAAATCACAATCTAATTTTATAAGATGTCATTTCAAAACTCTTGATATTGGGTGGCTGGAATAAAATAGGATGTCTCCTTTGTACATGATCAAATTTATCATTCAAGGCCTTAAAATTTGACTTTATTTTAATTTTAGGAAGTTTTTGAAATTTATTTTCATGTCATTCAAAATTTATATATATTATTAAAGAAATTTTAAAACTCTAATTTATCATTTTTTTTGCTGTTTTGGTATTATTGTACATTAGACTTAAATTTTCAAATCTTTTTTTCCCTGTTTCCTCTTGTAAAATTAAACTAGAGTTTGCTTGAGAAAGTATAGATAAATCCGAAATAGCAATTATATTTGACATCGAAAATGATATACACCTATCTTTCTCCTCTCTCCATGATCTTGGTTGTTGAAACATTTGTAGTGAGTACTAATTTTTTCAATTTGGGTTACAAATGCATATGTAATATTGCTAATAACTTAGTAATGGCTCGAAGGCCCAGTTTCAAAATTTGACATGTCATTTGGCACAATGTCATAATACCACTGTGGATTTGTTTATTTGTTCTTAAGGGCTGGCAAGAGATGTCACAAGCAGCACTTGGCAAACTGCTAATTTTTCAAACTAAGTAAGTTATTAAGCTTATTAATGATACGAGAGGGATGTAATAAATGTTGAAATATTGGGCATGAATATTTCAAAAAATAGGTCGCCAACCGTATGGATATATCTGTATGTATAGGATAGGATTCTTTTAACTTAAAATTTAAGTGATAATGATGGTATAAATCCTTAATTATTAATTACATTCAATCTAATACCAAATAAGGTGCGATGAGCTGCTAACATTGAATGCTATATTCTACTTTTTAAATTTTCACACTACGTTGCATGAAATGGCAGACAAAGTTTTGTACTTAAAAGGATTCTAACCATCGCTGTCGCATTATGTTGGCAATTGGTAGTACAGTGTTACTTTATCTGTGCAGTCTGATACATATAATAAGCTGGTATGTGTTTTATAAGATAAGTCACAGTATTCACGGAGACATTGAAATCCCTACAATTAATTGACAATAGCATGCATAGTTATGGGCATTTCCTATCAAAAAGAATGAACAAACTTTTGCATATAATGGAATGATTTTTATAATCTAGTTACTGATATGCTTCCTTTAATAACAATTGATTATCAAACAGAAGATTTATTTTCTCCTTTGTTTATTTTAGGTGCAATCGTAGTTAATATTCATACGATAGGAGGTTTCTGATACAATGAAATTAATTGAACAAAGGTGGTTGACAAGAAGGATTAGGCCCAGATGAATTAAGCCCTCTTGAACTGTCATCCCTCCGTCGAAACCCTGACCAACCTGAGTAAGTAACTTATGTGATTGCTAAATATACCCATGTCAAATATCCCAGTCTATTTATTTCAGTTCATGTAAGTTTTATGATTTCACATACACCTGCGCACATATGTTTTAAATTATGACGTAATTGATGATCACATCCTAACAACAGTTTGAAGTTCGATGGAAGTTAAATTTGACATGCTAAGTTTCATCAATGGCAATTGAATTAAATTTGATTGAAACAACTAACAATTTATAATGGATGAATGATAATAACATCACCGTATATTTCATTAACAATTCTTATAAATTTATCAAAGCATGTAGAATATGTATCATCAATGAAATTGGAAGAGATAGTTGAAGCAAAAGTTGTACAAACACACACACAGAGTATAATGTATATGTTTATATGCTGTGTGTGTATACTAACAATGACAAACAATACTTGCACAGTAACATAATGTTTATATTAATTTTTTATTTTTTAAAAATTATATGATTTTTATCATTTTTTGATTTTTAATAAATTTTAAAAGTTTTAAAATTTAGAATATTATATTAACATTTTATTTTATAGAAATAATCTAACTAAAGAATTTATCCATCTAATTTATAAAAATAAATAAAAAATAAATATATGTTTATAATTTTAATTATTTAATTTATTTTATGAAATTAAATAATTTGTTAAAATTTATATTTTTGACTATGAAATTTACTTGTGTTGGCTTTTATTAATATAATAATAATAATAATAATAATAATTGATGTCATACTATCTTTTTAGATTTTGTTTCTTTAACGAGAATGTTTGTTTTATATTTTTATATATAATATAATTCATATACATGTTTCACTTGTTCGATAACATGGAAAAAATAAATTAGTATAATTCTACAGATTACTTATCAGGTAATAATTAAGAAAATTATAATTTCATAAAATAAATTAGATGATTAATTAAACCAAAAAAACATAACAAAATAATAAATTTTTTATGAATTCTATTAATTGTTTTAAATAATTATAGCATTTTTTTTATTTGAATTGGGTTTTATGATCATATTAATATTTGAATTTACACCCAAATCCCTAAAATAAATAATCCAAATTGATAACTATTGGTTTAAATTAAATCAATTTATTTCTTACCATTGAATTGGGGTGGTTTAGTCCAAACCAAAACTAACAAATTTAGATTAGTTTGTATTTCGAATCAAAATCGTTCAAAACTAAATTACAAAACCTTATTCACTAGTTCCTCGTGATAAAAATACTAACAATAACAAACTATACTTGCACGATAATACAGGCTTACCTTTAATTTCACAAGTTCTTCACAATAAAAAATGTTTTATTATAAACTAAGTTAAAAAGTTTAAATAGATAAATTTATCAAGTTGAAGATTCAAAATTGAGACACTAGACATATTTTAATTTTCTCATTCTTTTAAAATTAGTTTGTCTTAATATTTATGATTGATAAGTAAACATGAGCTCAAATCCGTTTTAAACTTGATGTTTAAAATGTAAACCAATATTTTGAATTAACAATAAACTAAAATTCTAGTTTGAACAAATATTTTTAAATTGGATTCTTATTAAATGTAAGAACTCAAAAAAAGTGTAATCTATAATTTTGATTTTGACAACTCAAAATTTTAGAAGTAGCTAAGATTTTAATATCCAACATAATTTAATTTGATAAACATATATAAATTAAGTGCTAATTTATTACCGATATATAATTATGTTGCACAAAATTAAAATGGTAGATTTTTGAGGAGTTGCATGTAATACACCATCTTTGTTTTCAATACTACTAATTGCTTAAATTAAACTAAATTAAATTACATTAGAAATTATTCCATTCATCAAAATGAATTAAATTAAATTTTAAAAATCGAAAATAAATATGCTTTCAGAAATAATTTTTTTTAAAACATTTGAAAAAATATATGAAAAATATTATTAATATATAAAATTTATATATGATATTATTTTGATCATTTTATTATTTTGGTTTGTCGACTAATGATTAAACATAACAATATTACTAATGAAGGATAGTATCCTTTAATTTTGAAAAACATTCAATCAATGTGTAATTTTGTCAAAATATTCCTACAAATAAAAACTACAATTCTCATAATCTTTTATTTCATGAACTCTCATTTGTCATGTGGAGGCCCTGCAAGGTAAAACTGGGACTGAGCCTAAGGCAATTTTCACCTTAAAGGGTATGAAATGAAAACCACAAGGAAGTGGTTTAAAAAAACATATGAATAGGATAGGTGATGCAAACTGTCCAAAATCATAATACAAGGAAGTGGTTAAATTTTTTTTTCTATTTAATAGAATACAACAAATGCATAATTCATAATTAAAATGTACATATAAGAACATGTTTACGAATTTTACTCTTGCGAATCCCACAAGCATATCTCTTGATAAGATGTGATGGGTCCATCTAGCACTGGAAAATTTTCAACAAAGATGTAGTTGTCTAATGCACTGTGTAATCAAACATTTTACACCAGTCTGCATTTAATCTGATAATACGGATCTCCCTGGCCCCAGCCTGTTTGATGATTATTGGTCTTCTGTTGACTTAATTATAAGCAAAAGTTTGGTGCTACGCTACCCTGCTTGTTGAGATTTTGCATGTCGCTTGATTTTGTAGCCTGCCTAATTTAAATGATGCTACATTATCATTTTCTTATTTTCTTTTGTAAAACGACCCACAAAATTATGGCATGAAATGCCAAAGTCAATGAAGGAAAAGAAGGTTGCTTCGCTTCACTTAAAAACTTTTGATTGGCTTTACCCAGTTTGGCGAACACAGTCATACACCATTCATCATTCTCTCGAGTCATTGATTTTAAGGGCATCTTGCACTTCCCGATGAGAATTTGCCTTCATATATTTTTTTTCAAAAACGCAAAATTAATATGAAACCAAGCCATATATGCATATCATGAACAAGAGAAAAGATCCAAGTGGCAAATCCTAAAAGATGGAAGTCCTAGAAAAACAAACGAAGAAAGAACGAAAGAAAACGCACCGATAATGTTGATCATGTTCTTTTTGTTTTATATTAAAGAGAAACCTAATTTATCCATCAAAATTATTGCACCAATAATGCTCACTGCTTGGAGTTCATAAGTAAAACGCACGCCTACCGCAAATAGAATGCAAGTTGGAAGTCTCTTGTCTCGTCGATATTTATTTATGCCCCTCTCCCCCATCTTTTATATTTTTATACTAGTGATCATACCACCACTCCTCACTCTCCAATTCGTTCTAGCTTTAAATGCAAAATTACAAGTCCTGGCTATTGAACTTCAACTAGTTCATGTAAATGTTTGATAATAAGTCCAACTTGAAATATGGGATACAACCCGCAAGTCTTTTTTGAAGTTTACTTTAAAAGAAATATGAGGCTTCTCACTATAAAATTAATCAATAAATGTCTGTCGGCAAAAGTAACAATGTAAAAGCATTTGTCATAGTTGTGAAACCATAGGTTATTATCATGCATAATAACACATGAATTAGTGCTTTGACCATCATGTGTGAACAAGCCCTTAACTTTTGCCTTTTTTCTTTTTCAACGCACTGCAAAAAAAAACCAAACAAAAACACCCAATTTCAAAACCATAAACAGTTTTTTATCATAAATAAAATCCGCATTCTTGTTCATGAATATCCGAAACAGTACTTGAGATTTGGCTGAAATCAAAGCAATTTGGCACAAACCCATTGGCCATATTAATTACTGATTAAATAATTGGTTGAAGACGAAACAAGTAATCAGTGTTCTTTAATTGATTATCATTAACTTGGTCCGATGTTCTAACAACTTAATCCATATATATATATATATATATGTGAAAACAAAGTGAAAGATATCATCAATAATTATCATGGATTACAATGAAGACGTTTCGATGTCATTAACATTGTCTGTACATTCAACGCTCCTTATGAAGTCGTCCCTTCATAACTTTTTCATTTGAGAATAGTTATATCCATAATATTCCTGGGTGGATGTACACAGGTGGTGCTGTGACGGTGTGCGGACGGAATATGACAAGGAAAACGCGGCGGATTAGACTATTTCACATTGCTAAGGCCGATAAAACTTGTCAAGATGGAAAATCCAGATTGGATTGAGGAAATAAGCGCACAAAAACTGAATTGTGCCATAGTCAAGATTCTCATGCTAATTCGTCTTTCATTCTGGCTTATCTCTTCGCTACACATGCACACTTGGCTTTGTCAAACATCAATTAGCCTTCCCTCATTTATCATTCGCTAGAAATGACGTGGTGGAGCTAGCACTAGCAGCACACTTTTGTCGATTTCTTCCACACAGGCATTTTCGCAAACAAATAGTGAACGAATGAATGTTAAAATCTTTTTGGGGTGGGCTTTGGTTTTAAATCATTATGTAGACAACTAAATCCATGGTGGGTCATGATCTTGGTGAGAAAAAAGATATGCAAATCTAGAAATTCAACCACTTTCATTTGTTACTTTTACCAAATTGCCATTGGAATCACTGTTCTCCCTACAATTTGTCAAATTCTTTAATTTATTATTCATGAACAACAGTTTTTTTGTATCCTTTTTATTAGGTATGTCCTGGTGCCTATTCTGCTTATTCAATGGAAAACTTAGAATTGGACTTGTATGTAAAATCTAGTATTATTCTTAAAATTAATTAAAGAAAACACTTAATCATACGTTGGCGTCCAACCATCGAACTCATGACAGCGTCGATATAAATTAGATTTGATTTGTTTGAGTAAAGTAGAAACTTGAATGGAATAGATTTTATTCTTCAGCAAAGGGTTTCGATACAAGCCAATTTCTAAAATTGAAATTATGATGAATCAGCACAGCACTTATCAACGTAGTATATTAATTGATTTCTTTTAATTAAAAAAATTACCTAATGTATCAACTGCGGCTCCATCTTTTTAGGTAAAATTTTATTAATTAATTACCAAGCCTATTAGATTATAGAATAGGACCCACTCGTTAACCAATCCCAGCCAATGGATTTCTTAATCTATGGTTGAGAATATCATCATCAAAACCTAGATTTCCTAACAACCCACCCATGTGAAGCATTAGTATTCAGTAAAGGCATAGTAATTACTAATTATTAAAATCAAGGAGTACATCACAGATTCAAATAATTTTTCTTTTATTGTAATAACTAATATTATCAAATTCCAAAAAAGAAAAAGGCTAAGAGAATGTCGGCCAACCAAAACATATATAATTTTCCACAATGAGCAAGAAAAGAATAGAACTCACAGTCACCGGAGCAAGCCGAGAATAATAATATTTTAAGCCTTGGATGTATGTGCAGTCGGGGTTTAGGTGCATGATGGCACAGGCACGCCCACACAGCACAGTTAATATTCAACCATGTGGGAACTGCAAGAATCAAGAATTAATGGACCGTGCTGCGCAAATGCAATATATCTATTGTTTCTTGGTATAGCTGCAAGTGATGCCAATGTCAGTGCATTTAGTCGATGATCAATTGAGGAAAACAAAGAGTTGATTGCTTTTGACTTCCCCAACTAATAATTCTATTAGTGCTCAAAAGCACTTATATGTTGGGGCAGAGGTTATGGGCTCAACACACCTGTTAATATTAATATATATATATATACACAGACATGTACGGAAAGAGTATATAATTTTTTTATACAAATTTATTTATAAAAATAATATAGTAAAATTATATAATTATTGTATATTGAACATTTTGATTTGAATGAATAAAAATATAAAAAAATAAATTATATAAAATATACAATAAAAATAAAATTTTATTATTAATTTTCTTACAAAAAAACACTTTTTTGATTAAAATTATAAGAAAATGTTATTTAATTTTTTTTTAAAATTAACCGTAATTTTAAATAAATTTTTTTTGTATATAATTTTTTTTTGAATTTTAACATTATGTTAAAAACAAAATTATTAAATAATTATAAAATAAGAAATTATGAAATCGTAACTGTTGATAGATATACAAGAACATGGAGTGAAAGAAGAAAGAGCATGGGTCATATTAAAACCCACCCTTTTTACGTTTTGGATGATGGACAAAAGTTTTTATCGTGAGCTAGCCTAGCCCTAGAAAATGCCGTTGCATTTCAAGTTAATAAAAACTTTAAAAGAAGGAATATCTTTGTCTGGGGCAGATGCAGAAAAAGACATGTCCAATATGTGTCTTAGACTATGAGACATCAAAATATTCCATATTAGAATGAATATAATTCTCAAATATTATATTTGGTACGAAGATGAAAATGAAGACAATTCTTCAATGTCAGCTTGTAAGAATATTGCAGCAGAGGCCTGAAACTACACACCCCTGCCGTCACACTCTCTCACCCACACTAACATTGTTCCAATATTGACGAGGAGGTTCCGACAAATTTTGAAGAAAGGTTTCTTTAAATGAGTTTCAAAATTTGGATTTTCTTTTTTGATTAGTTTCAATCATTTTAAAAATAATCTTGTATCGGGAACTACAATAATCTTACCTTCGCATCATAGAGCGTATGATAAAAACAATTCTTCTATTGTATTTAGTTATTTAATACGGTGTGTAAAACGAAACTACTTCTTAGGATTTTCAGTAACATGATCCTCCACGATTGTCACCACGACATCGTATTAAACAACAAGATCAGGATTTTAGACTTTTAACGGCTAATAAATCAGTTAAACCATTCCAAGCTTGGAAATCCCTTTATCCTGGCAATTGCGTAATTTTATGAGAAAGCAAGGGCAATGTCACAGATGACGTCATCGCGACAGCAAATCCGCACTGTCTCGTCATCTGTTCAGACTCACCAGTTACCAACACCTCTCTTACCAAAAACCGACAAAACTACCACACTGGCATTCCTCCGTAATTTCAACAAACTCCATGTCTGTTTCTGTAGACCCAATTTTTTCCTAGCTAAACAAACACGTCAAAAACGTATAGTGGCCAAAACCCGACAGTGAAAACACGAAACGCACAAAGCACAGAGAAAAAACACTAGCCATCTTCACTCTCGGACCGGACTTGTTTAAATGGCGACCATGTTGAAGCTAAGGTGTTTTCTACTTTAACTTAGAATTTCTAAGTTTATGGAAATGAGTTTTGTAAGAATGATTGGGGGGAACTTGGATCCGGAGAGGAGAAGGAGCGGAGGGTTGAGGACGAAGCAGGCTGGAAGAGGATCATGCCGGGGAAGTTAGGTTTTCGTCGTGAGGTTATCTCGATAGTGATTTTTATTTTGTTACAAAAAAATGGTTGTTATGTTAAGAGAAGTGTTGAAAGCTTTGTGCGCCGGAAATAAGTGGTGTTACGCTATCTTTTGGAAGATCGGCTGCCAGAATACTAAGTGAGTTTTCTGCTGTTCCTTCTTTCTCTAGTGAAAATGAAAGTCTGCAGTTTTTCTTTTCTTATTCTTTTTTCTTTTACTTTTAGTTCAAAATATTTATGATTCTGTGTTTGGTTGCTGAGAATCTGAAGAAAATTCAAGAAATTGACATTATTTTGGTGAAGTTTATCTGACCTCTAGGCAGGCAGACCATTATGGGTTTCGAATTCTTCAGAAAATTCTAAAATTCTTAAATCGTTGTAAATCTATTCTAAAGTTTCGCAGAACTCTTCCTTGCAGTTTCATAAAGTTTTATCACAAACCTGAGAAACTAAACTAGTGAAGTCTGCATGAACTTCTACAAGATTCAAGGGATATTAGTGAAATTATCTCCTTTATTTTTTGCTAATTTTTCGTTTCTTTGGTTATTTAGTTCACTCAGGTTCCAGAAAGTAAAAGAAAATTGGATTTTGATGTTTGTCCTCGTATATTTTCTTATTATATTCTGTCGGTTATTAAACGTAAAATACCTAATATTAATGAATTTCTATTTTAATTTATTTTTTGAGTGTATTTTAACTGGGTTTGTGAGGGGAATTAGATTCTAAGATATGTTTCAGATGTTATAGTCTGATTGGTTACTGTTATAATGTGTAGTGATTCGTATACATACCGTTTTTGGAATTATGCGCTTTGGTTTATTCTGTTTTGTCTTTAAGAATAACAGTAGAAAATTTGATTTTGCTGTGTGTTGACAAACCCTCTTTGTATCAGTGTATTGACAAACCCTGCTTGTATTGGACCTGTTTTTAGTATATCTGCCTTCTTCCTCTGATTCTATTCGGTCTTATTTTCTTGTTTTAAGAATAAAAGTTAACATTTTTTTTTCTCAGCTACTGGACCAATGCGCTGATTAGTTGCTTTTTTGTCATGCCTTGTGTGGCTTCTTAGAAAATATATAATCAAAAACAAATTAAATAGTATGGCGCACAACACAGGCTTCTGCAAACTATTTGGTCTAATTAAGGTTTCTTTTTCATTTTTCTTATTTTTTTCTGTCACCTAAGAGCTCAAATATATATATATTCTTTTCCTAAGTAAGAAAAGGATGGTTTGATTTCAAGTTTAGTGAAGTTTTATGTTGTGTCTAGAGTTTATGATAGTGATTTATGGTGACTTGTTGTGTTTGTATTGAGTTCTCAGCAAAAAATTTGCTTGTGTTGCAGCTTATTAATATGGGAAGAGTGTCACTACGAATCCACACCTCGGCCTCAAATTCCATTTGGAGAGTGGGAAGGCTTTTGTGGTCCTTCTGAAACTATCTCTCAGCTCAGGATTCAAGCAGGGGCTCTTCAACTGCTGATTAACAAACTAATGATGAATAATCAGGTTAACGTGGTGGGCGAAGGGTATATGCTTCCTTTTCATTTTTCTCAATCCTACTCTCATTTTTTTTTGTGTGTGTTTTAATGTTGCTCTAAAATTATTTGAAGTCTTCATTTTTTCTGGTTTTTCAGACTAGTAGGGCGAGCTGCATTCACAGGAAGTCACCAATGGTTTCTTGCAAACAATCATTTAGGTGATGCCCATCCACCAGAGGTATATAAAGAACTTCTGCTGATGTCTCTGGCTCAGGGAGTTCTATATCAATGAAAATGGCATAAATTTCTGTTTGACATGGGTGGCTTGATTGCTTTAAGCCCTTTTCTCCTTGTTAAAACTCTCAATCAAATGCTTCATCTATTACAAGGAAGCGACCTTGTCATTGTGTGAATTCCTTATCATCAATGTTGCCTAACCTGAAATATAATTTTCTGGAAAAGACTAAGAGCTATTGGTCAGATGTTAGTATTATAGTTTTTCCACTTCATATAGCTTTCTTTTTTCTGCTTTCAGGTTCAAAATGAGGTGCACCTCCAATTTTCAGCTGGCATACAGGTCTGATGGCTTCTCATATTTTATGCTTTTTAAATTGTTTGAAAATTTTCTGTTTGATTACATATTTTTGGTTTGCAGACGGTTGCAGTTATACCTGTTCTTCCTCATGGTGTTATTCAACTTGGTTCTTCCTCGGCTGTAAGACCTTTTAATTGCATTTTTTCTTGAACATGAAAGAACTAATTTCAAGTCTTGTTTATGTCTAGTTCTTTGATGTAACATGAAAAGGGATTGGTTTGATTAATACTAGGGCGAAGAAGATTAGAGTATGTATTGAGCTTGAATCTGATATAAACCGCAATGGCAAAAGTAATATGGGAAAGAGAAGGTGAAAATGAACTCACCCATAGACATTTTGACCCAGTAATCTGGATCTTTATTGTGTCAATGTAATGATAGGGCTGGAATCAAATTAAGCAATCACATTGACTGTGCATTTGACTTAAATATTCTCTCTCTTTTTTCTTTTTTTTGGTTGGAGGGAGCATTGGATGTATTTTTGCATCAATGAAAGCATTTGTTCAGTTGTATCAAGTTGAGAATCCCTTACACTGGGTTGTTCCCCAAATTTCTGGCAGTCACATCTTGCTGAATTTAAAATTTTTTTCATGCTTGATTTGTTGTTGAAGGCAAGGTCATTTGTTGCTAATATCTGCCTTATTTAAGTCTAAAAATTTGTCCATCCATTCTTCTTGTTTCAGATTGTGGAGAACATTGGATTTGTTAATTATGTGAAGAGTTTAATTCTGCAATTGGGATGTGTCCCTGGAGCTCTTCTACCCAAAAATTATGGAGCAACAGAATCTGCTGATAATGTTGGAGTACCCAGGTCTAATGGAATGCTTGCTTCTGTGCATCCATCTGGAATCTTTAAGGCAACAAGCTCCTCTTCTCCAGCAGCTAACTGCAGCAACCAACAGAGCAGATCATCTAAGCCATCAAGGCTGGTACGCCAACTGTTGGATTCTCTAGGTAGAGAAACTCAGCAGAATGCACAGGCTACTGCACCAATATTTCAAAACCCTAACCTGATCCAAATATTGGGCAAATCCAATGATGACCACCGTAAACAAATTTTCACTCCACCAACGAAATTGGATCTTCCTTTTGAGGGCCAATGGTACAATAGAGTTGTGAGCGCTGATGTGATCCCCTCGAGTTCAAATACATGGCTGAGTCAGCAGGCTCCCTTATATGGTTCGAGGTCTGGATTCCATTATCAACCAGTTATTGATCAGTCAATTGCTGGTTGTAGTAGCTTTAAGTTCGTTGAACAGCAGATCTTGGGAGATGGTGCTAATCATGCTTCTAACAATGTGAATGAATCAAATGGCGATAGCTTTGTTGTATCTCAATCGAAAAAAAATGAGGGATTAACTGGAGGTTCTCTTCCTACACAGTATCTCAAAAGTGAGCTGCATGGTGGGATGAATCATCAGATAAGTCTGGTATCAATTCCAGACCAACATAAATCAGCAGATGTTAATACTTATTCCACAAACCTGCCTGGTACTGGGTTTAGAAATGCCAATTCACCTAAAGTGGAGGAGATTCCTTCATCCAGTTTGGTGGATCAAGTAACTTCCAGTCATAGGCTTGCAGGAAGCTCTGATAAGGGATGTTGTTTGTTAGATGCTAAGAATAATCCGATTGATTTGGCTTCAAGGAAGGTAAAGGTCGATAATGATTTGTTTCAGGTTCTTAACAGTCCATTGATCCATCCTGATCAGCATATGCCTTTGAGTGCGCAAATAACTGGATATGTTAATGACTGCCAAAAACCTGACTATGGAGATATGACTTTCAAATCTAGCAATGCTAAAATTGAAGATGGATGCATGCAACCACCATCAGGGGATGACTTGTATGACATTTTGGGTGTGGATTTTAAAAATAAGCTCCTTAATGGGGATTCAAATAATTTGATTGCTGGACATAAAATGGTTGAGGGTAGTTCAATGTCTATGAATGCTTCTGACATGAGTTCAGATTTTTGTTCAGTTAATGAAGGGATACTAGACAGTTCTACACTCTCTGGGATAGGGACCGAGCATCTTTTAGATGCTGTGATCTCTGGGGCGCATTCTGTTTCCAAGCAGATCTCTGATGACAATGTTTCTTGCAGGACAACATTGACAAAGATCAGTAGCTCATCTATTCCTACTATTCCTCCTTCTTGTGGCCAGGTTAACATGTCAAATCTAGTGCAAGGAGAGCTACTTGGCCTTCCTAAGTTCCTGCCAAAAGCACAGACTGTAGCATCCAGTTCTTTTCAGTCTGGCTGTAGCAAGGATGATGGAGGAAATTGTTCTCAAACAACTTCCATCTATGGATCTCATATCAGTTCTTGGGTTGAGCAAGGTCGCAATGTGAAGCTTGATGGCAGTGTTTCAACTGCTTATTCTAAGAAAAATGATGAAACTAAATCAAACCGCAAAAGACTTAAACCTGGAGAGAACCCTAGACCTAGGCCCAAAGACCGTCAGATGATTCAAGATCGTGTAAAAGAGTTGCGGGAAATTGTGCCAAATGGGGCAAAAGTAATTGCATTTTTTTAATTTGCTATTTAACTTCATCTGTTTACTGTTAATTGTTAATGATATTTTAATACTGATGCTATTATTCATTCCCCTGATGTGGTTTAACAGTGTAGCATAGATGCACTTCTAGAGCGCACAATCAAGCATATGCTCTTCTTGCAAAGTGTGACAAAGCATGCTGACAAGCTAAAACAAACAGGGGAGTCTAAGGTATGGGAAACTTTTATGTTTCATTTTGCTAATTGTTGGCTACTATGTTGACCAGGCAAGCATGATTTTCATTTCTCTGGTGAAACCATATCATTTTTGTGTTTTTGGAGCTGTTACATATTAATAGAGTGAGATTGTGAAAGGCTATTTTCTTGAAAGTGGGATAATTTTTGTTATATGCATGTTTGGCTGTATGTGATGTATGAATGCAATCGGTAATTAGCTTAGAATCTGTTGAACGGAATTTTTCTGAGCTGGCAGTCATCTTGCCTGAACTTGCAGATAATCAGCAAGGAAGGTGGTTTGCTTTTAAAAGATAATTTTGAGGGAGGGGCAACATGGGCGTTTGAAGTTGGTTCACAATCTGTGGTCTGTCCTATCATAGTTGAGGATCTGAATCCACCTCGACAGATGCTTGTGGAGGTAGTGACTGCTCTTTCCTTTAGCTTGGAAATTGTTTGGTTTGAATAATGTTGATGTATCTAGGCTTGGTGACAGATGCTCTTTGAGGAACGGGGTTTCTTTTTGGAAATAGCTGACTTAATCAGGGGATTGGGATTAACTATCTTGAAGGGGGCGATGCAATCAAGGAATGACAAAATCTGGGCACGCTTTGCTGTTGAGGTAAGATTTAGAAAAGTGATGTTATTGCCACCAATGAACTATTTGCCATCTTTGTACGGCAACTTACTGAAATATGTGTGTGCAGGCAAACCGTGATGTAACAAGGATGGAAATATTTATGTCACTAGTTCCTCTTCTTGAGCAAACTCTTAAGGGCAGTTCATTGGCCAATGGCTTGGATAACAACAATATGATGGTTCATCACTCTTTTCCCCCAGCCACCTCTATACCTGCGACTGGTTGGCCAAGCAATTTACAGTGAACCACCTGCTATATACTTTGTGGGCTGGATATGCTAAGAGCAAGCTTGGAATTGCTTGCCATGACTGGCATGGTTTCCAGTCTAGGAGCTCAGGCGGTTCTAACTTTAACTAACTACCCTTATTTCCTGCGAACCGAATTATGACTAACCTCAACTTTTTTGGAAAGGAAAATCTGATTAGTTAGTGATGAGCTTCTCAAAGAACTTTCTTGTGTGTTTCTCAGATGTATACCTGAATGTTTGGATCTTATGCTTTCTGAAAGAATTTTAGCTATGGAGGATAGTTATTGAAGAGGTTATTGGTCACACACGTTTGATGTACTAGATTCTTATGATGCCTTAAGTTTTATGGGCAGATTTGGACTTGCATAATAGTGGGTTTTGTGGTTGAAAAATGTCTAGAACATCTGCTGGGATTTGAAATGAAGGGTTTGAGGTGTTTAATCAGTTGAGACCTTTTTCTTGTCTTTTCTTTTGTATCACTTAGTTGAATGTTTCTTGGCTTATAGATTTTAGTTATATTTATAATTACGGAAATGATATTTTTTGTCCTTTAAATTCCTGTTGAATGAACTGTATGGTTTGCAAGTTGATACTTGAAGACAATGGTAAACTAGTACATGTTCAAAGTTAGCTGGAAATTCAAGCTTTTGCAATAAAAACCATGAAAGGAGATATCCTGGTGAAAGATGTTGCAATTTTGTTAGCTTAAAAATAGCAACTCATTGAGAATATGCCATGCATGAAAAGAAATGTCAGCATACTATATCGGAAATTTCATGTACTTCAAAGTTCTGTTTGAAAGTTTTCCACTGGTTTAACTAACTTGTTCTTGAGGAAGAAATTGAGGTGAAAATGGCCAGGCAAGGCGTTTAGGGTGTGTAGACCGGTACTGATGGTGTGATGAGATCTTGGAGTTGGAATAAGTGAGGCAGCTGATGGCAAATTTCTTTTGATCTTCTCTATCTAATGGATGGGGAGTCTGTAAAACAGTTTCTCAAAATATTGCTAGAGTAGTAATAAGTTCCTGACAATTGGCATGAACAAATTCCGCTCAATTTAATTCTTTCATGATCATAATCTGAGGAGAGTTTTTTAAAGGTGCTTGTCATAATTTGGGATAATCTGCGTTTCTTAGGTTGCCAATGCTTTTCGTCTTCTTCTGGATTTGGGACAATTTAAATCGCCATCACATTTAGCAAACTTATTATTGTGCTTCATGAATTTTGCATATTAAATGCTAACGTATATTATAGTGGCTTAATCACAAACGAACCCGTAGTTATACCTACAATTAGTTTCCACTAATCAATTGATATAACTAGAAAGGTAATAAGAATTGGATATTGAAGTAGTAGATTTGTTTTTCTATCGTATTGGTTTGGTTCAATGAGCTTTTACACATGTATTTATTCATCTAAGTTCTGCTTTTAGATTTTATGGAGAAACCGCTGAACAATTTTAGTATTCCTACATTAGCTGTATGGCTGTCATATGTATTTGTTCCATCAAAGGTGTCAACAGTTAGAGAAAAAAAAATAACAAAATAACAACTAAAAATGATCAGAACAGGGGGAAAGAGAGTAGGCTATGCCTTCTGTTTTTCTTGAAGAACAATGTTACAAAACCTCTATCTATATTGATGAATTTTCTTACGTATATACAAGAAGATGAATTAGGGAACAAGCTAGCTATTCATGGTACAGATTACAAGTGTAGGGCTGATCTAACTCTGGCCATTGGATTTGCAACTGAATGGTACAACTCCTTTTGTTTGTTTCTAGTGTGGTGTGAGCTTGTCAGACTTTAACATACCAGCAGGTGCATGGTTGTTACTTCCTGCATGTGTTGACAGGCCAAGTGGCACCTCAGCATCATTCTCAGCTTTGTGATCCATGTTAGCATCATCCTCAACACCCCCTCTCCATCTCAGTGTTTTTGGGACAACCCTGAACTTGTTTCTGAAGTGAATGAATTTGTTGTAACTTAATGGTTTAGTTAGACAGTCTGCAATTTGATCGTCGATGGAATGTATCTGATTTCTAACTCTCCAACTGTTACATTGTCCCTTACAAAGTGTAGATAAATTTCAACATATTTCATCCGAGCATGATAGACAGAATTTAATGCAATGGCAGCGGCACTTAGGCTGTCACTTCAGATTATCGATTTGTGCTAGAGTTCAACCTTCAGTTCACCCAGAAATGGTGTTGTCCCAGTTATTTTGCACAAGTGTGCGCCAAACCTTTGTCTTCTGAATCTGCACTCGATCTTGCTACCAAGTGCTGCTTCTTTGAACTTCAAGATACCAAATTCTTGCCGATGTACACGCAGTAACCACTTATCGACCTTTTATCATCGGAATCGCTACCCCAATCAGTATCACAAAAACCAACCAGTTTAAAGCTCGATTCTTGATGAAATTCACGTCCAAGATTGATGGTTCTCTTTAAGCATCTTAGGACTCTCTTGCCTGTTATCCAATAAGGAGTCATACGGTTAGCAACAAATTGACTCAGCCTATTAACTGCAAAAGACAAATCTGGTCTGGTGACGGTTACATATTACAGGCATCCAATGATGCTTCTGTATAGGTTTTAGTGTTCAATGGTGAGGCATTTTCCTTCGTCAGTTTAGTTTCCATGCCGAGAGGTATGTCAACTTTGTAGTGATCCAAGTTGATTTTCTAAAGCAGGTCTTGTATGTATTTTGACTAAGTGATCATCAAGTTATTCTTGGATCGAGTGTCTTCAATTTCTAAGAAGTAATGCAAGTTACTTAGGTGTTTAGAGCAAAGGATTGATTCATCTTTTTAATCATATTTTCTATGGAGACAACTGTTGTTTTTTATAATTACAATGCCACCAACATAGTTGGGGAGGATGGTCAGCTCTTCATTCTTTCTTTTTAAGAGTAGTGAGATGACTGATTCAAAGCTTGTGAAGCCCCATTCTAGCAAGGGTGCTCTTAGTTTTTCAAACCAGGCTCTTGGAGCTTGTTTTAAGCCCTATAATGCCTTCTTTAATTTGCAGATATGGTTGGGTTTGTTGTGATCTTCTTGTCCTGTTTGGTTATTGATTTACATTCATTGAGACTGTAGCCATGTTTCTTTCAATTCTGTTTTCAAAGTTGAGGAGCATTCTATACACATCCTGAACAGGAATTTTTTCTGCCCTTAAAGTTATGTTGACTACTAATGAGTGATATTTGGAACCAAGTCCTTCCATAAGGAACAGGACAAGTTCATCATCAGTGACAATGTTGTCTGCAGTCCTCAAGCCATCAACTAGTGATTTCATTCAGTGGTTATAGTCATTCATGCTCATCCCGTCTTTTCTAGTGCTCTGAATTTGTGATTTGAGCTGCACTGTTCTTGCAGAGGCTTGAGCATAAAACAACCTTTCCAAGGTCATCCAAACCTCTACTGCAGTGTCGCATTGAATGGTTGAAGTTAGGATTCCTTCAGTCATGGAAGATAACATCCAACTCGTGAGTGTTTGGTCACGTTTCATCCACGTTTGGTATTCTAGGTTTTCTAGGGTTATGACACTTAGCTCTTCATCGACAGTTAAATGTTTTGAGGACCATCAATGAAGTTTTCAAGGTCATTGGCTCTAATGCTTGGAAGGACTTGAGATCTATACAAGAGATAGTTGGTGTTGGTGAGTTTCATTGGGGTGGTGAAAGTGAATGCATTTGTGTTTGTTGTGACTGGTGTTGGTGTTGAATTCTGGGAGGTCATACTGTGGCTGCTCTTTCCTGTATTCATGGCTCTGATACCAATTTTTAAAAAAAAACAAAAAAAAAGAACAACTAAAGATTATCAGAACAGGAGGGAAAAGAGTAGGATATGCCCTTTATACTTCTTGAAGAGCAATGTTACACTGTCTCTATCTATATTGATGAATTGGGTTGAACTAATTTTGGCCATTTGATTTGCAATTGAATGGTACAGCTACTTTTGTTTGTTTCTGGTGTGGGGTGAGCTTGTCAGACCTCAGCATACCAGCAGATGCATGGTTGTTACTTCCTACGTGTGTGGACGGGCCAGGTGACACCTCTGCATCATTCACAGCTTTGTGATCCATGTCAACATCAACAAGTAATTCTCTAAAATGGGAAGGCGTCCTCTGAAACTGAGCACTGGATACCAGAGTCAATGCAGCAAAGATATGTGTATGGCAACATTAACAAGTCATCTAATGGATGACAGCTTCGAGTAAAAGAATTCTACCCTCTTTATGCTCTCGCTACTGGGGTTTCGATTCTGAATGATATACTTGGGCTTAAATGTACCCGAGCTCCACTATGACGAATCAAATAATTTATTTCGAACGTAGCAGCAATTTTTTTTAAAGGTTGTATTACACGGAGAGTATTGAAGATTCTCTCAGGTCAGAATTACAATAATTTATCATGTTCTTGGTCACAAGAATAGGAATTTAGCAAATAATGTTAATATTGTCAGATGGGTAGTTTTATATATGTTGAGGTAATAAAAAAAACACTTCTGCTAATGTTTTTAAGGGTTAAACTGAAGTTACCAACGTTGGAATGATTTCTTATTTTCAGCTTTGCTTATGTGAAGCTAAACCTTATTCTCTGGTTGATGTATGTGAAGATTCATCATTAGGATGTGAAAGATGTTGTTGATTAACATTGTCATGGGGTGTACTTATAGCAAGCCTCCTCTTTATGCTAGCTTTCCAGGAATTATTAATTTACACATGCTATCATTTGCACTTATTGTGTTCTTTCTCGACATTCATGTTAGCCATGAGTACATGTTAAACAGTCAAAGACAATAATGCTTGGTGAGATGTTATCAGGTAAGGAGTTCTGATGCTATTGATCCTGTAGTCAATTACTGATCCCATTGCTTTCTCATTCAATCAGGTCAAGGGAGTCGTGAACACATAGATTGCCGAAAATCATCCACAAATCTCGATGCATCTATGCTTTTTTGCTGCAAAAGAAGTCAAAGAAACGAACCCTAGTTTGTTTTGTCTCTTAAAATCATGTTACTGTATAAACTTCGGCTTGAAGGAAAAGTGCAGGATGTGAGAAAATGTTGTCAGCTACATTTTCATAATAAAAATTGTTAATCTCTTGAAATTTTAGCAAACAAAACCGACATGGCTAGTCGTCATTCGTTAGCTCAACTAGTAACATCTCGTATAGTATTGGAGTCAAATCCGGCTCAGTCCATTAATAATAATAATAAAAGCTGACATGGGGTTTAGTCTCCTTCATGCTGTTACTGGGTCCAAAATTGTGGGTCAGTGTTATCTGACAACTAAAGAAGAATCTCAGAAGTTGACATCCTCGAATAGAAGTGGTGGTAACAACTTTTGTTTAGCTTATTGTGGTGTCTTTAGCTTTGTGATTTGTTTGAGCAGAGTAGTGTTGATGTAGCAAATAGTTTCAAGTATTATAGTGCTACCGAAAGTGGATGCTGGCTTTGCTTTTCCACTAAATGGAACCAAGCCCCAAGGCATGCGCCTCGACCCCACCCCTAGTGAATCTGTCTAGTGTTCGATTAATGACATAATAAGATTTAGTGGTTCGAATCCTTGCAATCTATTAACATATGTTTTGGCCGGGAAACATAACCACTTCCGGTCTTCATTGGATTACAAATAATATTAACAATTGACAATACTATTAAAATTATCAAATGTTCATAAAAGATTTTTTTAAAAAATAAATTAATATTGTAAAATATTATACAACCGTGACAAAAAGGAGTGAGTTGTTTGGTGGTGGTGGCGGTGGAGGCGGCGGCAGCATTGGCATGGCCTGAAACGCAACAAAAGGAGCACATGGGATTTGGGTTGTTAACTTAAAGAGTCCGGATTCCGATAATAAATACGGAGAGACAGAGAGAGAATGATTTATATCATTATAACGTAGGCAATTTTACCACTTTTATCGTATTCTGTTCTACAATCTAAACTAAAATCCGACAAAGCGAGAGTGTAATCATTTTATAAAACCGAAATTAACGGCGGTGCTTTGCTTGTTGAAGGAGCTGCCATGGCTACCCCTTGTCTAGTTGCTCCCCACATTTTCATTCCAATTTTAATTGGGATATTAACAGATACGTTCCTTATATTTAAAAACTAATAAATATGTATATTTTTATTTAAATTATTGTAAATAGGTCCCTTCTAAGTTTTAAGGATCTGGATAAAACTAATAAGTGATATGCAGTGCATGCCGAGGACTGATTTATCAAAACTGCCAAACTATATCCTTGATCTTTGTTTCATCCAAACAACAGGGGCTGATTTGTTGTCCGTTAGCCGTCTTCCAATTCTAGCTTCCGATTTGACTGAATTTAAAAATGACACGTCACTAGACGTCTGTCAGTGTCCGGTGATGCCACAGACCTTCAAGATAAAACGGCCATCTAACCTATAACGTAAAATAAAGAAGAAAGGAAAGTGAGTGTGGTGTGTGCAAGAGACTGTTATGATAGAGAAAGACAGTTACGGCAGAGACTGGTCATCATCCTTTCGTTTCCTTTGGTTTTAGTTTTAGGGTTTGAGATCTTGTCACATAGCTGAATCTAAGTCCTTAAAAGCTTTAGAATAATCTCATTATCCTTGTCTCCATCTTTAAACTTTCAAAAAACCGTCATTTTTGATTTGGCTTTTAGCGTTTTTCACTAAAACAAAACTCTCATTTTCAGGTTCATCTTTTGTTTTTTTCTTCGTTCGTCTGGGTATTTTTAATGGTGTTTTACTGTTATTTGGGTCTGTTGGGCTCAAGTTTATGTAGGTTTTCAAGGTGCATTATTTTTATTTAGTAGTTTTATATATATATATATAATTTAAGTCAGGGGTTGGTGCCTATGGATCATGTAAAAATTTGCATTGTCCTTGTTTTGTGTTTTGTCGGCGTGGTTTACAGTGTCACAGATCCCAATGACTTGAAAATTCTAACGGATTTGAAGAATGGTTTGGATAATCCAGAGCTTCTCAAATGGCCAGCTGATGGGCATGATCCCTGTGGCCCTCCTCCATGGCCTCATGTATTTTGTTCTGGTAACAGAGTTACGCAAATTCAAGTTCAAAATCTTGGTCTCAAGGGTCATCTTCCTCAAAACTTCAACCAGCTTACAAAGCTCTACAATTTAGGTATTCAAAGAAACAAATTTAGTGGAAATTTGCCCAGTTTTAGTGGCTTATCAGAATTGGAGTTTGCGTATTTAGATTTCAATGAATTTGATACCATTCCGTCTGATTTCTTTGATGGACTTAGTAGTATACGAGTTTTGGCTTTGGATTATAATCCTTTTAACAAGACTACTGGATGGTCTATTCCTGATAGTTTGTCAAATTCAGTTCAGTTGACAAACCTTTCTTTGATAAATTGTAATTTGGTTGGGCCAGTGCCTGATTTTTTAGGCACATTGCCATCTCTTGCGGCACTGAAGCTGTCTTATAACAAATTGTCTGGTGAGATTCCTGCTAGTTTTGGTCAATCTTTGATGCAGATTTTGTGGTTGAACGATCAAGATGATGGAGGCATGGTTGGTCCAATCGATGTGGTTTCCAAAATTGTTTCTTTGAATCAACTATGGCTTCATGGTAACCAGTTCACAGGGACTATCCCAGAAGATATTGGAGGATTGTCTTCGTTGAAAGATCTAAATCTCAATAGGAATCAGCTTGTTGGGTTGATCCCGGAGAGCTTGGCCAATATGGAGCTGGATAACTTGGTCTTGAGCAATAATCTCCTGATGGGTCCAGTACCAAAATTCAAGGCTGGTAATGTTACTTATGATTCCAATTCATTTTGTCAATCTAAACCCGGGAATGAATGTGCCCCTGATGTTAACGTATTATTGGATTTTCTTGGCGGTGTGAATTACCCCATGAATCTTGTTTCTCAATGGTCTGGTAATGATCCATGCCAAGGACCGTGGTTGGGATTGAGTTGCAATCCAAATTCTAAGGTTTCTATTATCAATTTGCCTAGACATAATCTCACTGGCACGCTTAGCCCTTCAATTGGGAACTTAGATTCACTGATTGAAATTAGGCTTGGTGGAAACAGTATAAATGGTACAATTCCTAAGAATTTAACAGAATTGAAGTCTTTAAGATTGTTGGATGTCAGCGACAACAACATCGAGGCCCCCTTGCCTGAATTTCATGACAGTGTGAAGCTTGTCATTGAGGGAAATCCTCTTTTGGCTGGCGGAAAGAACCATAGTCAGGCACCTAGCTCCGCTGTTAGCAGTCCACCCTCTGCAAGTCCAGGATCTTCGTCAAGCAGCACATCCTCAGGCAGTGGCCAATCACCATCATCTGATGAACGTCCACCTTCCCCAATTGCAGACCGTAGCTCTCATCCTTCCACTTCTTCCATCCAAGTACAGTCCCAACATAAAAGTTCCAAAACATTGAAGCCACTAGTTGTGGCGGGAATAGCAGTTGGCATAATTTTGGTTCTTGTGGCGATTCTGCTCTCCATCTGTTACTGTAAGAAGAGGAAACACAATCTGGAGGTTCCCAGTTCTATTGTAGTTCACCCAAGAGACCCATCTGATCCTGGAAATATGGTTAAGATTGCTGTTTCGAATAACACGATAGGAAGCTTATCCACTCAAACTGTTTCTCGTTCCATGAGTAATAATAGTGGTGCAACAGAGAACTCTCATGTGATTGAGTCCGGGAATCTGGTCATATCCGTGCAGGTGCTTCACAAGGCCACTAAGAATTTTGCAGAAGAAAATGAGCTTGGCCATGGTGGATTTGGAACTGTTTATAGGGGTGTACTTGAAGATGGAACGAAAATAGCAGTCAAGAGAATGGAGGCTGGCATGATGACCAATAAAGCATTGGATGAATTTCAGGCTGAAATAGCTGTTCTTTCTAAGGTTCGACATCGACATCTTGTGTCTCTATTGGGTTATTGTACTGAAGGCAATGAGAGGCTTCTGGTGTATGAGTACATGCCTCGTGGTGCTCTAAGCATACATCTTTTCCATTGGAAGAGCTTTTATTTGGAGCCTTTATCTTGGACAAGAAGGCTGAGCATTGCCTTGGATGTTGCTAGAGGAATTGAGTATCTCCATTGTCTTGCTCGCCAGACCTTTATACACCGAGACCTCAAATCTTCCAACATTCTTCTGGATGATGACTTTCGGGCAAAAGTTTCAGATTTTGGATTGGTGAAACGTGCCCCAGATGGGGAGAAGTCTATCGTCACTAGGCTTGCTGGCACATTTGGATACCTTGCACCTGAATATGCTGGTAAGATCTCTTATTTCAAAACCTTGATCATATTTGCATTAGTGGTCATGATTCTGAGTATTAATATAAATTGTATTCCCTATAACTGTATGAAAATTATTTTTACAATGCAAAATACACCCAAGTTTTCTGCAGTTTTGAGTCTAAAATGGCAAAGTAGTGGCTTTCCAAGTCCTGTTTTGACATTTGTACTAATTTTCAGATCTCAAGATTTGCTGATTCCTCATTGCATTGATAAAGACTTCATTGAATGAAATATAAATGAAAAGGCTAGCAGAAAACGTTTTGATTAATTTTCTGTTAAATGGGAATAGTCCAATAGTTATAAGTGAGTTTCCCATGACGCAACCAAGTAGAGAAAACAATAGAATTCCACACTGCACAATATAGGAATAGTTAATATAGACATTGTATGCTAAGTTTATCATTATTATTATTGTTATTGTCATTTGTACATTTGTGTCATTGATATTAATCTTGTTATTCTCCTTCCTGTGATAGTTGTTGTGTTCTGTTTTGAGTGATGCCTATCTATGCTTCACAAATCAAATGGATATCCTTGCCTTTTAAACTGTCTAAATTTTTGATAAATATGCACCTGTTCTTGGTCAAGGTCCACTGGCCAGGGTGTTTGACAATCCATGAGGCTAATCTTTTGGAATTTTTATTGTTCTGCCAAAGAGCCTTCACGTTGAGATCAAGAATTAATTACATTTTCAGCAATTCTTGATTCTAAGCAACTAAGCTGCATCCATATACTTCTTTCTAGATAAGAAATAGAGTTACGAGTTATGATTCCTAATGTGTGTATATCCTCCTTTGGGTCTGAACTGTTGGATTATACTCGAAGTTTCCAGGTTCCAATTTTGATAACCACCAAATGGTCGGAATCTATGGGATATAGCCTTCAAGATGATTCCAAAACTTTTTCTGATTTCTTTAGTGGTTTCATAATACTAACGGTGATGTGTTTCAGTGATGGGGAAAATCACAACAAAAGCTGATGTGTTCAGCTATGGAGTGGTTTTGATGGAACTTTTAACTGGGTTGACAGCACTTGATGAGGAGCGCTCTGAAGAACGCCGGTACTTGGCTGAGTGGTTTTGGCGAATCAAATCAAGTAAAGAGAAGCTTATGGCAGCCATTGATCCAGCAATTGAAGCAGATGAAGGAACCTTTGAGAGCATTGCCATCATAGCTGAACTGGCTGGACACTGCACTGCAAGGGAGCCATACCATCGTCCTGATATGGGCCATGTGGTGAATGTGCTGGCTCCACTTGTTGAGAAATGGAAACCAATTAGCGATGAATCAGAGTGTTGTTATGGAATTGATTATAGTCTACCACTTCCCCAGATGTTGAAGGTTTGGCAGGAAGCAGAAAGCAAAGAAATCACCTATTCCAGTCTGGAGGACAGCAAGGGAAGCATACCAGCTAGGCCAACGGGATTTGCAGATTCCTTCACCTCTTCTGACGGCCGATGAGTAAGTCAATTCTAGAGCAGTGAATGGTGCTCTAGATTTCACGTGGCCAGAAAATTTCATCAAATATGTTGCTCATTATACCCATTCATATCAATAGATTTCATGTGGTTTGTAGATATTAGGTCGTCCAGCATGAATATGGGTTACTGCATACCATACTAGACGATCAAGTGTTCATTATACTTCATGCGAGCTTTTGGGATTGATTTCTTTCTTGATTACGCAAACACTGCCTCATTGATGTAGATAGATATCGATGGTGGTTCCATATTTTCGTTGATTACTCTATAATGCCGACTGTTTCTCATTTTAATGTATAAAGCATTGACGTCGTTTAAAATGGCAGCTTCATGTCATTCATCTCTCTCTCCTTTGGCATTTCCTTTGGTAAATCATAGAATTGAAGGAAAGATGAAAAAGGTATTATAGATATCAATTATGTAGGAGTTCGTTTGCTGATACAGAAAATGAAGGGCATGTACGCCATCAGCATGAGTTGACTGTTGTTTCCAGTTTTCCACCAAACATCTGACATCTCCCTGTCTATCTACTTAAATTATTGCTTCAACCATCTCATTCAACCCCGGCAAACCAAGAGGGTACTACTTATGTTTGTTGTGGGTGGACTCATGCATGAATTGACCTAATTTGCACCAAATTTCAAAACTAAATTGTAATAATTAACTACGAATAGTATCACCAGCTTTCAATGTAGTCTCATTCGTTTATTGGTTTACCGTAGGAGCAGCATCAATCTCCTTTTTAAATTATGTGTGATAATATTACGGGTTATGACATAATTATTTGACATAAATTTGTAATAAATAAATAGATTCAGATTTTAAAATTTTCACACAAATAATCAACGTACTGTATACATGTAACTCTTTTAATAATTATGTTTGTGTTTAAACTATTAATTTAGTTATTCGTTTAAAACACGAATAAAAAAAATTATAAATAAATTTACGCTGTAAAAGAATAATATATATTATTCAATTTGTTTATAATTCATTTACGATTCATTTATGATCCATTTATTAATTGTATTTAAACAAATCATATCCGAATTATTTATTTAATAAATGAATTATATCTGTGTTTGACCTTTTTGACATGATTAATAAAAGAATGGAATTTAAATTGATCTCTATTTGACGTTACAATAATGTATAAATACAATATGATAATTGATTTGACACTTTTATTTTAAATTATACAAATTTTTATATTAATTTTTAATTTTTAGATTAATATCATATTAAAGTTGAATGAAATAAAAACTTAAAATATATTAATTAGAGTCATTAAATAAAAAAATAATATTTAAAAATTTAATATATTTATTTTTTTCAATTTTAATTATTAATAAAAATTTTAATTTAAAGATAGAGAATAAATATAAAAAAATTCGTATAATAGTAGGATATTATTAATTTTTTTTCCAAATTTGTATTTCATGTTACATGTTAGAAACTCAAGTCATTGTAGGAGAGTGGTATAGTATGTGCTTTCAATATTATTTTTAATTGATATTTTATATAAAATTTTAATTCTATTTTGATATTTTTTCAGAGTTTTAAAATACATTTGAAAATTGTGTAATAGAAAATGGCGGGGAGATGCCCCCTGTATTTCTAAGGATTCATAAGGAATAAAATAAAATCCCTCGTTAAAATCATGTACTTTTCAAAATCTTCAAAGATATTTTAGGACTAAATACTTTTTGTTTAAAAAGTTATTTCAAAGTTATGTCCAAATTTTATATTCGTTGCTGTAAGAAGAGCAACTTCGTTTATCATTCAAACGGTATTTTGAAGAAATGAACTGTCCCGCCTTAACAGCAGCTCTCTCGCACCGCCCCCTTTCTTCCACACAAAATCCCAGATAATTTCGGTAATCAAAACCTCACAACAAAACTCCGAATCTCCGTCCAAACTAACAACAGCAAAGTACGCCATAGGCCCCCACCGTCCAACGGACCTCTTCTGTATCTCGCCACTGCCGCGATGGGCAATTAGCTGAAATGGCTTCAGAGTTCACTCGCATGAGACTATCTGGGGTCGAACCAAATCGCATCACTTTGAATGTTCGTTTTTTGTTTCTCTGATGCATGGACTAGTTTGTAAACTTGGGCTCGACAGAAACAATGTGTAGTGGGACACCGCACTTTTGGAAATGTATGCAAAAATTCGGTCATATGGATTTGGCCAACATACTTTTTGATGGGATGACAATTAAGAATTCATTTTCTTGGAATACAATGATTGATGAAGAATGGAAATTTAGAATATGCGGTAAAGTTGTTTCATGAAATGCCTGTTAGAGATGCCATTTCTTGGACTGTGCTGATTAATGGATTTGCTAAGAGAGGGTATTATGATGAAGCATTGGAGTGCTTTCAAGAAATACAGAATTCTGGGGTAAAGCCGGATTATGTAACCATAACTGCAGTTCTTGCTGCATGTGCCAATGTTAGGACTTTTGGTTTAGGCTTGGGGATACATTTTCGTTTTAAAGCAAGACTTCACAGACAACAACAGGGTGAACAGTTAGTTGATCGATGTGCATTCTAGATGTGGCTGTATTGAGTTTGCGCGTCCAGCTTTTCAGAAGATGCAGAAGCGAACATTGGTCGGTCACTTGGAACTCAATCATCGTGGGATTTGCAGAGGAATCTCTCGAGTATTTGGATTTGACGCAGAAAGAAGGGTTCAAGCTCGATGGAGTCAGTTTCACAGGAGCACTAGCTACCCGTACCCATGCTGGTTTAATTGAAGGAGGACTCCAATACTTCGATGTTCTGAAGAAAGTATATAGAATGTCTCGTTGGATTGAGCATTATGGGTGCATGGTCGATCTTTACAGCCGAGCAAGAAGATTGGAGGATGCATCAAATCCATAGCTAGCAGAAAGAAGTTATGGTTTAATTGACAATTCTAAACTGGTTGAATATACATTCAGAGTGAATTCTAGCCATTTAACGTATTAAACAAATTTTATCGAGGCAAGAAAATTTACATGCCCAAGTATTTTACGTGGCAGGAACACCCTATAGACAACAAAATCATGTAAACATGTGCAAAGGAACCTCCTCATCTCTAAAGACAGCCGGTATGAGTGTACAAGGGGTTGAAAATGAGTTACTTGAATGAAGAAGTGGAGAGATTCCCGAGCAAGTTTCACATTCCCCTTTCTTATATCATCCGCTCGATAATTAACTAGAATTGGTATTTTTAATAATTTTTTTAAAATAATAATTATTTTTATTAATTATTTTTTTTAAAAAAAATTAATTTTATGAACTAACGTTATCTTAACTGTAATAAAATATTAAATACACATTAAAAAATAAAAATAAATTAGTATTTTAAAAAATTATAAATAAGAGTAAATTATTATTATTTTTTATTTTTATCATTGTTTATTACTTATGATGTAAACTTTTCTCCAAAGTAAAAATTTCACCCAACCAAACACAATATCAATATAATATAAATAATTATTGATTTAATTAAACAGGATTGGTATGAGAGTTTCAGTCGTCAGCGACGTCTATTTAAGATAAAAATCGCAAATGAACCCTAATTGCAAGAAGTAGTGTTTGATTATATCATCTGTGCCAGAAAAGCAAAATGTCAAAAAGAGAAAGAGAAATCAACCAGTGTCAGTGAGTGAGTAGTCTTGGTTTCCACAATAGTACAGTGTTTGAGAGCAGCAAATCAGAATCATAAATTGTTAAATTGGATCATCGTCATCCTCTGGCCTGGCCCTTGTTTCAAACTTCACCGGACTGCTCAAATCACCCAGCATCAACCTCAAAAAGTGTAAAAGTAATCTCTCCCTCTGCCTACTACTTCAACATTATTCGTACCCTACTACACGTAGTTTTAAATAGATATATTGAACATGCATGCATACCTTGGTCAGAAGTTAATAGCTCTACCCAAAAATTATAATTAATAATAATAATTTCATAAATAATTATACACATAATTAAAATATAAATTTCAACAATATGAATTAATCTCTCCCTGAATCTATACAAGTGAAGTAAAAATACATAAAAAATAAAATAAAATTTATAATTTGAAATAATTAGACTCTAAAATATTATTGATAATAGCTATGTTTATAGGGACGGGATTACCTTTGCTAAAATAAAATAATTTGGGAATGATTGACTTTCATTATCTTCTTCTCTTTACCTTACAGCCATCCTCATTTT
>BNST01000069.1:0-146809 GCA_019650275.1 Xylocarpus granatum | reverse complement strand
AAGAGTTTGACCTATATTTAAGACAACAATGCATGGGCATGAACAGATTAATAAACGTTAGCATCTATTCTTTAGTTGATTTATGCATAGCTGCTCTAATATGCTAAATGAAGCTAAAACAAAATTCTATGCCAAAAGCATACCATGAGATATGCCCCATCATCAAGCCAGTGATTCTCCTTGAGAGCTCCATGACCACTAGTTTCAATAGCCAGATGTGACTCCTCCCCAACAGAGTTCTGTTTAGCATTGCTTTCGGCTCAGTTCAGAATATTCCAAAAGATGAAGTAGAGAACTTAAATGACTACACAACAAGCTCACACAGTTAAATGAAAGCTGAAAAATAACAAATTATGACACAAGAAGAAATCCTGTTTCAAAATCTAGATATTTCACATTCTCAAAAAGGATGCCGAGAATGCCTTTACCTCAATTCAGTCACTCAACCACTTTCTTTTCTTTGCTCTGATGCAAAAATCTCTCTACTAGTGTATACATAGACTTTTAAAGTAAAAATACTGTGAATAAACTTATATTTGAAAAAAGAAAAAGGAAGAGCATGCTTGTTACAAACATAAATTTCAGAATTGAGAGGCAGTGTGTATAATGTCTCCAACTAAGGCAGCCTCCTGTGCACTTTTTCTTGAAAATCACAGGTTAAAGTTACTTAAAATCAGTTCATACTACAGTACTTCCAGTTGACTCTAATAATAACATCAACTAAACCTCATTAGCATAATACCAAAAGCAAATAAAATATACAACCCAGGGCTATAAGTCAGGCACTCTGTTGCTAACTCCCACTTCATGTACTGATGGATAATAGGACAGAGACCAGCGAAAACCTAATAGTACAGAATTCAATAGCCAGAAATATTGCTGGAACCATTTACTGTTGTTTGCCAAATTTCTATTGTAATACCATGCCTTACTGGATCATCAACCATCAAAGATCCAAAAACTTCCTTGTACACTTCCCAATTAATATTCATAAAACTCATCTACTAGAAAAAAGATAATTTCAAAAGCAATCTTACCAAACGAATAGCTTCATCAATGACATTTTTATAGCCTCTTTTGAACCGGTGGTGCTTTCCTCCTAAAGGAAAATGGAAGTTGTTAACAAATTCATTCTAGGAAATGAATAAAACATCATCTCAGTTTTTGTTATACCAAGTCTTTTCCCAACAAAAGTTGTCAGTCCATCTGAAGTCACACTGTCAGTAACAATAGTTGTTCCTGGATGCTGAAGGAAGTATAAAGAATGAGCCATACTGGTGAGATAAAAAAAAGATTCAGGTTTAGGAGGAAAAATTGGAATACACAGAGACATGAAAATCTTACTTCTTCAAGAACAATGGCAGACATAAGGGCAATCAGACGATTCCGGTTAAACTCACGACCACTGGAATCGACAGCAGCAGATCTTTGAAAACATTAGCAAAAGTCATTAATTAACACATTGGATTGAAAAGTATAAAAAAAATAAAAAGTGTAGGAATAACCATTACCTGTCAACATCAGTGTCAAAGATGATTCCAAAATCAGCCTTGTTATCAAGAACCGCCTGAATAATAGCTTTCATGGCTGCCTTATCCTCTGGGTTAGGAATATGATTCGGGAACATACCTGATCCCATGACCATTTAATTTCAAACATTCCAATATTAAAGCCCAACTAGAAATTCAGAGAATGAAAGAATGATATATATTACCATCTGGATCCAAGAACTGACTACCAGAAGTTACAGCGCCCAGAGGCTCAAGCACTTTAGCCTGACAAAGCATTGAAATCAACACTATATCAAAAAGGAGAATCAGCACAACTCAACGATCTGATCAATATAAAACACTTAATTTATTATGCAATCACATACTTCCAACCAGTTGAAAAACCAAACACATGGCAAGAAAACAGCTGCGATGGAAACTCTCAAATAACAATTTGTTTATGGCATGAACAAGCTATTAGTGAACCCTTCCACCACGGCATAAAGGATCTGTTTATTATAAAATCCACAGAAGTACAAGGCAAACTATAAATAGTCGGCAGCAAAAGAGTTTTTTTTTACCAAACCCAGGATCTTCTAGACATCGGCTGACTAGTGATCCTCTAGAACAAATTTGCTGCTCACAAAACAAGAAATTCATCCATAAAGCTAGGAACCAATCAACAAATAATTGGTCTAGATGACGATGAAGATCATGACAGCAGCAGGTGAAGTCAATGATTTTAATTTCTAAGACTAAAAGCCATAGATGTGAATTCAGTAATTTCATATCTGAAATAAAACATTGTATACACAGTTGAAAATTTCAATCCCATTGCAAGTGCAACTTACTGCAAAAAATCCTCCTGCTCCATTCCCAGCATCAACAACGATATGGAATCCCTCTAATGGCTTCTCTAAGAGTTGACAGCATAAAAAAAAGGAAAAAAAACAAATAAATCATCAAGTGCAAAAAATTCAGAAGAATTTATGATTGATGACAGAGTACAGAAAAATGTAAAAGAAGCCAGACGCTTAATAATAATGCTAATTTGGCTTATATTTCCCTACAAAGCATAATAAAGCTGACATCAATCATCAAACATAGTTTCACCATAACTGAAAATTTCAATAGAGGTTAATACCTATGTTTCCAGCAGCTTTACGAACTGCCCTCACAAGATCAGAAGTATACACACTCATGTAATCAACTCTCTTAACTGAAGTGGAATTTTGCTTTTCTGAATTTGTTAGACCATCAAGAATAAACTTTTTGTATATATCTGCAGCATGCTCCAAGATGTCTCTGATATCAGCTTTCCCAAGCCCTCCAGCATTTGTGAAGAATTTGAACCCATTCCTGTTGTAAGGTAGGTGACTAGCTGTTCGCAAGGTAGAAAGCTTCATCAGGTGAAAGAAATCCTTAGAAAAAAGGACTGCGTAACATCAAATAAAAGAAATTAAAGTGCGCTAAAATCTTAATCCAATGAAACCATGCATCTGGATTTTCATGCATGTGTAGGATTAGAGATTCATATTTAATAGAAGAAAAACACATAATACACTACCTGTAATCATAATAGCCCCATCTACGGGACACAAAAATGCATCATCTTTGGTAAGTGTGCTATTGAACATCGCCGGTGTAGACGCCAAACTACACAAGGGCAGAGGCATGAATTAGATGACTAGCCATAACTAGTCACCAAAATAAGTCAAAGACTTAATTTGAAAAGAAAAAGGGGGAGGGGGTGGATGAAAGATATCATTACCAGCTCAGTTGAGCAACAGTTACACCTAGTAAGAACCAAACAGGATCATTGCTTCAACTTAAACTACAGCTTTCTTATTACATTATATCAAAAGAAAAACTTAACATCTAATGGTCTAGGTTGCTAAATGATGCAAAACTAATCCACAATGTTATGCCTCACCCAAAAAGTGAACCCTCTTCAGTTATAAAAATTCAAATTGGTTCAATTTAGAAAGTTTATAAGAAATTATGCCAAATCTGCCTCACTTAGACAGGAGAGCATGAATTTTAATCAAACCATCAACACACCAACCAGACCTGTAAATCGGAAGCAGCAGGACTCACTTGGGCCCATCAACATCCACATGAAGTCTACTGGTGTGCGCATGATTAACAGAAAAGTTAAAGAGTCGGAGTAAACCTTAGAGAATAATTACCCACCCATACTGAACAACATGCAGACCTGCCCCAGTAATACCTCGAGAAACTGCATCCTAGTTAAAGAAGAACAGATATGACTTAGAAAAAGTATGCAACAACTCTATAACTCACACAGGAGTACAACACAACAAGCCACATACAAAATTAGTCCCATCCATAAATAAGCATGTGTTATTGATGGTACAAATTATCCAAGTCCACGTGCCATGAACGTCAACAGCACAAGCAACAAATCAACTTAGAGGTGCAGAAAGAACTCTTCTCTATCAAGAAAGATATCACATTAATTATTTGTGTGGATAGCTTTCTAACTGCTTTGCAATCAAGAAAATTTCCCAAGTGTTCACTAGAATTGTGCCAGACACAAACTTCAATTTTACAATGGAGTAAAAGGCTACCTGTAACATTTGTGCAGATATGCGAGAATCATGACCAATGGAAACTCTCAAAGGCTTGGAAGCACCAGCCTTTTTCTTTTCCAATAACCATGCAGCAAAGCCAGCAGCTATTGCTTCTGTCACTGGTTCAGTAAGGCTAACTGGTTCCCCCTCAACACCAGCAACAGCAACACCACGAATATCACTGTGTGGTCATTAGGAGAATGAATTACAATCAGCATAGCTTCCAACAACCAGATAAAAATAAGGATATACTAAAAGAATTTGAATTATAGACTATATTTATATATTTCGAACCTTTCCCACTCAAATGCTACAGACTGCTAACTACAAAATGAACTAAAAACAAGGTAGTAAAGATTAAAATCAGTTACAGCGGCCATCTTAATTACATCTAAATACATTCATCAATTACAGAAACTGGCACAACTCAAAAATTAAGAAAATCCTACTATCCATTTTCTTTCAAGACTGAAACCAGCAGAGAATAGCTGAAAATCACAACAAAGATGGTGAGATGACCCCCTCACCTGCCATTTTGAAGCTTGAGAAAATCAACTCTGTCAAGAGCTGGTACTGCAGTGGTAGATGGAGCAGCTACAACAAAAACAACAGAAAAAGAGAAATATGAATTCAGTGGGTGCAGAGGATTATAAATTTGTAAGGACTTGTTAGATAGCAAATCAAAGCAAGTAATATTATCCTACAAACAAGTGTCCACAAATAAGACAACAAAATGACATTGAAACTTAGAAGGTGGATATCAATTGACGCATACTAATCACCAAAGAATAAGTAAAATTTTCTTTTTAGGATCAAAATGCAACCATCGCATTTGATGTCAACCTGGATAGTGAGAGTCTAGAACAGACCATTGCAGTACACAGTTCCTCTGTTAACAAAACCACTCTGGTATTTGTATAGGTTGCGCATTTGCATGGAGGAGATGCCAGTCCATGCCAAGTTTCCTCCTTGCAAAGGAAGCAAGTTGTGCATATAAGGGCAACAACAGTCCCTTCGGTAATGGGTCCTGGACTGCCTATTCTGTTGGTAAGTCTGTGCTACAAAGACATTTTGAACAACCTTCCCTGACATTGCTGCATAGGAATTTATGATTTTATCAGATCCAACTCTCATAAATGCTTGATGAAATGTTTATCATTGCTTATTTCATCTCTATAGCCGCGTTTTCTGGATTTTTTAGTCTATTTTTTATTGGAGGGTTATTCATCATGCTGGACTACAAGACCAAGAGGCAAACAGTAGTTAGATAACACTATTGCGTGATCTAAAAGGGATTTCCGCACATACATACAGGATCAATACAATAATAATAATATGGTAGCATATCTTATGGCATCACACTTAATTATTTAAAATCATCAAGTCACATTTGGCTGCTATCCCAAAACAGTTTTCAAAAACCAAATTATGGTTCAGAGTTTGTACACTTCTCATCATTTTCAGTTGTTTCTCTAAACTCCAATTAGCTGTATTGCCTATATTTCTTGCGTTGACCATTTTCAATATATTTGTTTTAACAGATATCAATTTTTCTTGTTCCAGTATATATGACTACAAGAAGTAAGGCAGATAAAAAAAACACTATCTTCAATTAGTAAATAAGTCCGTTTCAAACTCAATACCACCAAATTTTAGACAAATCCTTAGTCTAACATACCAACATGATATTTGATGTAATTCATCATATTCATCCACCAACAACAAAGTTATCCTTTAAGCATTTCCCACCAAAATCGTATTCTAGATGTTCCACGTCATCTCTTCATCTATAAACTGCAATATTTTCCATTCCCCACAAGTTTTCCATATATACACAATTCAATCATGAAACAAAAAATGTGCAAGCAGAAGAAATATAAGTAATGGTTGCCCCTGTAAGCAAATATTTAAGCAACAACACACACAAACGTTCCACTCAATTTCGAACAGAAACGAATTCCATGCTTATCTCCAAAAGTATATCAGCTCGATAAATCAAAATCAAAATTAACAAATAAAATTTGTCAAATCATTAACGTTATGGCACATACAATAAGATATTAGAAAACAAAGAAGAAAATGTTAAGGCTAGAACGTGGTTAGTAGATGAAGAATGAGGTAATGAGTTCAGAGCTTCACCTAACATTTTTCCTTTTGACAGTGAAGATCGATCGAGAGAGAGGGGGGCGGAGAAATTGATAAAATTCTACTGAAGAAGAAGAAGAAAGAAGAGTAGGTAAAGGCTCATTACATGCGCCACCTGTCACCGGTATTTTATTTGAATATTACAATCAAATTGCAGATTTTTTAAGAATGGATATTTTCACACATTACCCCTATAATTTAATAAAATTATATATAAATCAACATTTTCTGAAATTAATTTAAAATATCAAATATATGTAAAAATATTTACAATTTTTTTAATTATATTAGTATTATTTATTTTTAAAATCACTTAATTTAGTGCATAATTTTATGCATAAAAAAATTTTAATTATAAATTCAATATTAAAAACTATAATAATTAAAAAATATAATATAACTACTATATACATACCTACATACGTATACATGTTAAAATTTAAAAAATAATATTATTTTATTTTCAAAAAATTAAAAATATTATTTAAAAAATAATATCAAATGTCGTATCGGACATATAGTGTTTAAAAATTGAAAGAATTTTTTTATTTTTTATTAGAAATAAAATAACTTTAAATAAAAATAAATATTGAATTTTATGAGAAAAAATAAATACATTTTTTTTTAAAAATTATAAATATTCTTTCAAACACTCGTATATGCACATATCAAATCCCCAATTCTCAAAGACTAAATGTAATAAAACGATACTACTAAATTATTTGATTCACGTTTATAATAATTTTTTTCTTTTTTTTAATAAAGATATTAATTTAAATATTATATTTTTGTATATAATAAAAAAATATTTAAAAAATTAAATATTTCCATTTACTACGATGAATATTCAAAGATATTTATTCATTTTTTTAAAATAAATTTTTATTTTTATTTTTTAAAACTTATTTCATTAAGATTGGGGTGAATTTGATAGTAAAATTGTCGTTGTTATTTTAAAATAAAATTATTAATTAATTAAAAAATAATAATAAAATAATTTTTATTTTTTAAAAAATAAATAATAAATTAAATCTTGTTGAATTAACAAAGTTGAGAGTAGTTTTATTAGTTTTGAGAAAATATATGTATATATAATTTTTTTTAATTTAAAAAAAATAAATAAATAAATATTTTTTAATAAAAATAATTATAATTATTATAATAAAAAATATAGAAGGATATAAAAATAGTATTTAAATACAAAATGTAAAAATTTATGTAATTATCAAAGAATCAAATTTGATTTTGTTTATACACGGATCCACAAGGACACGGCGTCGTCTTGAAGCTGCAGGGTCGGTTCGGTCCAATTGCGCCAATCAGAGGCGGTGTGAGAATCCAATAAAATCACGCGGAGACGGGGAAGGAAAGGAGGAAAATCCACGAAGCAGACGACAAAGAAACAAAACAAGATGATTGAGGTGGTGTTGAACGACCGGCTGGGAAAGAAGGTGCGCGTGAAGTGCAACGATGACGACACCATCGGCGACCTGAAGAAGCTGGTGGCGGCTCAGACTGGAACTCGAGCCGACAAGATTCGGATTCAGAAGTGGTACACTATTTACAAGGATCACATAACCCTCAAGGACTACGAGATTCACGACGGCATGGGCCTCGAGCTCTACTACAGCTAAATCTTTTATGTAACTGCGGCTGTTATTACTAGGTCTGGGTCTTTCTCTCATTTTACGATTTTGTTGTTGTTGTTGTTGTTGTTTTTGACTTTGTTGTTTATGGTTTGAAGTTTGCTTATATTTATGTAATGCAAATTTCATAATTAATTTATGCAATTGTTCTGATTTCTTCCATTGAAGTATATGAATTAATTGTTTCTGATGATTTTTTTGGTGGACTATTAGTTGTTGTAAAATTCTAATTTGCTGTTGCTAGCTCTGGATTGTCGAGGTTAATTGTCTTAGCTGACTCTTACCACAATTTTGATGGCAAGAAATCTTCAATAGAAGTTGTCGTCACATTCATTCTTCAGTAATTTCCATTTTTAAATTAATTTTTTCTCCGCAATTTAAAACCTTGCTTGATTATTGGATTTTGGAAGAGCTTGTGACGAATATTGTTGTTTAACCATCCCGTTCTTGGATGTAGTGACATTATTATCTACTGTTCATAGAATATCCTTTTGAATGATGGTATCAAAAATTCATTTTTCATGTATTTTCTTCCAAAAATTTCAGTTACGCCGATAATGTAAAAATTAATCATAGTACTTGAAAACAGTTTAAATGTGAATTGCAGTAGGAAACTAATTTATGTTCTTATTCTTGAAAATTGTGCTGAAGATGGAACATGCAGCTAAACCCTACCTTGTCATAATCTTGGTTGTGTTGCACAATAACAAAACATTAAGTGAAGGCATAGTTGAAGAGTGCCAGAACCGACTCCCTTGATTTAAATTTCTAAGATTTCAAAGGCCTATAAACCAATTATGCAACATTTTTAGTTTGGATCTTTTCTTTGAGAGCACATATTATTAGAGACCGAATCTTTCTGTCCAACCTTTTTCATTTCATGTTTATTAAAAGTTTGGCAAGCTCTTGATTGGTTTGGGCAGTAGGTTTTTTAATCATGTTTTGCTAGTGAATTATTTTTGAGTGCCCACCACAACTACTTGACTTTTTTTTTAACACTTTTCCGTCAACATTAAATTAATAGGTGAAGGGTTGGACACAGAATCCACCCACTCATGGAGTTGGTCGGGCCATAGAAAATGGAGTTGATTTTATGCATGTATGCTTTTGATGGAACACTTGGTTGACAGTTCAAATGGTTCAGTTTCACGTCTTCTTGAGTGGCTTTATATGCAAGTCAAGTTTGTAAAAATTGCTAATGTTTTACTTGGAAGAGAGTTGACTGGCATAAGTGAATTTTTTCCATTTAGTCTGTTTCTTTAATGCCAGTAACAAGCATTGCTTAGTTTGCTTTTATATGTTCAACTGACATTTCGGCTTCTCTTGATTCCAGTGTTTTTGTTAAAGTAGTTTATATGGCTGTGTACCTGTAAGAAAAGGGCAAAGCAAATTTGGAAATGTGTAAGGGTCTGGGTTCCTTTTTATGTTTAATTGATTTCATCTTTTGGCAGATCTAGCTTTATTAGATTTGAGTAAGTCTGTATGGTGAAAGAGTTAAGCTATTATCTTTTTATGATTGGGCTATTTTTGAACTTTCTTACTTATTACTGTATTTTTTTCCTGTGTTCATGAGATACCATTACCGATGTGGTTTGGACATTTTCTTCAAATTTCTTTCATTTAGTCTCTTTGAAATGTATGATTGTAGAAAAGCTGTATTACATTAGATGTAAAATTTCAATGCATGGAATCCCTTTTGGAGGTTGTTTAGCTCGGACGTTAAACTGTAATGAATAAATTCTTGATCGGTAGAAAGTGAAGAAAAAGCTGAAGAGGAAATTGTAATTCTAAAATGGGTGCTAAGTTTGTTAGGGTGCACGTATTTGTTGTTGTCATGATAGCCATGAGTACAATTGTTATTTATTGGTTATGAACAAAAAGTTGTTTCCGGTTGTGCTTTTATGTTGATCTGGATATATGGCTTCAGCATCTATTCTGAAACTGTTTTATTATTGGTCACAAGTTGGTATCTGATTGTATGTTGTTGAATGGTGTATATGTACTCTTGGCTGCACAATTTTGCTTTATTCTTCTAAGTCTTGTAAAATAAAATAGCTTATCCATCAAATACATGTGTCATTTCAACTTTTGCCTTTGAAATTGCCTTTGAAAGTTTAACCATGGATTTGTTTATTTCGTTTCTGTAGTCTTGCGTTCAACTCCAATAGTGTGCATGTTTTTTAAGTACCACCAATGTTTTGAAGCTAAATGTTGCCATATGATCTTTTCTTTTTCATTATTCAGGTAAGGTGTGATATAATAAGCAAGGCATATTGGAAGACGCGGCTGGGCCAACTTTACTAGTACTGTCTTGTAAGATAGCATATAATGTACTTATGGAAACTTGTAAAAGCTTATTTGCGTTTATATAATATGCACAGGATCCGCTTTTGCTATTAGTAATGAATGGCATTTAGTTCACTATCCATGACAGGGGTGTTGCGGTAGTGCATGTTTGTTATGCATGACAATAAAAATTCTGGTAGTCCTTGGATAAGTATGTGCTTTCTTCATGCTTAATACAGTAGATGATCTGTTAAGTCGCAGCCTTTCATTGCACTTAAACTTTCACATCAACTACACTAATTGTGGGATTGATCTATTGCAGCTGTTGTAGAAAAGTTGAGGAGAGTTGAGTTTCTCTTAGTTTAGCAGCTGCTGTTTGCGAAATTAACCTCATCAAGACAACTTTAGGTTTCTAATCAAGTAGTCTCGGTTCATGTCCAAAGAACTCCCCTTCTATGTCAAACCAAATTAACATTGAATTGGCTTCCTGGCCTTTTTGATATTGAGATTTTATGCTAGTTAGTAAGTACACGTAATAACTAATATATGTAATTCTAATGTGTATATAATTTCATTGATAGTCTAAAATACTTACTTGGGATGCCTCCATGAAATCTCCAACCAAACCAGGGACGGTGTGATTTTGGGCAATTGCGAGTTTACTTGAAAGAATTAGAGCCCAGGCAGATGGTCCGACGTTCCATGTTCCTATTATTAATGTGTCTTCTCCAAGTAAATTAAAAAAAAGACAGGTTGGATTGGGGATGATTTCTCAAATCCCATTTGTCGGAAACCTGATTTCTCTTCTGTGTTGACTCATCGTGATTACAAGCATACATTATTTACGGGATGCGATTCATTCTTGGATCTTGTTCATTAAAATAACAACAACCATTAATTAAAACAGCTTGCTTTCATTTACTTTTCTTAAATTAGCACCAAATCACAAGTATGGGAAATTTGTAAGTCAAGTCAAACAATACAATACAACACGAGTCATTTTAACCCTTTTGGTAAGTCGGTCAAATGAAGACTCTCTTGCATACTTCAGGAAAGTAAAATTGGGAAACTTGAAATGGGTAATTGTAATGTTTCAAGTTATCAAGTTTACATTTCTAAGATAAGGATCACTATGGCGAATACCCTAAAAGGAATTTGAAAAGAAAAAGAAATGGAAGGAGAAGTAAAAATGAAGATATTGAGCTAGGAAAGTGGGGATCAAGATCCAAGATGGCAACAATAGTGCACGTTCTTACTTGATTCATGTGCCTCAGTTGCTGTAACCCAACTCAATGTTTCTTTATACTCAAGTCAAGCCCATGTTTTTTAATTAAGTTTGAAGCTAAGATAAGCCAGGCCAACTAGGAGAAGAAGAAGAACGTCGGCAATGGCAGTGAAGAGAAAGGTAGCCAGCATTCCTTGACTCACGAATCTTTGTCTGCCTCGTGCAACTTAAATTAAAACCAAACGCCCCTTTACTTTTATCCAAGCTACCTATCTGTACTGTTGAATTCAAACTTGATATATATATTTTCAATGCTTTGACTTTGTAACCTCTTAACCATGGTTAAATCTTCATTCAATATCATTTTTGAGTTAATCCAGACGTATATTACTGTTTTTAATTTATTAATTCAAATCCCCATGATATATTTTTTATATATTTCCTTCGGCCCTTGTGGCATATTCATCGCTTAATGGTTTGAATCACGATATCCTAACTCCTTGTGTTGATTATGACACCACTGTATTAAGTGCTTTGTTTTTTTTTGGTCAGTAAATTGGATTCTTTGTTTGCTTCACTAAAATGCATCAAAATAGATTCGAAAATCCCGGATAAAATTCAATCACAGCATGTCTAACAACTATCTATTTTGTTGCGAAATATATGTAAGCAGCATGGATTGTAGGAATTTTGTTTTTGATGCGACTGCTAATCAGATTTCTCAAGGAGATGTAACAGAAGGACCAGGCTAGGCTTTTGGCAAAAATCCTGTCACGATCCTAACGAAAACATCCCAGAATCTGTGTGTTCTGTTCTGCTTAAAGAATCCGAGATTTCATTACACTGATTTGGCGTTTTACCATTCGTACTCCAGAGTTTGTCACCTATTTTACCAAATTTCAAGGCCAAATTTTAGTTGACTAGGAGCAAGTAGTTAAAAGTACAAGTCTTTGAGTTCCACTCCACTATTACATGACAACAGAAAACAAGTACAATAAGAGGGACCAAGATTTGTCTGCGTCTTGACAGTAATTGGCTAAAAAGAACAGTTAAGTATAAATATGTCCCAAACTAGTCTTTAGACGGGTTTTACTTTCTTTATCTTGTCTAGCATTTCTGATTGCAAAAGTCTTTTGAATGAACAGAAGCGAAGATCATTAAACCGAAGAGAGAAGCGGAAGACTATTCTTCCGATTGTAAAACCTCAGACAAAGATTTTCTTTCTTAGGCAGATATTCTCGGGAAGCTTCTCTCGCCCTAAGCATTTTGGCTCCCCGAGGAGGTATTTCCATTCATGCATACTTCTGATTTGAAAGATTAAGCAACAAATAAATCAAAGAGCAAAGATCAGCATCTGTATTAACAAACGAAAAGTGCAATATCCCAAAATTGGATGAAACGGACTTCTCCTACTACATCCAAAAAGAGGAAAGCAAAAACTAGCCAGCAAAATTAAAACAAATGTTTTATAAACTGTACAATTAAAACTCCTTGATGTCTATCTTCCTAAGTTGTCACTGCCCGAATCTGTGAGAATAGTTAGCCTTCTTGCTGTCTTCGAAAACTCACTGCAATAGCAACCGGATATAGAAATATATTAGACTTTGTTGACATGATAACAATGCAGACGATTAGAAACACAGATCAAAAGACCAAAACTAAAGAAGATGAGACTACCTGAAGGGTTCATCTCCAGTGTGTTTAACAGAACCTGATGCATCTCGATACAGCACATTGCTAAACATTTCTGAGCTTCCTATGCTAAACAAGTTGGCTAGCTTTCCATATAGCTCTTCATATGACCCTAGGACGGACAGATCAAGGGTTCGACCAACATCTTCTGATTCCATGAAAACCTTGCAATGACCAGTATCCAATCCAAGATCAGATTTTTGGTGATCTTTGCACCAGGGAGAACCATCATTGGAAGAGTTTTCCATCAGTACAATCTGATGTACTGCAGAACCAGAACCATCAGAAGATATTGTTGTTTTCTCAGGGTTCCCATCTGATGAACTGTTTCCAATTGTATCACCGGAACAGCTTTGGAGGCTATTTTGCTGGGGAAGAATGAGTTGACCAAACAATAAGATGTGGGGTGTCTTTACTTCATTGTTATCCTTAAAATTCTGAGTGGGATTTCCCATAGTCAGCAAAGAAGATATATTTTCACTATTTCCAGTTTCACTCAAAAAATTGCCACCGGGGATTCTAGCAGGTCTTGCAGTATGTTCAAGCTGCTGAAAACCAAGTGGAAACAGACCCAACTGCAGCTTGTTGAAGCGGAGATCTGATGAAGTTAATCCATATTGGGCATGCCTGGCTCCCTGTATGCCTGCAGGAATACTGTCTGAAATACAATGCAAGGGGCTGCTGTTCACCAGGGGGGTTCGGGAAAATGATGGCATTGGAAGTTGGTTAATTAATGAAAAGTCTGGGTGTTCAGGAAGCCGCGACTTTTTCCTTGGCGGTGAGAAGTGAGAGAGATGAATGGCGGGTATGTTTGATACCAATTCAACCAGCCATGGGCTAACACGCTTCACATTCTGAAGTAGATCCGGTTCATCCCATGCCACCTGAGAAAGATAAAGTATATGCAGAGAATATTCAGACCAAGCATTATATTAGGGAGTATAAAAAAAATGAATCACCAAAGTTTGGGAAACAGTTTGGGACATGAATCCCAAAGTGACTATAACTTGATTATTGCAAGTTCAAATTTCAACAAATATTTGAAGCAAATATAGAGTTAATCTCATCTCATTCAGTTAATATTTTCATTTGATGAAAAATGAAGGAAGAAAGAACAATAGAAGATATCGATACAATAAATTTAGAAGTCACATGCACCATATCTCAGATTCAGTTACCAAAAATGCAGGTCACTATATTCAGACTAGGAAAATCAAAAACATCAAATTTACAGCAAGAATAGTTAATAACAAATCATGGAAATGATGACTTAAGAGTACCTGAAGAAGACGCCATGGTGAATTAGGCCAGTGAATGGGATCAGAAACCTGAACAGAAGAAACGGTTCCCATGAACCAACTGATCCGAGATGAATCCTCAGTTTCAAACGCCATTTTAAACCTCATCCCAGAACACCACTGGATTTGCAAGGCAGCTCTAACAGCTGAGGCCTTCACAACAAACTCTGGAGTGCTTGCACGTGGATAGTAAATGACCTCAAAAGGTTGACCATTAGAAGCAAAAGTTGCAGCTTCAGCAACAGACTCAGCCCTAACTCTTCCTCTCGAATCACCGTTAGAATTTCTCCTAGATAACTTATTCTCATTCTCCCTCATATAAGCCGAATACCCTGCAAATGGGAAGCCACAATTTCCACCTCCTGAATTCCATCCAACTGAGTAATCAGATCCGCCACCAATTCCTCCTTTCTTAGCCCTTCGAATTCCCACGCACAGATCTCCACTCTCTGCTCTCAAAAACACTATCGAATCCCCAGCAACAAGTTTTTTCTGATTCACAAAATTACTCCAACCAGTCGTCAAAAGATGCCGACGAGGGGTCCCCCTATAAATATGCCTAAACTTCCATACTTCACCATGCACATCCTTTGCAAGAATGGTTTGAACAGGAGGTTCTGCACTATAATCCAACCTTGGAAATATAGTTTCAGCACAATAGCGAGGAACAGAGAACCCCCCACCATTATTTGCATCAGATTGAGTCAAAGTCTTAGCAAAAGAAGCCGGCTTTTCACTACACTCATTGATCCCTCCATTTCCATCAAACCCCACATCCTCAAAATCATCAAAGCTATTGTTATTCAACGCAATCAGCCTAATTTTAGCATAAACCTCATCAGTTTCAGTATCTGCCATATATTTTATGGCAGTTACTCGACATGGAATCATTGAAGGGATGTTAAAATTAGATAATTCAATGTGTCCTTTGGCATGTTCCAAGTGTCCCTGAGGAAAATAGAAGACTTTGGAGTTTATTGGCGGCATTTGAACCATACCACCGGCACAGGCATGCCATAGTTGCGAATCTAAGTAGCTTTCTGCTGATGGGTTCTTCTTCATTGAGCCTTTTGCTGAATCCATGAGAGTACTCATTGTTCAGTTATGGCCTTTCAAGCATAAAAATTCCTCCTTTTCTTTGCCTATTACTTGTTTCAATCAAGACACTGCGAGAACATGAATCAACACAGAAACTTTTCATAAGATATATTCACAAATAACATAAAAAAAACTATGGAAAAAATTAACTTTCTGGGTTCGAAATTCATCGTGATTAACAAATCATGAACAAAATCATATATTTCCTTCAGGTTTCTCAACAACCGATCAAGAAAACTAAAAATCCCATCCGAGAAACAAAGTTACAAAATCTCTTTACCTTATCTTTCAAACGAAATTCTCCAAACAAGAAGAATAATCACACAGATGTACTGAGAAAAGGAACACCACGCTCATCCAAAACCAAAACTCGTCCTAAACTGCACCCAGAAACTGTAAGCAGAGAGAGAAAGAGACGGGTGTTTGAGAAAGTGGGAGAAGAGTGAGAGTTCAAAGAAATGAGGAGTGTGTTGTGTAGGAAAGCGAAGATGGGTGATAGAAGGAGCGAAGCTTTGTTGGGTGCCGACCGGACCAGACTCGAAATTGTTGTTAAAAGAGAACAAGAAAGTGAAAACAAATGTTTAGTGTTTTTATTTTCTTATTTTTCTTATTATTTTATTAATTTTAAGATTTCTGTGCTTTTACGATGGTTTTGGATCGCATAATTCCACTGATACGGCCAAGTTCAGGTGATTTTACCTCTTCTTTGGTTCTCTCCAACACGCGCTCCAACGCTTTCCCTTCCTTCACGTCAAGCGAGTTTCCTGATTCTCTCTATTATAAATCCTGGGAGAGTGTATCGACGCGACGAGAGAGGGTTGGGAGTCGGTGATGTGACGGGTCCCCTTATAATAATAAAAGAAGCATCCAAATAATAAAATAAAAAATACGGAATTAACTTAAAATATTTTTTAAAAGATTTATATTAATTAAAATATTTGTATAATCTTCTCTCGCGATATTTTCCAAAAAAACGCGAGTTTCACGTATTACTCTGAAAGCAAGGCAAAACTAACCGGATATATTTGACCACGGTTAAAGTTCATCACCCCGAGGCCCTAACTCTACGGAACTAACTATGGTTAATTAAAACTAAACATGGTTAACTAACAGTAGTCCATGTTTCATTGGTCAACACCGAGACTCCTTATGTAACTGGTTGTTAAGTGCGCTTCTAATCCTTCGGTCGGGATTATGTTTGGTCTGGTAAATTGAAGAAAATAACGAGGGTAAATCCAGAAAAGAAATTGTATGGTTGAATTACGAATGTACCCTTTATAGTTTTATAATTTAAGTAAGTCCGCGTCATTAATCCGTTATGAGGTGGTAGTTAAAACAATATACAAGTTAAGATTAGGGAATGTAATATGGAAATATGATAATGACTTTGTCACTAAGGACAAGGATATGTGATGATAATGTGAGGAGCGTGAAAAAGCCAAATATTAGGGCTTTGATTATGACTTCCGTCGAACTAATTTAAGAACATTTTGATCGAATACTAAGAATTCAGACGATATCAATAATATCAAAAATTTAAAATTGTTTGCACAAAATTAAATGGTTAAAACGTCAATTTAGTTGCTTCAAATGTCATATTTAATCGTTTGAATTTGAATTATTTTTTAATTTTGTTAAATTTAGCGTATTAATTTTAAAATTAATTAATATAATTCAACCTTAATTGAAATATTTCGATCTCGAGTATATATGGTTAAATATAACAAAAAAAATTATAATTAAAATATAACATATTACATCGTTTTCTAATTTTTATATTTATGTTTGTCTTACTTTATTTTTTTACTAAAAAAATTAAAGAGGGTCGGGGAGTGAAATAACATATTAAAACGAGGATATAATAACTTATACATACTTATTATCGTCCTAATTAGTAATTAATTTTCTCGAATATAAAATTATCATAATACTATATCTAGTCATTTGATTTGAACAAATATTAAAAACTAAATTAGTTTGTAAAGAATTAAATTATTAAAATTTTAAAACATATTTAAAGATAAAATTTGCCGAAAAATATATTTAGTGGATTTTAGAGTTTTGTATTTACAAAAAATTTGGTTGTTGTGATTATTGTTATTATTATTTTAAATTTATAAATAAATGTCCAATAAAATAAATTGAAAACAACATTACTTGTAATTTCTTTAATGTCATTGTCTAAGGATTAATTGTGTGATGTGGACCCTCCACCGGTCTTCTAACGGAGCACTCTTTATCGCCACTCAAAATAATAATTACTATTTTTGTATAAATAAGATATTTAATGTCCATTTAAGAAATTATATATTTTTTAAATTATTAATTTTATTTTAAAAATTAATTTTATTTTTATAATAATAATTATTATTTTAAATTTTTATATAAATAATTTTAATTTTATTTATTATATATTTTAAATTTTAGATTTTAAATTTTTAATAATTAATTTTAAATTTATTTTTTAAAAAATATAAAATACATAAATTAATAAATTGAACATGAATTGGAATAAGACATGGCCTTTGTCTTCTTCAACAAACATTTTCATTTAATAAATTTTTATTTTTATTTTTATTTTTATAACCATCTCTCTCGTCTCTTCCCTTTCGCATAGTTTGTTGGCTTGGCTGCCCGAGTGGTTCTCCTCCTTCTTCTCCAACCCTACCCTGCCCCCTGCTTGTAACGGGTTGTCCTCTGGTTGTCTTTCTAAAATTGGGACCCTTCGATCTTGACCAATTTCTATACCAACAACACCACCACCAGTAATGTTGGCTGTGATTAAGCCGAGACTAAGGCCCAACCTTATCATTCCATTTATATTCAATACCCTCCTTACACTCAATACTTTATTTTATTTTAAAATTTATAAATATATTTATTATATTTAATTATAATATTATTATTTTTTAAATATATATATTTATTAAAATATAATAAATAAAATTTAAAAATATTTCCTTCTTGTTAAAATTATGTTACAGGTGGGCAAAGCAATAGACAATGAAAACCCATTAATTGACGAGGATGAAACGAACGAGCCGCCTGATTTGTCGTTTTAGGGGCCTTGATCTAATCGTCGCCGTTCGTTACTGACAATACCGGGCCGGTTCTGATCCCGGGTTAAACCAAACCAAATCAAACCGGCCACGCTAAAAGTTGACAGCAACTAGACAACTCTCTCGCAGTATTTTTGTCCCGGAAACTTCGTTTGAATCTGCCACGTGTCGTCGTATCATACCATTTTGACTAGTATTGGCCCCAACTTTACTGTGAGATTCTCGTCGATTAAAAATAATAATAACGGGACGTGACGTGCCAGTAGGAGCCACAATTGTCGGCCCCACTTCGAATCTCTGTCCTCACCTGTGGCCGTGGGGCGTGCAGAGAATTTGGTGGTATTTTGTTTTTTTTTAAACGAAATTAAAAATAATAAAAAATTATCTTAGAAAACCGTCAGATATTGGATATGGGCCCGGATATGATAACCGATCCAGGCCCAACAGTCAGATAACAAGTTCTACTCGCGCCACAACATTATGTGTTTTCTTTTTAAAAAAAGGATATGTTACTTGCATGGGAGTGTAGGATAGAAGGAAGGAAGGAACCATAAATTAATGAAAATCCCAATTGGAAAAGGAAAAGAGAAGACAGAGGGACATGCATTAATCATGTGTTTGGTGGATTAAAAGGTAATTGTAAACTAGTTAAATTGGACATTAATTAGGACATGTGGCGAAGCACAAAGGCATGGGCTAGTGAAATGCCGCTATGGAAGCCATAGCCGGCGCCCTCGCTTCAGCTACAGCCACAGTTACAGCTACTATCTTAATTTGATCGCTCTGAACTTGTCACAAGTACAAATCAAAGATATATATATTTATTATTATTATTATTATTTAAGTTAAATTATTATTATTCGCAAAAAATAATGTCTGTCCCACGCGGGGATATGGAAAGAGAAGTGGGGAATTAGCAATGGGTCAGAGAGGCCCATTTCATTGGGGTCTAATCCCAAATTAGTCCAGCCTGGACTCGGGAGTCAGGCCCAAACCCAGCAAGCACTGAAAAAGACCATTTTTATATTTATATATTTTGAGAAATGATATTTAAAATTTATAAAATGTTTATTTTAGGTATTATGCGTGGTTAGTTTATAAAACATTCCAAATTTCAGGATTACAACGGAGTGTGTGAATTAGTGGGTGTGTCATGAGGGTGATGATATTTTGGGCATGGCCCAAATTTATGAAATTGCCAAGCCCAATAACCAGTTGTTTCGGTATCATTTTTTATTTGTTTTAATAAAGAACTAGGGCAAATGCTTACAAGGCACTCACTTTTCTTAGAAGCCCCTGTTAGTTAATTAAAGGGAAATTTAAAAAAAAATGACCACATTTAAAAGTTAATTTATTAAAATAATCATGTTCATATTTTGTTAACTAACTCAGCCACATAACATAATTTTGGAGCAAAATGCTGTGGCCAAATCATACTTTATCATCTTCTTTCTCACTTCTCTATTTCTTTCTCAATTTTCATAGATTATTTTCCCCCAATTTTTTTCAACACAAAAGTCATAGCTCTAAACCAATAAACTTGGCACAACACACATATTTATATTAAGTAAGATTACTTTTAAGTTATTGTATATGTTATTTGATTAATGTTTTAGTACGTTTTTAAATTTAAATATGACAGAATGAAAAAGTAACGATGTCAATTTCAAAATTTATCGTTGAAGAAGTGTCATTTTGTTTGAATTACACGTATGATTTTGCATTTGAATAAGTGTGATATATGTGATTATTTTTTATTTTGTTTAGTTTTGATTGGTTTGAAAAAATTTGGTATCGATATTGCTTGGTTTTGATTTACTCTAGAAAAAAAATTGTGTGGGAGGGCAAAAAAATTGTGGAATGAGAAGAAGATTGAAAATTTGTCGAAGAAAATAACAAAAATTGTAAGGGGGTAAATTTTGGTTTGAAATTGGAGTTTTTAAATTAGGTTATAATTGAATTTTTTGTAATTGGGCTTGTTTGAAATAAATATTTTGAGAATGTTCATAATTTAAATAAATAACTAAGGGCTTTATTGTCAATTCAAACTATGTTAATTAATTTTGTGATTTCCTAAAACCTGAGGGTTATTGCTTCCAAATTTTTTTTTCAATTTAAGATAAAAAATTCTCCCCCAATTTCCTCTAACAAAATTTTCATCTCCCACCTCATTTTACAATTTTTTAAGCTTTCCAACATTATTTTTCAAGTAAATCAATTCAAACAAAATCAAATATTATCAACACAATATTTTTTCAAATTAAACAATATCGAACAAAATAAAAAATACCCACACTTGATCAAGCACAAAATCATGCATGCATGCATGCATCTATATGCAACAAATTTATTCAAGTAAACTAATACTTTTTCAAAATCAAAATCTCAAATTTATATCATTACTTCTTCATTCGTACTATATTTAAACTTAAAAGATATACCAAAACATTAATCAAATAACACATACAATAACTCAAAAGTAATTTTACATAATTTAAGTGTGTAATTTGCGAAATTTATTGGTTTAAATCTCCAATTCTTGTGTAGATGAAAATTGGAGGAATGTAATCTACGAAAATTGAGTAAGACAAAAGAAAGAGATAAGAAAAAAATATATATATAAGTATGATTTTAACATGAATTAGATTTATCATTCAAAATTATTGTATTTAGTTGATTTAGTCAACAAAATATAAACCAACTTTCAAATAAGATTATTTTAAAAAATTTATCTTTTTAAGTAAAGTACTTTAAACAAAATCACTTCTCAAGGTTGACAAGTTAAGAGAGCTAAATGAGGTAATTGTGTAGAAATTCATAGTCCTTTGGATGTTAATTTGAGTAAGCTACTACATCCTCATAATGGCAATGTAATTTAACACCCATAACCTACTGGCATAGAAAAAGAAGGAAATTAATCATTATATCACAAGCAAACCAAAGAATTTTCATATGGGTTTTTGATTGTAGCATAGTTAGGTATGAGATTATAAGTGAAATCAGCTTTTAACATAATGAAAGTAACCAAAATGATTTAAGTAGAGGTGATGGATAATTGGTTTTTAGGCTACATAATAAAGAAGGATAATTGCTATAATGATAGTAATGCTATAATTCATGATGAAGTTGAAATTTTCCTTTCAATTTGGTAGTGTTTGGTCTGATTGAGACGTGTGGCCAAATTTCCTGGTAACAAACTGATTACCCATGATTACATTGCTTTGCATTTATTTGACCCTTCGATTGATTATTTAACCAAATACATTTTGTCTATGAATTAAGCAAGCAATTTCATTACATTGCATTGGACTCATCTCTACCAACCTGGCTTAAAGTCTTAGCCCCACCTGTTGTTTCTAATATTTGCTCCATATTCATTCACCATTTGTGCACTTCAAGCTCAAAGAAGACTGGGTTTCCAGATTTCCAAATCCAGGAAGATTAAGAATTGTCGCGTGATTCTGAGTAGGACAAAACTTTGTGGCATTTGTGTGGGTTGATTGAAACTAAGAAAGAAGCAAAGAAAAGATGCATCGAGGGAACAGGAAAAGAGAAAATAAAACCATAACAAAGTTCTCAAATTGCATTACCCATTGCAGAATTTTCTACTAACAAATGAACTGCAAAAAGAATTCCCATGGAAAGGGAGGAAATAAAAATGAATGCAGAAGGAAAATGGGAAACACAGACCCACCCCAAATTCCTAAATGACCTCAGGGACGGGACCCACGCATCACTAAACCCTAAAACTCCACTACTCTTTTAAGCTTGCTCTTGTCTTCTCTCTACCCTTTCATCAGTTCTCTCATAACAGTCCTCCTCTACATAGCTAAAATTTTGTCATCTAATTTGCTTCTATTCCCTCATTCCATTCCTGTACAAAAACCAAATGAACAAAGAAATGAAATAACAGTAAGAACATAAGACCGGAAAATGTGAAACGGGAAAATGTATTCCCGGCTGGGGAATATTTTTCCTCTCTACGTCGTCTGTCTAATCTCTCAAATGTACTCCAGGGCAAGGTTGTTATTGTTTGGAATCAACTGTGGCGAATCAGACATCATTGGTTCGTTCCCACTCATAGCAGTCTTCTCACAGACCTTGCTTCTCATTTCAAGAACCTTCTTATGGGAATTGGAATGAAGAGATGGAACAAATGTTGGGCTAGCTGCAGGCCTGTATTCGGGGAAAAGTCTTCCAGACTTGTAGCGAACACCACATGCATTGCAAAGGGTTTTTGGCCCCATTGGTCCCGCCCTCCATTGAGGCGTCTTTGTTATCTCGCAATGCATGCATTTCCTAACTGCTTGTGTTGGAACATTTTGATTAGTCCCATCAGAATCTTGAGTAACTGACAATTTGATTTTCTTCTTCTTCTTACACTCAGAGTTGAATTGCTTCGGTATTTTGATCACAAGTCGAGACTCAGCAAAATTCTCAGAATCAGATGATACTTTTGGGGTAACTAACTGCTGCTGCATCTCAGTGACTGAGGAAGTTGGTGACACAAGTTGAAGCGGAGGACGAGGATTAAATGCAGCAGGGCGAGGACGTTTAGTGCGAGCACGTCCGCGTCTTCCAGGAGCATTGTTTTCTGGGCTGCCCACCACGTTTTTCTCCCCTGAGCAAGAGCTGCTGCTCTCGAGAACAGAAACTGGGCTAGAGGTCCGGAACCGGCTGTGAGATGAATCATTCTTATTGACCGACGGAGACTCCTGTTTGTTGATTGTAAGGCTTCCTCCAGAGAAGGAATCCTCAACAAAATTTGAAAGCCATTCAAGTTGAACAATGTCTTCATACTGCAACGTATAACCCAAAATGGATCAGTTGGAGCTCGATTTTATCAAACCAACACTATCAACTCCTCAATTATGATCATAACCAAAAAACCAAACCGAATCAAACAAAACCGAGTTTATAAATTCATTGGTGGTTGACCAAACTCTAACTAACTATAACACATTAAATCAAATTATTGTTGGCATAGTAAGCAAATCAGGACAATAATTGATTTGCCACCGAATAATATCTGTCCGTATTCTCATGACTCACTTGAAAGTAGGGCACCCACGTGACTTGCATTCAATAAAGCAAATTTTATTTACATGGACATGGGAGTGCCGCCGACAAGAAAACGTGATATTACAAAAATACCCTCTCAATTAATACATTATTATTAAATAAATAAATGTCCTCCCCGTATAGGAACAGTAGATTTACAAAAATACATTCAATCTACGCGGTAAGACTGGTGGCACCGTCATGTCACAAGTTGTGACATCAAGGTGGATATATCCGACGGCTGAAATTGAAATTAAAAAATTAATGTAAACAACTTCAACTTACTGGAACAGAGAGCTCGGCGGAGAGGTCTGTGGAGCTGTTGTTAGAGAAAACCGAGTCAGACTCTGGTAATGACTTGGAATTAGTTGGCCAAATACTGGGAAACGAGTTACAATCAGCACCACCAGGCAACCCGGCTTCGATGTCTTCATTTGGGAAGTCAAGTAAATCGTCTATGTGGTCGAAGAAGCTGCCACAGTCTATCTCATCCATGAAGTTTGGTCCAATCATGTTTTCTTTTTCGTACGCGAAAATTTTCCTGAGAAAGTGATAAAGAGTAATAAATAAATAAAAGAAAAATGAGCTGCAATTCTAGAAGGAAAGGATTATGCTGTAACTTATTATAGCGAGTGTCCATGTGTTTAGAAAGCGGACAGTGTGTGAAATAATGAAGGCCAGGCCAGGACAGCGCAGGAGCAGCCGTGTGGCGCATGTTAGCAAGAAAAATCCGGTAATAAATTTCTTTTTGGGACCAAAAATGCTCAAATTTAAATATATTTGGAATCATCTGTGAAGTAAAAATAGGGCCAAAATTTGATTTTTGGTTTTGTGGGTGGGTGCGAACATTGAGGCGCATAAACACATGGCTTATTTTAGCACAAAATGGTCCCTTTTTCTGGATAGCCTTCTTCACATTCACACTGTAAACGGGGTTTATTTTGAAAACAGGGAACATAAAATCTTGATAAAATGTAAAAGAATTGAAATTCGAACTAAATTGAAGAAAAATTAGAAGGAAAAAAGAAAAAGGAGAGAGAGATGGAGAGACAAACCTTGTAAACGAATGAAGAGCAAAATTGGGCAGCGGGAAAGAGCTGAAAATGAAGAAGAAGAAACAACCTGCAAGAAGGAAAATCAAGTAGAATTTGAGAAGAAAGAAGAGAAACTTCATAAAATTCCAAAGTGTTGTTTAATTGTTGTGGAGAAACAGAAAGTGAATTTGGAGTTACAGAACTAAAGTTTGCAAAACCAATATATATGTATATGAATATGTATCCATTGGCGACAGACAGTGGTATTGAAGAAGAAGAACCCAGAAATGCAGAGGCAAACCTTAGAGAAGGAATTGTAAGAGAATAGAGTCCGTCCCTCCCAATAATGAACGAGAGCAGAGAAAGAAGGGATAAAAAAGGAAGAGGAGAAGGTAGGTGAGGCTCTTCCTTCACTGCAAGCTGTATTTTTACTATCTCTTCAGTGTCTTGACGTTGAATGCTATCATCTTTCTCTCATTACTTTTTGGGTCCCACCTCCCCCTCATCCTTTTTCTCCAATTAAACCAAAATAAATAAATAAATTTTCTTTTTCATTTTTCAAGGGTTTTTGTTTTTTTTATTTTTCACCGATACGTTAAGGTTTGCTCAAACCGACGTCGTTTTCTAAAAGTCAGAAAATTGTTATTCAAAGTTAGGCAATTTTGAATTGAATATTAAATCATAATTTTTAAAATCAGTAATTAATTACTTTTCTGGGTGTAGGGTTGGCGATTCTATTGTAGATACTTCTAGCTGTCTGTCACCGTGTACTACTCCAAACTCTTGTCTCCGAGCGCACTGATCAGCTGCCACTCAATTCCATCATTCATTGATCAACTCCTATGTTTGTTTTAACTTTGGGTCCACTTCCCAATCATAGAAGAAGCATTGTCCTTCGTATGCCAAGCATCATATCATTCTTCGCTTTCATCTGTAAAGGAAAAGTTACCAACATCTTGTTACACACACACACACACACAATTAATTAAAATATTATTATTTTAATTGTTTAAATATTACTTTAAAAAATTCATATTTATTATTTTAAATTACTTTAATTGCAAATATACCCTTCTGTAGTATAAATTTTTTTGTCCATTTTGCCTTGATGGTCGAGGATTGGGAGTGAGCCAAATAAAGCAAGGATATCATAGTATGTTCAAAATGGAAATGCATTATCAGCAATTAAAGGAGATAATTTTGTATTTAAAGTATTAAATTATAAAATAATAATAATAAATTTTGAAAGGTGACTGCATACCAGCAGCCTATGTTTGGTTTTAGCCAAGTAGAAATGATGGGTCTCACCTCACACCTCGTCTTGACTTGCCTTGCCTCACTCACATACCCAAAATCTTTTTTGACTAACTTGAGTTGCACTCTTTGAATCACTTCCTTCTAAAATCTCTCTCACACTCTCCAAAACAATTTTTTTAAAAAAATAAATGATAATATGTCTTTTTTTTTGGGGGAAAGTGGTCTTGGTTTCATTCATTTTTTCTATTTTACTTGAGTTGCACTCTTTGAATCACTTCCTTCTAAAAAAAACTACTCTCTTTGCATTCCAAAAGCACTTTTGGTAAAAACCCAATTATGTGTTTTAGGGTTTTCAAGGTGTTAGGCTCCATGCACTAACACCACTACTACTATCACTACTATTACCATTATCGTGGTGGGATAGTGCCCATATTGAATGAAAACCATTGTTCTTCAAAATCATGGAAGGGGTCAAATGTTAGCTAATTTTCTATTTTTCTTTGCTCGAATTGATGTGTACTTGACAAATTCAATGGTTTGACCACGCATTCTTCATGTTTCACCACTAATATTTGCTCAACTAGCATTTGCACTTCACAAGTTCTTTTGACATTGTAAACATTATCATTTGTATTTATTTTACAATAGTACTTAGTTGAAACAAACAAACAAATGATTTTTTCATTAATTTTAAAATATAATATTAAATAATAATAAATTCAAGTTATAAAACTAATTTAAATATATTTATAAAATGCATTTTAAATAAATAAATTTAATATTTACGAATTATCTAATAAAAGATATAATTTTTGCACCGATATAATCTTTCATAAATATAACAATGGGCATGTATTTTTATTTCTTCCCTTCAAAGCTAAGGAGATGAAAGGGTGTTGGGTCCATCATTGTTGAACAAACAAACATCTTATGATTATGTGAAATGTGCTCAACATATGTATGTGCATAGAGAATGTAGTCATGAGTTAAGTTGTGACTACCGACCCAATCTCATGTATATCGACCTATATAATAAAAATTAATACCAAATACAAGCACCGACACATTGCAATAGAAAACCATGCATGGGTGTGCCTCAATTGTCAATTGTTTTCATTGTATAATTTAATTTTGCAAACTTTGGACCTTGACAAGGCATACACATCATGAATACAAATAATTTTTGAATAAAAAAACACAATCCCATGACCTCTTGTTGTCATTCCCATTTTAAAAAAATAGTTAAATTAGTATTTATTATTAAGAACAACATCAATTATTTTGATTATTCGACATCGATCATGCGTCGGTAAGGTATATGTGGCAAATAATATAATTTTAGAGAAAATAGCACATGGGTATGTGCCCTATTTGGGTGAGCAAGCTTTGAATGGATCGAAATTGCAAATATGACCCATGAAAATTACTCACCACTCCAATTCTGTTCAATAACGTGCAATACATTACGTCCTTGCAGCTTAAATTAGTAGCCAATCCCCCTTAATTAGAGATTGACTTTGTTAATTTTGACTATCCTTATTAAATCTTTAAGAACTCGAATTATTATTATTATTTTTGTTTTTTAAATTTGTATTACTGAAATTAAAACACATTAATTTAGTTAATTCAAACACTTGGAAGTCTTCAGTTTTCAAATAATTAAGTGTCTAGTTGGTCACTCTCTGTTCCCTGAGTAAGAATTCTATCACATGTTGGTTGTCACGTACATGTGAGGTTGATGAAGGAAATGACAGGTAACCTTCCAATTTGTTTTATTACCAATTATACCCTCTCATACTTCCTTTTATTATGGCGTTTTATTTACTCGATCGATAAATTAAAATTTTTTATTGAAATTTCATTTGCCCTTCCGGTGAGGGTGCTGCGGTGACTGGAGGTCAAAGATGACGTGGCATCGCCCTGCGCAATGAGCGGCGGAGGAGAGTGGCATCACGTGCATCGTGCGTGCGGGCAAGTAAGAAACCCATGTTCTGAGTGGGACCTGCTATTGCACGTTCAAAAACGCGGCGGCCGTAGAATTCACCGTGTTACAGTGGGGTCCACGTACATAGGATCAAATCCTGCTCAAGTCCAGCTAAGTAACGTAACGCCGCAAGAGCAGCATGCAACGTAGGCCATAGTCACGTGACCTTGCCTCGGGATTCAGTATTTGCTTATGGTTAAATGCTCTCTTCCATTTGGCCTTATCATTTACTGCCACGTTGCTGGTGCTGACTTCTGTTGAACGAGACTGTCCCACTAGAATTGTTTTTTATTACCCCTCTGTCTCCATTTTAATCAATCATGTCGGGAAGGTGGGGCTGAAGGAACAAGGTTTGTGGGACCGGTTAGAGCTACCGTACAAACCATGGTTGGCCACAGAATGTGATCTGAGAAACTTTGTGGGCCACACAGGGTATGGACTTACTCCCAAAAGAGCAGTCCACAATGGAGGAGAATTACACGTGTTTCTAGGCGGGGATTATTCGTTGACAAAAATTTTTCAAAGAAAAAGAAAATTAAGGGTATCAAAAAATTATTATTTTTAATAAATTATATTGTATAAAATTAAAAATAAAATAAAATTATTTTTTTAAAATAAAAACTATTTTATAAAATTAATTTTTCTGTAAAAAAAATATTTTAAATCTAATTTATTTTATTTTTCTGTGACTCGCAAGTCATAAGATCTCATGGTCAAGATCTTGTAGTTGTAAGTACCTTTACATGGGCTGTAAGTCACGTGCCCTTGTGATAAAAGTACCTCTCACCCACGGAAAGCAAAGTATCACCTGACCCCACTTCCACCAATCAGATCAATAGTGTGTACTTCTCTAAACTAACTTAATAATGAATATGTTCCACCGTAATTATACGTACTTAAGGCAAATTGAATGGGAAAAGCCGTAGAAAAGTACCATCCAGGAATTTTAGTGGTCTCTGATAAAACAAAAAGTGAAGGAAAATAGAGATATTTTTACCGGGAATAAATCTAGCGAGTCGGTGCCGACACTTGCTTTACGGACCGGGTGTAACAGGTGCCAATACCCGACAGCCGGTTGATTTACCGGATACGGAAGGTAACGGGGCCCAGAATCCCATGCACAATTGATGGGTGCATTTGAACGCGTCGGCGTCGGTGCGTTTATTTTTGACTCTTGTGAGTCGTGTGACTCCGTATCTCTAACGGTTTTACGTTTCTCTTCCGTAATTTCGACCGTTGACCTTTATTGATTTGGTCAATTAACATTTTTTTTATTCCATTATCCCAAATTACAAAATTTAATTATTAAATGAAAATATAAAAATGAATTTTATTATGTAAAAAATAGATTAATTTCATATTAATTATAATATTATTACGAGTAAGATTGGACCGTTGACACGCGTTACATGCTGTCAAGTAACATGCGTGCTGGATTGCATGGAGGAATAGGGAAGCAGCACGTGATGTTGCCAGGTGGCAATCTTTATTTTTATTAGCCAGTCACTTCGTGACGGTGACGTGGAAAAATAACAATTAATGTGCATAACATGTAATGGCGACAACCGATATAGGTGCCGGGAACCGAGACAACTAAAAATGATGGGAATGGGGACACGAGACACGTGGGTGACTCATTCACATGACACGACGTGGGGACAACGCTTCCCGACTGAGAGAAGGTTTTTCCCATAGAGTTCGTGGCTTCGGATACATTTTGCGAGGGTAAAATGGGTAATGTACTTTTTTTTAACAAAAAAGCCCATAGTGTGTTATGAAAGAGTGGCGCCCCACGCACTTCTTTAAGGCAATTTGTAGACAAGTCTGTGTGGCCTCGAAGCATTGCATCTATCACATGGAATGAACTAGAAGAAGTCATAGTTTCCTACCATGAATGGATGTATTATTATTCTTTTGGCCATTTCTAGTACATTCATGTTTCTAAATATTACTAGTTAATAGAAAAAAAAACTACGTTATTCGTTTTTCGATAAAAATATAAAATTTATAAAATAATTTTAGTCGTATTTATATTTTAACATATTTCATAATATCGAATACTTAAATCAAGGGATTTATTTCTTGGTGGTATTTATTTTAATGTTTTTTTGGGTGCAACAAATTATTGCAAATAAATTCAAAAAAAACAAAAAAATAAAAAATGTGGGCAGCAATAGTGCTCTAACTTAATGCCTGTGGTTGAGGAATTGGTATTGGGCCTTGAACATTCCATTTGGGCTTTTAAGATTGCCTCATGAGTTTATTTTGCCTTCACCCCCACAAGTGTTAAGGTCTTTAGTTAAAATTTTGAACCAAATTATCCAACTTAATGATTGATTATCCATCTCATTATTATTAAGCAAAGATATTAGACATTATATGCTTCCCATCATAACAACATGAGGGACACCATTGCCCTTGTCTTGTACTAATATTATAATTAAACTTCGGCCTAATCTTTAATGATTTGATAACCCCTTTAATTAGAATACAAAATTTCTTACATGATAGGTTACCGAATTGCTATCTGCATTAAGATACATCTATATATTGATCATATGTTATAAATTATGTTAGGAGTACTTTTAAAAATGTATGTTAAGATTTTAATATTATAAATTTTAAAAAATTAATTATTATTTTAAATTAAAATTTGTATTAATTAAATTCTTTTATCCCATAAATATTGATGGTCCTAAAATGCTGTGGCGGCGGCGTTCTCAACGTTCTGTTTTACTATCCATGATCCTTGAGGAGGCAGAACTTAAGGAATGTAAAATATGAAATCCTCGAGTGCTACTTAATATTTGAATTCATGTTAGTGTGATTCCTATTCTTTTGGTTGTAGATTGAATTCATACCAACCATAAAAAATGTGTGGCATGAGCTTAAATCTTGAGTTTGTGCAGCAATGGATTGTCTTCCAAAGGAGTTTTCATAATGTAATACAGTGCCAGTGCATCCATGGTTGCACCAGGAACCTGATTTTTGACAGCTCACGGTCAATAATCCGAATTTTGATAAGTAAAAAGATTAAAAAAAAATTAACTTGAAACAACCTCACCTGTTTATTAACGATGAAGAAAAATCCGGTCCACCTCGATGTGCATACGTCTGACTGCCACCAGTGAGCAATCACTCAAGAAAATCTACATGCAATAGATCAAACGTGAACAATGCCACCAGGATGGCCACCAAGATTATCTTCTTGCTGGTTAGATCTCAGCCAATCTGCACCAATCATTTGCATCATGATGCCGTCTGCTTTGATCTGAGGAAAAAAAAGGGGAAGCACCAAAAATGGAAATTTGTGAAAATTACCATCTACGAAACAGAAAATGTTGATCAAGTCCTTGGATGCTCATAAAAACGGAGTCTTGTATCAATACTGTTGAAAATATTCCTGTTAGGTTCAACTTGATGGAGTAGCTCATTAAGGCAGTATAACAGTCATTTCCCAACTATTTTGGTTGGTTCTTCAAGAATGGATGATGACAATTTATATGCGAAGCGATCTTAACCAGGAACTGAAATACTACCTTCCGTTGATCTTTCAAATAATTTTCACCAAGTATCAAAATTTAGAAGGATCAGCTACATCCCAACTACAAGTTGAAGTGAAACTTGTCTCCTTTTGAAGAGGGGCTCCGCGGGGACCAAGGTATCTCGTCTTCGCCAGGCACCACTTGGGAAGTAAAATAGTTTTCATCTAGCAGTAAACCACTGTCGAAGCAGTGAACAAAATGTTACTGAATTCAATATGCCATACTCAGAATGGCATATATAAATACTCTTAACATATATATATATATATTTAAAAAAAGAAAAAACAGAAACACAGCCAAAATGAATTTCTGCAGAAGGATATGAGTTGTGAGCTCTTGCTTTAACAAAGCAGCACTAATGTTCTACCTGCATGTGTTGGATCTAAATTGAGCATATGCTTGAAAAATTCCAAAACCGAACAGAACAACTGGATATACTTGAAAGTTAAAGAAGTATTTTCTCTAAAATCTTTCCAATTACCCATTTGTGCAATCCTAATCTTGCTAGCATCTTAAAACATAATCCTTAAACTTCAACAAACTGATCATGCATTTTAAATCATTTTTATCACCAAGAATGACCGTAATGTGATGTGCTATTAATGGCTTATGCTAAGTATTGTTAGTACAGCACTTATGCATGGACGGCAAAGCATATAAACATTGTACTAAGAGACAAAGGTCAATCCAAACAAATAGCTCAAATTCCATACTCAATCATAACATCAAAGCTATTTTGTTGACCAGGTTAGTTTTGAAGAAGAAATCTTTAGACATGATGTTGGGAACCGACAGGCACAAATGCACAAAATATTCATGACATGCAAAATCTGTTTCCTCCAAATTTCATTGTGCAACTCCTGAATTCAGTGATACTTGTCGTAAAATTTAATAATAAAATAGATATATTTGGAAGTAGATGGTCTGAATCTGCATAAGTGCATACACTCATGTTCTGTGTAGTTATGCTGAACAGAGAATTTTCAACCAGATATGAACACTTTGTGCCACGAAGTTGACATGGTAAAAGCATAAGCTTCACTTCTAAATAAGGATGGCATGCAACAGACACTAGTGTAGATTATGTAAAAGAGAAGAGGTATTAGGAATATGCTCCTTCGGTATATCCTGTGGTGAATTTGAATCAAACTGGAAATATTAAGAAGTGACTGAACATATTAAATTTCTAAGCTCATAGCCTTTTAAGGCAAGCATGGACATAGCCTTTTGCTTTGTGGACACTTCTTGTGACTCACGGAATGATAGAGTCACTGTAACAGAACCAAATAAAGAGGTTAGGATTTGCCAGTAATGGCTGCAAAGCTTCATGCAAGCTGGAATTTTCCATCATAACATGAGTACCATATGTGCCATCATCCTCTCTCCTCCAATAGTGACCAGTAAATCTCTCTGTTTCATTCCCCTGGAAAATAATGTGTTAGTGGATTTATATTTAATGAGGTTCTGAGCCTGATCAAGGTAGCTAATCACTGTATAACTGCTTGTGAATAATACCTGTATGACCATCAAGGTGCTCAACTACAATGTCGCAATAGAAACAGAAGTTCCATCTGCAAGACACTTGGTAGGTCAATCTCCAGAATGAGAACAGACAACCATCAGGGACTGGAAACATTGCAGTAGGAGTTAAAAAGATACTAAAGCTACATTTTCATAGTGACTAGCGAAGCCCAAAATATAAGAAAGCTCATCCTGCAAGAGAATCGGGGTAATGTCTGTGTGGGGTGGATATGGAAAAAAGCCAATGGGAGTACACAAGCCCCTATGGAAGAATGGGATGGCTGGCATAAAACCATGTCTGATTTTGAAAACTTTTATAATTAACTAAAGTAATAATTTCAGGTGAAAATTATTTGTTTTAGATGTAAAGTTGTTTAAATGCGAAACAAATTGTAGTAGTGGTACCTTGAACCATGACTGCCAAAGAAGTTGAAGAACCAACTGACATAAGAGTCTGGAAAATAGCCTCTGAAGTTCCATCAACAGCACCAACTGCCATTATTGCTGGATGATCATCCCAATGCTGATAACAGAAACGTTTTCATGTCATTACAAAAAGAGATAAGAAAGTATATGACTTATCATAGATAATTTCTCTCCAAGATGGCAAACTACCCTCCCACGGGAATCCTAATCTTTTGCTTTCTTGAAAAGCTGTAACCCTGCATTAAAATTAATTTCAGTATATATGATCTTAGTCACTTGGAATGCAGGCAATGAATTTAGAAGTCTTACCAATTTTGACAGCCAAAAATTTTCCATGGTGAAGGTGCAGCAACATCAGATGACATTCCATGTCTGTAGATGGATGAGCTAATAGTCTAGTCTCTATAGTAGTTACATCTTGACCTTTTAGAAGCATGCAATCTAGAAGAATAAAACATAATGAGAAAAAGGGAAATCATTAATCATTTTGTTGATTAATTAAATTTATTCAAATATCGGATAAAAAGTATTACATATGCATGCAATCTATCACTAATCATAGATAATTTCACATTTTATTGACCTTTCCTTGAGGAAAACAAAACCGAAGAAAGCCCGCAATATATATCAAATAAAAATAAAACATAAATGAAGGTGTACAACCATCTTATATCCAATCTGTAAAGATCGAAATTCCAATAATCAAACCCAGAATCTGACAACTTATCACAATTCTACATTTCCAAAAAACCAGGATGATGAAACAGGAAAAAATGGTCGAACATACAACACAATACAATTCTGCAAAAATGGGAGTTCTTCCACAATGATCAAAATTCACACAACCAACAACCATTAACACGCTACATGCCGCAAAGAAACCAAGAACAGAGCATAAGAACAAAAGAAAATTAACAAGTACCTCTTTTGCAGAACTGGGTACCATTTTGTAACCCTTGAGGCAGTTATGGAGGAGAGTGAAGCATCTTTTGCGCGAAGTCGCCGTTCAATACGCTTCACAAGAACGGTATACAGCCATCCTTCCACTTCACCATCAATTTGTATGACACCCATATAAGAATATTACACAAATATCAATCCCTTTTGGTACTTTCAATGATTTTTTTTTAAGCCTTTTTGCAGCAACCTGTTCCACACCAGAAGAAACCAAGATTGATGATGGCTTTGCAAAAACAATACATATAATGAGTTTCTACGAATAGTTACCCTATGTTGAATATATGAAGAGAAACAAATAGACGATTCTCTGTTCCCACCTAAGGGAATCAAAGCTTACTAACTTTCTCTTTTGGATTTTCTGGGAGCCGATCTGTTTGTTTCTGTTATTCTATTTGCTTCCCTTGCCTTCAAGAATAACCGTCTTCGGCGCAAGTATCAAATTGACATCAGTGTGGCATGCTGGAATTACTAGACCGCCCTCCATTTTTGGGCCAACAATTATTATTATTAAATTATTTGGCGATTTCTATATTTTTTTAAAATCTCAATTACAACTGATTGTCAACATCTTGAGCAATTTTCCTCTAAAATTAAATGAGAAAAATAAATAAATAAAATATTTAATTTTGCTAATTTACTATAAAGTAAAGGGCAATATTGTAAAACTAAAATTATAATATATCTTTTTATTATATCAAATTTGCATATTATGTATGAAAAACCTCATCAAAGAAAGAAAACACACTGGATTTAGTTTCCTTTACAATTTGGTCCCATAATTAATCCAATAATATCAAATCAATGACTATAAATTATTTAATTTTCCCAAAATTTTAATTAAATTTGCCGGTTAAAGGAAGGGCAATATTGTAAAGATGTATTTTATAATTATTTTTCCATGCATTGATTTGCATACCTCATTGAAAAAAGAAGAACCACCGTTCTTATCTTCGATATTTTTATTTATAAAAATATAATTTATTTATTTATTTATATCACTATTTAATGTTAGATTGATGATTAATATTTAATATTAAAAAATTAATTTAATTGTTTTTATTAGAGTCATAGTTAAAAATCTGTTTGACGGGTGAAGAAATTATTATTAATAGTAAAAATTTTAATAAAAATAAGAAAAGGACCAAAAAGGACATAGCTGGGAGGAAAGGGACACGGACGAAAGGAAATACTGAATTTCAGCTTAAAATAGGGTATTGAATAATTAAGTATTCAAACAATTTCCCAAAATGTGTTAACCGTTTCTCTGGTATTTGAGCTCTTTTTATTGTACTATCATATTCATGAGATGCCCTTGTCTACTCTCATTTTATAATCTAACCCAATGATTAATTATCATTAGGATCTCTAAATTTAAAAATAATAAGGTGTCAAAATAAGCAAATTACCATTGATAGATGCTAAGATATTTTTGTAAAAAACAAGAGGCAGGCATAGCATGATTTGGTAAAGGTGAAAGGGCAGTCGCAAATTGGCAATTAGGATAGTGTAGTTTATGCCTTTTGTTGCTCTCAGGTGACCAACTTACAGGCTATGGCTATAGGAATTTACCAATGGATTAACAAGTGGGTAGCATGACACGTGGCAGATGGGTTTAATCAAAATCTTCAGGAAACAGTAGTAGTTCCCACAGGGTTGTGGGGCCAAGGTTTAATCTTTGCAGGAGGAGAATACAGTTTCTCATTCAGAGTGATTTCATAAAAGATGCCAAAATTATGATAACCCAAAATGGTCCAAAATCCTAGTTTCTGAACTTCTCAGTCTCTATGGTTAACAGGCTTGAAGCAACTAACTATTATGAGCTACAGAGTGTGTAATGTATCACTGCTTAACTGCATATGAATGCAATCGAGATAATACCACCATGACGTTTATCACTTGCGGATGGAGAGATCAATGTGTAGGTAAGCCACACAAGCCACAAAAAACAAGAAAAATGCAGATGCCAACATCATCGGCTCTGCAAGCATGAAGATAGGATTGAATGTATAATACACCTGCCAATAACGAGAAAATTATGGTCAATAGTAATCCTGGAATTTAAATATAACTGAGAGGATCCAAAAAGAGTATTTTTGTCATAGGAATAAAAGAGCGTTATGTTGCATAATCAAAAGCAAATTCAGTTTACCAACTAGAACTACTGCCAACTCAATCAAATTGTATTCTACATCACTTGAGACAACTAACAACATTGCACATCTTTCTTATGGAAACAAAAGAAGCATGTGTTGAATTGCTAATGATCAAAAATTTGGGAAAACAAGCCAGGAAGTAGAACTATCAAAATCTCATGCTGGCACTCAACTGCAAGCTACCAGGTATAATATGGTGTAATAAAAAACTTAAAACAACATGCGCAATGACATCACTATAAATATATCATGAGCCATATTTAGAAATCTAAGACATCAAATAAGACACGAAGCGTCAAATAATTTCTTTATATACATCCCATTAACTTAAACTCACAACACACAGTTTTAATTGTGTCAACATGAATTGCAAGATCTTGTTCCCTTAAAGAAAATATTTAAATAATTCTTTTAAACAACAATTTAATCAACCAATGCATCATGTATCAAGGAACATTGAAACAATAATAGGAAACAAAATAAAGAAAAGGGTGGACAAATCACCTGGAAAGGAGAGTTGTGAACAGGAACTACATTTTTCTTTTCTAGAACCACCACAGTCCTCCCAACAACATCAAGGTAAGAATACTTGGTCTGCATAGATAAACATGAAAAGAAATCTCAGATACGTAGTATAAGTTATTCTTAAGCAACACACAACCAATCAGTGCCTTTTGCACAAGCAAAATTACCATAGCACAATACATAAAGAAAAGCACTAAAGATTTAGCAATAAAGAATTCAGATGTTCTATGTTATTAGGATTCATTGAGTATAAAAATATAGTATAAGACAGAAATGAACTACACAATAGGAATAAAATATTTACACACTGTAATGGAATGGTAGAGTTTACCAATATGCACCAGATTAGTGTGCAAATATGAATCAATCTGGACAAATTGGCATCAGAAATAATTACCTCCATGTGTTGCTCTACTGGAAAAGGAACAACTGCAGAAGGGACTTTTGAACCTTCTGGCAGCACAACCTGAAATAAAATAGTTCCTTCATTCAAATTTACATTCAAACATTTGCTATTTTGGACAAAAGGATGGAAGCAGCAATGTAGAAGAATCAGAGAATAACAATATGATTGCAACCTCATAGTAACAAACTTACTTTGATGGTCAACTTGTCTACAACTGTCTCAACAAGAGGGCATCCAAAGCTAAAGTTGAGGTAACGCCTGCCATCAGATGACTCAAAAAGAAAGTCTTCCAATGGAAGCCCATATCCAATGACAAAAGTGGCTTTCCAACCTCCAAATAAAGGATACCGTGGCTCAATCTCAAGTTCTGACTGATGGAGATAAAAACAGCATTTCTCAGCACAAAGATTGCAATATCTTTCAATACATTTTATGGAGTGACCCTCACCCACAATTAAAATGGCCAAATGTCACTATGATAAGAAATACACATTCGGGAAACTTAAGAAAATCTTTCAGCAGTTCTTTATTTTAAGAAGAAATTGCAATGGTGTAAGAGAAATGCATCAACATCAAATGCACCTACCAGATGCACAAAGGCTACCTTTAATAAGAACTGATTGAAACAATTTGCTAGTGGGAGAGCATGCTTTTAAAGGAAGAATTAAGTTGGGTGCAGAATACTGGTCATCTTTTCATGGTCAGGTTACTAAGGATATATTACCAATTAAGACAATACTGGTCATCTTCCTGGGCATACACTTGATAATTTGAGCATATAACAAATTAAATGTTGCATAAACTCCAAAGTCTGAAAACCAAACAGAAATTATACAAGTAAACTTCTGTTAAACAAAATAATCTTCAGTGAAAAAGTGAGGGGAGAGCATTGTGAGGTTGAAAGTAAACACTATTTAGTACCTTCCGGGAATCGGTACGTAAATGTGATGATGAGATGTTTCCTATTTCATCTCGATAGTAGACAGAGTGAACTCTAGGCGGTAGCCTTGCCAGGAGGTGTCTGAAGGAGGAAACACCACTAAAAGATGGCCTAGACTGATACTCAACCCTGTAAAAAGGAAACTTCAGAAGATGATATTTCTTCTCAAATTATTGCATATTGTTACAAATCTCTTCATGCGTTTAATGAATGTACTGCCTAGATTCAAGAACTACCCAAGGAAATTTTGAATTAGGTAGGGGCATTTTAAATAAACTTGTCATGTCACATCAACATTTCAATATTAATTTGTAAAGCTTCAGGAAAATAACTATAATGTATTAGCTTTTATTCGAACATGTTTCTTCACATATAACTATAAAAATACCAAGACATTCTGTCAATATATATATTATACACCCAGAACCATGCTCAAAATTCAGAACTAACTGAAATGGAAAGAAGTTTCATATACAAATTACAGGAGGCATAATCTGTCTAGTTGTTTTAATGAGTAGCAATAAAAAGCATCACATGTGATCAGAAATCAGCAGAAAACAGTACCTTGAAAACACGCCTTTGTGTCGAGCACCAGCATGAGCCAATGTGTATTGCTCTGTGATCTGAAGGCTGCCCCAGTGAGATATTTCCACTTCACGTACAAGCTCCTCAACAACAGCAAATGGGTTATTATTCTCGAAATGAACAAGAATAGGAGAATATGAATATGAAGGACGATCCTCAAATGGCCCATACTTCAGTTCAGTACCTGCACGGTTAGTGGGTTCCACTGTAGTGAATGATTCCACCTTATTACTTGGTGTCTTAATAAAAGTTGTCTGCTGTTTAATATGATACGGTGACAATATTAGTGCACTATCACGGTAGTATACCAACTGAGATTCTGATTGGTTTATTTCCACTGGGAAAGGCTGTAGAGAATGGGTAAGTATATAAACAATTTCTAGTGTTGTAGTTTCACCCGAGTTCAATGGATTGACTAATGAAATAGTAAAATATTTGGTATCATTTGGCGCATCAGGTAGCTCTGTTTGTTTTACAACCAGTGGCACATATCTTTTCTTCTTCTTTTTTCCCATAGTTGCTAAAGCTTCAAGAAATGCTAGATGATCAACTTGAGTTGGTGGGAACGCAAGAAGGACTTCTGAAGCACTAGTTTTCCCAGCATTCTCAACCTGAAAGAGAGCCATAAAACCAATATACATGTTAATCTCTATCCAGTACACAAGGGAAAAATATTAATTTTTTTATCAACAAATTTCTGATATATCAACATTTATTAGATTTTTAAAGCAACTAAAAAGGATTACCTTCAGAGTCAAGAAGACCTTAACAATGTGTGAACTCAAGTCAATCTGCCAATTATACAGAAATCAGAATAATTGATACTAAAAAACAAAATCTTACAAAAAAGAGAAATATGCTTAACACAATTGTTAGATTAATCTTCCAAAATTAATGCACATTAAGAATAGCACATGCTTGGTAATCTAAACCTTAGAAATGCATTGATCTAAAGCTCCATACAACGTCAAGGAAAGTCAAAGCCCAAAACCTCTTCACAATTTTTGTCTCCATTTGCAAGGCTATCTCGTTTCCACAAAAATAAAATATGATTCATCCTAAACCACCATATTAAAAATAAAAATAAGATTTTTCAACAGGATTACCGCATTAAATGGAATAAAGAACTCAAATTTGTACACTACGCCACAATCAAACATATGCCCACTCGGCAGAATAACAAAAATACTAATCCGTCACTTCTAACCCAATCAAATTTCGTGAAAAATGAATACGGGAAAAGCAAATTTGATAAATCGAGCTTACTCGACGCTCGGCATTGTTGATACAGATCTCGTGAGAAAAACCTCTGTAGATGAATAAAAAAAGGAATACTATTGTGAGATATAGAGCTATCCGTGGTCTTAACAGAGCTTCCATTGCTTTTGTTGCTGCTGCTGCTGCGGCTTCTATCGATAATCCTCCTCCTCCTACTACGCAGTTGACGAGCAACTGTGGTTGGGCGTGAGGACTAGGTGTATACGGGCAGGGACTCGTGGAAGTCAGTCTGTCGGTTGGATGGGTCGTTCAATTTGGGCCCATGAACTTTGGGTCCATACAGCTTTTTTTTTGAAATGGGTCAAGTTTGGGCCTTTAGGGGTGGTGGTTTATTATTTATAATGTTATGTTAATTAATGATAATTACAATATTAATAACAATTAAGAAATATATTTGATTGTAAAAAAATTGAAATTATATTTATTTAACAACCCAATGCATTTTGAAATTATGCGATGTAGTTCCAGGTCACCCCTATTGGCGAAGTAACCTCGTGCTTTCCATCTGTCCACGTCAGCTGACCAAATTCACTATGCCAGACTGAGCCTTCAGGCTGAGTCATTTTCTTGGCCGAAATATGAATTTTGTAAGTCCGTTTCTCGCCCTTCGTTTTAAACTCCAACTTTTTCGGATCAACGGTCACGATCGCATCTTTGGGATTGGTGATTTTTACTCTGTAAGTCGCAGCACCATCATCACTTACATGCGTCACCGTTCTTTCCATCGACGCCTCTAGTTTGGATGGTTGTGATTTATCGGAAGCAACTGATATAGTTGGGTAATTCAGTTCCCACGGGTTTTGAATCTTGCTTTCACTGCAATTCACTGTTCTCTTAGTAATCGTCTTTATCTCATCAACGGTGCAATTCGATGCACATAGAAAATCCAAATAATCTTCGGCCGTTAGATCATAGACCAAACCAGGATCGACAGCCTTTTGAGGGTCCACGTGTCCCGCACCCATATCCCAAACCGTTGTCCTATTGAGATCCTTTTCGTCAACTAAAGGGTTCCCGTCTTTGTCTTTGGTGTAAGCCGTGGTCAACATTGCTGATTTGATCATAGCTGGGGACCAGTCCGGGTGGACTCCTTTAAGAAGAGCTGCTACGCCTGACACGTGTGGGCAGGACATAGATGTGCCAGAGACTATGTTGAACTCGGTGCGTCTAGGATCATCAGGCAACTGGGTTGGTGACGTGTCATTGGTCCAAGCCGCTAGGATGTTGACACCTGGAGCAATCAGATCAGGTTTTATGATGTAAATCGATTGAGCGTTGGGCCCACGGGATGAGAAAGCCGCAACCACCGGTGCCGGTTTTGTCCCTACTTTGGTAGTGTGGAAAACCATGGTAGCCCGTGGAGTCGCGGTAGATTTTAAATAACGAAGAAGTTTTTGGCGGGCTGATGCAGTAATAGCCAGACCAGGAATCAGATGTGCGTCAGCGATCAAACTCTCACCTGACTCCTCCGTATTGACGATAACCACTCCAATGCCGCCGGCATTCCGCACGAGGATTCCCTTTTCAGCTCTTGCCGTGTCTCCAGGATCACAGACGACAATCTTACCTCGCACCTTGTCCGGATTTAACGAGATGCAAGTGTCCGGATATGTCTCATTGCCCAAATAAATCAACGGCAAGTACGTCTTTTTTGAAAACGTTTTCCCTTCATAAAGAGAAGCTCCTGTGATAACAGTTCCGTCGTCAAGCAATAAATCAGCAGGAAACTTCCGATCAATGGTGCTAGCACCGACGGTGGTTATCCAGGGTGCGATGTTAGTTACAGTCTCTACATCGGAACCTGAGTTTCCGGCGGCAGCAGAAACAAAAACTCCTTTCTCCATTGCGCCGAACGACCCAATTGCAATCGGGTCCGTATGATACGGATCCGTCTGGCCTGACCCAAGCGACAGAGATATAACATCAACCCCGTCTTCAACAGCTTTGTCTATACCGGCTAAAATGTCGGATTGCATGCAACTTTCAACCCAGCAAACTTTGTATATAGCTAGCCTAGCTTTTTCGGCAACCCCAGATGCATCGCCTTCGGCATACCCCAGTGAGGAAGCATTATCAACGCTGCGACCAGCGATGATCGAGGCAGTGTGCGTGCCATGACCTTCTTTGTCTCTTGCCGATGGATTTCCCAATTCATTTTTGCTTCTTCCTGACTCTGAGCCAAAGTATCGAACGCCGATTAACTTTTTGTTGCATTTTGGGAAGCCTTCTCCTCCTTCACACGCGCCTTTCCAATGAGAAGGAATAGGATCGAGGTCTTGGTCATTGAAGCTACGTCGTTCCGGCCAAATGCCAGTATCCAGCACTCCGATTATAACCTTGGAGCCGTAATCAGATTGTTTCAGAATTTCGTTTGAGTGTTTGGCGCCTTTAATGAGTCCGAGGAACTGAGGAGATCGAGTTGTTAGAATACGTCGTGCTTTGTCTTGGAGGACTCGGATAATTTCTCGACGAGTTTTGAGTTGTCGTACTTGTTGGGGGGTGAGTCTTGCGGAGAAGCCATGAAAGACAGTTTTGTAGACATGGATGTGTCGTGTATCTGTTTGAGACAAAGTATTTGAACTCAGGCTTTTGAGTATGGATTCATACCAGTCTTCTACTCGAGAAAACTGCGCTGGTTTCTGGTCATTTTGAACTTGAACAATGAAACTCTTGCTCCCTGAAGCAATTTTCTCGCAGGAAACTGTAACAAAGAGCGGATTGAACGAGAGAAAAATAGTGAGAAAAAGACTGAAAATGATACCCATTTGAGAAGGTGTGATCTTTTCTGAGGTGAAACTTCGTATTTATACCCCAAAAAAATAATAAAATTTGCATGCAATCAATAATGAATGTAACTGCCAGCCATCTTCTTTTTCTCTTATGGACATAAAGCAACTATTCCAAGCCATTAATGGTATAGCTTTTTTGTAATGTTTTAGCCATTATTCATCTTTTGCAATGGGAGTTAAAGATAATCAATCACTGCTTCATAAAAGAATTTGTCATTGTTGCCAAAATGGGTATAAGAATCCCATTTATTATTATGTATATGTAATAACTAATTAACAAGCTATCAACACGTTACTAATTTCCAATTTCAGCATAGGTTTTAGATGCTCATAGTTTCATTTATACCATTCTATCCTCCAAACTAAATAAATAAAGGTAATCAATTCGTATCAAAATTTCTTTCGTAAAATTAAAAAAAAATAATTAAAATATTCAAAATTAATTAAATTATTACCATCAAAACGTCAAATTTTTAATTTACTAAAAAATTTAAAATTTTTTTAGTACATACGATAAATTAAAACTTTTAATATTTGACCCATAATTAGAATACTAAATTTTACGTTTAGTTATACATTATTATTATTTTTACTTAACATTTAAAATAGAGATTGTATTTTAAAAACTCTTTTAAAATTTACGATCATTTTTTAAATATTTTGCATAAATTTTTTAAAAAATTTAAGACAAGTGCAATACATTTTAATATATTCATCTTATCATGAATGAGAAAATTATTATTATTTATTCAATCTTTGCGTATTTAACTCAAATCATTCCACTCCAAACTAAGCATCATATTTTGTTAATTATACTACAAGTTGTTTTGTTGCATAAAATTAGCAGTGAGTTATATGCATGTAATTAAGGAGTGGTGGCTTCTTGATTTTTGTATACAGTCAACAAATTAAAACCAAAATGCATTTGGGTTAAAAAAGAAGAAGAAGAAGAAATAAAAATTAATGGATTGAAATGGTGATTTCTAAATCTTTTGATCTTAAATATACATCATTACATTTACAAGATTAAGCTTATATGATAATTAAAAGTGTATTAACATTTTAATCTAGTTTTGGAAGTTCAATTAAGCAGTGGATTTATCTTGTTAAACATTGTTTATAGCAAAATTATTTCATAAACAAGTAATTACTAATTTCACTTGTAACTTTATTAACAGGGATATTAGAACATCAAAGGTAGTTAATATTTTTACATTTTCAAAGCTCAATAATAATACTAGAGATAATATAAAATATTATAGAATTTTAGTAACTAATCTCTTATATTATTGGTTTAAGCAAATATTAATACGTGATATAATTAATAATAAATGATAAATGATTGAGATTGTATTTTAATTTTTTTTAAAATTATATTATAAAATAAAATTTTAAACTTGTAATCTTTTTTATTAAAATATAATTTAAACTGTTCATTATTAATTATATCACTAGTCAATATTTGTTTCAAAGTCAATGATAAAAAAGATTAACAGATAATTTCAATCCAAATTTTTTAAAAATTAAAAAAAATTAATTCAAAGATAAATAATGTGAAACAAAATTTTTATTTTTTGATAATACTTAAATTTTAATATATTTATACGATGGTTTAGAAAAATTATATATTCATTATAAAATATATTTAAAAAGTTAAAAAAATTACACAAAGGTCGTGGAATTAACGATATCGTTTTGGTCTTGGATTGTATGCAAACAATATCAAACCATAAATTCTTGATTTTAATATCAAATGAGATTTACTGTAAGTTTAAAAGGGTTAATAATATTTTATATTTTTTCGGTTTTGGTTGAGAGAAAATTAGGTAAATATCGACATTAAAAATAAAAATCAAAATCAAAATGCATCGTAAATTGCTAAATTTAGAATTAAATAGATGTAATTAGTAATTAATTAATGATATGTTAGAATATTTAAAGTTTAATTAATATAATATTGGCAATTTCAACATAATTTTTTAGTCTCTGTGTCAAAATATTATGAATGTGAAAATAATAATAATAATAATAATAATTAAGAGAGCTGTTTACAATCTTTTATATGAAAGCTTTTTGAACAAAAAAAAGTGCTTTTTTTTTAACAGAAAAGTGTTTCTTTGGAAAGTACTTCCATGCAGTTTGAGTAATAATCCTATGATGTGCCATGAACACAAGAACTAGTTTTATCTTAATGTTGAAACAATTGTACCAAAAAATCCAACATGATATAACTAATATAAGCTAAACTCAGCTGATCAAAATTTAGACGAAGAATTTCATTTCGAAAACGTAAGGGACGATCTTAGACTGACCGATTCTGTTTCTCCAAGAATGAGAATTTCAATAACGAACATTTAATTATGGAATAATAAATTACTATAAAAGTGCTTATTAAGTCAGTGATTATCGAAACGCTGCTTCTTTTTTTTACTTGTAACAGTCAGCAGCAACCGATTCTGCTTCCTGGATTTTCCCCTTTAGACTCGGGACCATCTCCAAAAAGCTGAAGACGTTAGCACGCATAGAGAAAAACCCATGTTTTATTTTCTTTCTTTTTTTTGGGTTCTGGGCTCATTATTATCACCATTGCTTTTGCTTTTCTTATTTTGAGTTCACGTGTTCATGTCTTCGACACTTTCAGAACTCTTTTTAATGATAACAAAGAAAGCGTAGTTGTTGGAAGTGTATCTACATGGCGTGCATGAAGCTGGGATCTAAATCTGAAGTGTTTCACCTTGATGGCCAAACCTGGTCAGTGTCATTTATTGCTTCTATTTTTTTATTATTTTGATTTGTATATTTTTGTACTGATTTTGATTGTAAAGATTCTTACATTGCGGTTTGGAATATGGGTTTGTGGTAATCTCGAAAATTGTTTAATGGGTGTGTTTATTTTGTGTTTTGCACTGAATTTTCAGTTGCAAGTTATTTAAATGATAAATTTAGAATGTGGGTTTGTAAATTGTGATGGCAATCAAAATTGATTCGTGGGTTCTTATTTGAGTTTTGGACCAGACTGTTGTTTTTCTCCTTTGGAGTGAGAAAATTTAGCAGGCTGGTTCTGCTTGTGTTTCAGTGCAATTTGTTAGGTTCGTATGGTGATTATGGACGTTTTGTGTGGCAACGACTTGTGACATCTGAGGAATATATGTGCAGTGAAGAGAGGATTTTGTGCATTGATAGACTAGTCAGGGCTTGATTTATGAACTCAATGTATGAGTTCAGTTGTTTTGAATTTATGTTTCTGTAATCTCGGATTATAGTAATATTATTCTCTCAGTTTCTGTCATCTCTACCCTCAACTGTGTCCGAATATGTGCAAATTTAACGTGAGACATACGCTAGTGTTTTGTCAACACTTCTGAACTGGCGAGGAGAGGTGTGTTTATGAATTACATGTTTGACAAGGACATGCTCAGAATATCAGAGAGAATATGAAACCACACATTTGATGTGATGGGTTTGAGTAAATTTGGACAGTATATTGGTATGATATGATCTAATTTGGGGCCTGGACTATTGGTTTCTGATGTAGTGAGATTTACATTCTCAACTTGGCCAAAGGGTTTTAGACTTGTAAAATTTAGCATCAGATAATAATGGCACAGTCCCATAACCTAAGTGCAGGATAAGTTTTTCTTAATCAGGAGTCTTAGAAATTTGTGTTGGCTAGAGATGACTAAGTTGATATATTCAGAATTCGAATTTGTTTTAAGTACATTTACCTTAAAATTGTTTCTTGATTGAGATTTCTTCAACTTTGATTTATTTTTCCTTGAGGAACTTCTTGGTTCTTCCTGTATGATTAAAAGCCATAGGCACTGGTGCACTGCCATTGCCCCTGTTTTTATATTACCTACCCTTAATTTTACTTATTTTGTTCTTTCTGTTGGTTATAGCTGAGTACCTCAAAGTCAATGGAAAAATGAGGATGAATTTACGTACATTAGGTGATAATTTCAATATAGCAGTTGTGACACAGGTGATGTTTACAGTAGATCAAGTCAATAGTGAGAGAAGAATAACTAAAATTTGAAACTCTATTATATAGGATTGAACAGAGATGGTAATTTATGCATTGTGGTCATATGATAGAATCCAAAGTCATTTGCGGAAGATTAATTCTACCTCAATTTACAATTATAAGTGATAAAGAAAGAAAGGAAGAAAGAAAATATTAGTCAGGGAAGAGATTGGAAGTAAAGAGTAGCAAAAAGCCAAATGTATTCCAAATGTTCTTTTGCCACAACTAATGGGAAAATGGTTTTCCCATTTGTGGGATAATTTTTATTGTTCAAAGGATGTTGACTTAATCAAAAACTCGCTGCTGGCTTTTTGTAATTTACCTCATTCTCAGTTCTTTCAACCTACACATCATACATCAATACTGAATTTGAAATCATTTAATTGGCAGCATCTCTTTCTGGTGCTTGAGTTTCTGGTTGTACTTTTGTACAAGTGATATGCTCTGCTTTTCTAATATCCATGTAGTGAAGTTAAAGCCAATTTTACAGGCTATGTTCATCTGGACTTCCAAGTGATGTCACAATTGAAGTTGGAGAGTGGTCCTTCCATCTCCACAAGGTGTGTTTGCTTGGCCAAATCCTTAACATCATTCTATTACTTGATAGATTATTTTTTGGGTATATATATCTCTGTAGAGTGTAAGTGCCATGGTCTGAAAGATCTACTTATGTGATTGTTTTTCTATTTTTGTATCTGTTAATATTTTCTCAGTGGACTGATTTCTACTCTTTCTGCTCTTGATATATCCTTCAGTTTCCTTTGCTGTCTAGAAGTGGAGTATTAGAAAATCAAATTGCAGAATTTTCTCTTCAGGCTGAGAAAAAGTGTCATTTACAACTTCATGATATACCTGGTGGAGCCAAAGCTTTCTTGTTGGTAGCCAAATTCTGTTATGGTGTAAAAATAGATCTCACTGCTTTAAATGTAGTCAGTCTGAGGTGTGCTGCTGAGTATCTGCGGATGAGTGAAGATTATGGAGAAGGAAATCTCATCACACAAACTGAAAATTTTCTTAATGAAGTCTTTGGTAACTGGACAGACTCAATTAAAGCTCTTGAAGCATGCGAAGAGGTTCTATCACATGCAGAAGAGCTTCATATCGTTTCAAGATGCATCAATTCCTTGGCGATGAAAGCTTGTGCGGATCCAAGTTTGTTCAGTTGGCCTATGCCAGGTCACACTGATGAGCGGAGCCCAGGAGGAACTGTGTTATGGAATGGAATAAGCGTAACAGCCAAGCCTCAACCTGTGACTGAGGATTGGTGGTATGAGGATGTGTCCTTCCTTAGACTATCACTGTATAAAAGGCTAATTCTGGCTGTTGGAATGAGCGGCTTAGAACCTGAAAGAATCGCAGGGTCCCTCATTCACTATGCAAAAAGACATCTCCAACTGTTAGGTAGGGAGTCAGGCTTCCAAAATGGAAACCATGTTGTCATGGGATCAACCATTTCTGCCCCATCCGAAACAGATCAAAGGAATGTCCTTGAAGAAATTGTGCAGTTACTACCTGATCAAAAGAGAGTCACACCAACAAAATTTCTTCTTAGGCTTCTGCGCACATCAATGAAACTACATGCTAGCTCATCATGCCGAGAGAATTTGGAGAAACGGATTGGGGCCCAGTTGGATCTAGCAGCTCTTGAAGATCTCCTAATACCTAACATGGGATACTCAGTGGAGACTCTCTATGACATCGACTGTGTTCAGCGGATTCTTGATCACTTCATACTGCTTAATCTTGACATAATCGATTCAAATTATATGGTTGATGAGGGGCAGATGACTGGAGGTTCCCATGCTCTGACCCCAATGACAGTGGTGGCTAATCTGGTGGATGGATATCTGGCTGAGGTAGCAGCTGATGTTAACTTGAAGTTGCCAAAATTCCATTCACTTGCTGCCTTGATTCCCGACTATGCTAGGCCACTAGAGGATGGAATTTACCGTGCTATTGATATTTATCTCAAGGTAAGGATGGATCTTTTTATTTGCATACTCTAGAATGCATCCTGGGTTGCTCAATCAATCTTTTGCAAGAAAAGCTGATGTATTTATCGACTTCAGGCTCATCCCTGGCTGACTGACTCTGAGAGGGAACAGCTATGCCGGCTCATAAACTGCCAGAAGCTCTCACTGGAAGCCAGCACCCATGCAGCCCAGAACGAGAGGCTACCACTTCGAGTTATTGTCCAAGTTCTGTTCTTTGAACAACTTAGACTCCGGACCTCCATATCTGGTTGGTTCTTTGTCTCCGACAACCTCGACTACTCACAAACTGCAAGTGGGAATCTTGCACTTACAAGAAATTACGATCACAACCATGTGGGAAACACTCAACATTCCATTGTAGCAGTCGATGACACGAGGGAACGTGTTTCTGAGCTTGAGAAAGAGTGCACGAGCATGAAACAAGAGATTGAGAGGATAGTGAAGACAAAAGGGACTTGGAACATATTCTCAAAGAAGTTCCTTTTTAGATTAAAATCAAAGTCTGATCTAAAAGCACCAAAACCTTGCAATTCCAAAGAATCACCCTCAACAACAGCACCGCACATGAATGGAAATGAAAATCACATCAATGGTAATTCAGGGGATGGAATTTTGAACTCTTAAGACAACAAAATTTTTGTTTCATTTTCCTTCCCCGTATCTAGCTATTGAAAAAGATAGTAGTTTGCTTGTTTGTGTGTAATTACATATGGACATATTCTATTGGTTTTTGGTCAGTCATCAATGTCTACTTTCTCTTAGTTTTCAAAGCACTGTATTTGAAACTCAGATGATTTCTTTTAAAGCCATTTTCACATGAACAAATGTGAATCTATGGTTGCTTCTGAGATGTCAATTTTCTTTTAAATCTATTGAAACTCAGGTGATTTCTTTTCAATTTTATCTATTGTGTGTGTGCGAGTAGGGGATCGAGGCTAATTCCGAAACTTCGACTACTTGGTGGACATTAAAGACTAATTTCAAAATTTGAGGGTTACAGTGGATACTTTATAGAATTTTAGGGATATCTACGAAAATATCCAAAAAAAAATGATGTTAACCAACGACCGCCTCATCATGGACCACGGCCCATATTTAATGGGCCTATTTGGGCCTCATTTTGGCCCATCACCTCTTTTTTTTTGTCTTTCTCTCAATTCATTTCCTCTGCAAACACAACTCGAACACCAAAACAGCATCCGCTAAAGCCGCGGCGATTGTTCAATGGTGATTTGAAGATGACATCGATTGAGACACAGATAGCAATGTCTCAATCTGAGAAACCCAGCAACGACGTCGGAAAATCAGCGAAGATTCAGGGTTCATTCTCGCCGTTCAAAAGTTGGGGTAGAAAACACCCTTTTGTGAGATACGGGCTTCCGATGATTTCCTTGACGGTGTTAGGTGCGCTTGGGCTTGGTCAGCTCTTGCAAGGCAGGTTCGTGCGATAACGATTTAGAGTTTTTAATTTGGAATTTTCCTTTGGTAGCTATTTACATGACAGATTGGGCCATTTCTAAGGGAATTGACCCTTTTTAGTTTGTTAAGGAATGGTGTGTAATATGATAAATTTGATGGTTGGTTGATTTCGGTTTAGGGTTTATGGATATGGAATGTTAGGGTGAGTTTGGGCTGGTTTGTAAAAAGTGCTTTCTGCAGATGCACTTTTGACATTTAAGTTTAATTAGTCCCGGAAATATACTTGTGAAATTAGGACTGTTGATGGCTTCTGAGACAGATCGGGACCAAACTGGGGTTGATTGGGTTATCAGAATTGAAATCCACCAAAACTTTATAAAATAACAAAGATAATTGTCAAGGCAAGCCAAATACACATAAATGTGAAAAATGAAAAATAGTTAATCCTAACTTGGTCATGCGCTGCTGCTTCATTCTTTGTATTTAAGTTGATCTTGAATCGAGCACAAGTTTGATCAAGCTAATTTTAGGGCAGGATCCTGCTCAGCTTAGCTTGCTTATGTCCTTCCAAGTCAGTAAGGTTTGTAGGGCTTGACGCCCTGCTGAATTGTGAGCACGATTGGTGGTTTTATCTTAATGGTTATTTATATAATGGTAGAGAAGAAAAAAAGAAAGAAAAATTAATTACATTCCTGTTTCACTTAACCCTTCAATTCAATTGAGATTGCTTTTATTATTAACTTTCTTTTCATGCATTAGAGTTTGATGTTATGTATCTTGTGGTTCCAGTCCGTTCATTTCTTAACTTTCATTCTAGTAATTCATTGATGTGCATAGAAGTTTGATGTTATATCTCTCATGGTGCCGGTCCTCTCATACACTTTCCTTGACCATTGCCCTATTGTCTTATTGTTGTCATTTATCATCATCATTGTCTTCTTCTGTGTCTAAAAATTGGATGACTTTGTAGTCCAGCAAGGATATTGCGAAGGTGAAAGATGATCAAGAGTGGGCGATTATTGAGATCAGAAAAGCGCTGTCACGAACTGGACCTGTAGATGCATATAAGCCCAAAAAGATCTCATTGGAGGAGGAGCTTAAGGTATGATTTTTGTACCGATCTAATTGATATTATTAAGTTCATTATTTCCTCATATTAATTGATAGCTGACTATATGTTTTTATGCTTTACAGGTCTTGCAAGAGAAGGTGGATATAAACAACTATGAGTATAAGAAAATACCTAGGCCAAATGAAGGCAAGTCAGGCTAGTCTTAGGCTCTCTATGAAATGGTTCTTATATCATTGTGACAATCTATAGGTTTCTTCATAAATGTAAGGGCTTCAATTTTCATCTAATTTTGTTAGAATATAATTGGTTTTGTCACAAGTAAACTGTTCACATCTGCTTCTGGCCAACACTTAACAGATGTATGGTGTGCGTACAATTTTTGTTGGAATAATTTGGTAGAATGTAATGTTTGATTGTTACAATAATGTAGTACACTTCATGTGCACGATAAAACTGTTGAATGAAATGATGTTTTGTCCCTAATTTGTGAATTGTAGAGTAGGATTTCAATATTTACAGAGCAATTCTATTCCATGGCAGCAGAGCTAGAAAACAGACTGTAACACAGCATTAGGGGATGGATTTCATTTACTGTACTCTTGTTTCTCTTTTCATTCTATAAGCACCGCTCAAGTAGTAAAGAAAGGAAAGAAAGAAGAATGAAACAAGAAAGCTCCGAGCTTGCATGATATGATTTGAGGTTTCACAGTGGTGGTGGAGGTCCTGGAGGAAAAAGAACTGGACAGCATCTTGTAAATAGACCGCAGCAGCATAGGAACCACAAGCTGTGAGTTGAAGAGAAGATGTATAAGGAATAATGAACAAAATAACAGCCGGTGGTGTGATTTTCAGCTCTGATGGAATTATGGAGAAAGATGAAAAGGGAAAACTGTACCATGACGTCAGTGGAACATTATGCTCATCATCCAGTGGAGCTGGCTGCAGAGGTGGTGGTGGTGCATTGGGCGGAGGAGGTGGATTCATCTGTGATAGGAGGAAGTTGAAGGAATAATTACAACGGTGTGCAGTCGGTAGCTTTTGAAGGATAAAAACTCACCATTCAATGAAATAAAGGATGTCAACATGGTGCAACTTCCTTTCTTTTCTTGATCCTTCATCTACCATTCAACACTGCAATATTACATCAACTAACTCATCTTGGGATACTTGCTATATTTTCCCAAGCATTTGTCCCATTAGTATAATTTTTAAGTTTATGATTCTTGTTGGAATATAGGAATTTTAATACGATTTTTTTAAAATTTTATTTTAATACAATAAGCAGTATAAAATTTTATTTTAATACAATAAGCAGTATAAAAATATTTTTTTTATTTTATTATATGTACAGGGAACATGTGGGTACGTTTCTTGATTAATATGTGAATTAGAATGTATGAGAAGATTAAAACTAGACAGTTTTTCGCTTTTTAACATTCTTATATAAATTATACAAATTTAGTTCATGAATTGAGTTTGGATTAGTAGAAAAACTTTAACGACTCTGTATACATTACACATTTAATTTAAGTCATGAGTTGGGTTTGAGTTGGTAAGAAGGTTCTAACCCTAATTTAGAATGTTTAAATTCAATCATCTAATGATTATTTGATGTTTCAATTAAAAACTTAGGATTGCATTCAATAAAAATCACGTATATATAATAAAATTTTTTTAAATTAAAATTTTTTAAAATTAAATTTAGACTTGGTTACAAACCAATAATATCTATTTGAATAATTTACTATTTAATATTTGTAAATAAATTAGATTTATTATAAATATTATATATATTTAATTAAATATTTATCTCAAATTACTAAATTACTTCATTGATTATTTTTAATATTTATTTATTTATTTAATAAATAATTTTATTAAATAAACTGCAACCACATATTTGAATAGTTGAGTATTGCAAACAACTTAAATAAGTAATATATATATATATATATATATATATATATATATATATATTATATTGCAAATATATGTTTCTACAATCTAATAAAATTATGCCTTTTAAGTTATCGAGGTTTGATAATATAATAAATGTTAATAACTCAAGAGACATAATTTATAAATACAAATACATTACCTGTTTGGAATTAAAATCAATTAAATTTATATAAATTAAGATAAATAATATTTATTTAATTAAATTTTATTTTAATATATAACAAATACATACTAATTTTTTTATTTGTAATCTCTATTTTAACGTTCAAATAAACCATTCATTTCAAATAAAAAAAATTACGGTTTTACATAATGAAAATGCTTATTTTGTAAATAGTTGTAAGCAATTTTTTTAATTATAAAAAAATTATAATTTATATCTTTTGATATTAGTATTTCACACTTGATACACAAATTACATATTTTATAAATAAAGATTTATCCATATGGTTTTCATTGACTTGAGAAAAAGAAGGATATTCTTCAAGTTTATGAGAGTTGCTGACATTTGAACTATAGACAATTCAGACTGGTTGGAGCCACCAATTCAAAAACACCCGCAATGCAGCATTGCCGCCTATGAGAATTGGTACGACCTACATGCAATTCAGCTACTATTATGTGGGTCACGGCTCTAGACGGATGACCCAAAGGATAAAAAGGACTGTCAATTATGAGGAACAATGTGGGTCAGATTCTCAAATTGATGTTTTTGTCATCGGGAATTGTTGCTGAGATGCCGAGTTCTGTAAGACACCTGCTGTCTTTCAGTATTTTAGTACATTTAGGACACCCGGAAGAATAACTTTGTATGCGAGGCCACAGATTATTGTCGAGGGTATTGGACTCTCAATTGCACAGTTTTACCCCCGGTAATGTTTTGACGAATTGGAAGGCAAAATTGCCAAGCATTTTGTCATCAGATGATTCACGCTTTGTTGTTCTGCATCTCTGCTCTGACATGTTTTCCATCAGTTCCCTGGAAATTATAACAATTCTGCTTCCGTAGAGGATGAACGTGACTGCATTTTTATGATTGCAATTTTCTTATTAGGCAGCATTTAACTGTTGAATCATCCGTCTGAATTTCAAGCTTTCAATTTAGCACTCCAACATGGGAAACAGGGCATTGTTTTTGTTTTATCCTTCCAGCCCTCAAATTGTGCTTTTGCTTGCGCTCAAATTATCAGAAAGAGAGAAGGAAAAAGCATTGCAGTCCTATTCTAAAATCCTGCTGTGTGGTCTCACACCAATTCAGGAACGCCAATCATCCAGCATTGCCCGTATGACAATTGCTGCGACTTGCATTGGTGCTAAGATGCTGAATTCTGCAACCATATAGGACCCCAGGAATAATGTCCAGGAGCCACGTCTGTTTCAGGTTTTGCTAAATAGTTGCTCTTCTGCCTTTTGTAATTGAGGTCTCAGACTTTGTCCATAAACCTGGATTTTCATTACAAAGGTTTGGGCGAGCTGATTTGCACATTTAGAACCAAGTATCCCACTGTCCCGACAGCAGGGGCGCCTGGCGATGTTTACCCTGGATTCACAGGCAAAATTTCTTTAGACTTCCATATTTTGCCATCAGATTTTCAGGTTTTGTTGTTCTGTATCTCTTCTTTAACAGGTTTTGAGTCAGTTCCCCTTAAATTATAACGATTCCGTAGAGGATGACCATAGCTTCATTTTTATGATACAGTCTTTTGATTAGGCAGCATTTACCCATTTAATCATCTGAGCTGTAGGAGTTCAAACTTCAACCTTTCAACATCACGTTAACAGCACTGTATCAGTATCACCCAAAACAGTTTTCTTTTCATAATTTGGCAATCCAGTCTGAGAAAAAGAGCATTGTTTTTGTTTTTCTTCTGTTTCTTGACAATTCTCCGAGTTATTTACATGAATATTTGAACTCAACAGAGGCAAAAGGCAGTAGAGGTATTCATAAAAGAATTGAGAGCTGGTTTATATATTAGGTGAAGAGTTCGCCCAAAGCCATTTCGACAATTACAAACATGTGCTCATATCTCCCCAAGAAACCGTTTCTGTTTATGTCCACACCCCCAACAACACAAACAAAACATAAAAATAAAAATGCTGTGAACCTACCTAGTGTTTCCCTAATTTTTCCTCAATATATTCTTTTGCCCTTTTCCCAGTTTTTATTCATTTACACATACAAAGATGAGCAAAATCATATCCCAAAAAGGCACCTCTTCTTATCTCCAATTTATCCCCTCCCCAAACAAAAATGTGCAAAATATATAGGAAAAAAGATACTGGAAACTATTTCAAGAAAAACTTCAATATTACTTTGGTTTTGGTTGTGATCCAAATGACAATGATTGAGCAAGCCTTTGGGCAGATGGGCTGCCCAGTAACATAGCCTGGGATCGTGTAAGCATCTCAGCCATTGAAGGAGTTTGATAAGACTGAACAATACTTGATTCATCAGTTGAGTCACCTCTTGCTGTTGCTCGCTGCCAGGAGTGTGAACTCAAGCCTGAAAGAATATATGCTCTACCTGATGCTTCGTACACATGCCTGCTAGCCATCCTCTCTTGCATTTCTTTGAGCTCAGCGTCCAATGCTAGACAGAGACGATCATGAGATTGAGCTGACACAGTCTCTGACAGTACCCGACGACAATTCTCAAGGATGGAAACAGCACCCCCTAGATCTCCCTGCTCGGCTGTAGTCCTTGCCAGTGCCATTGCCTCTGCTGCTTGGAGTCGGTTTCGTTGCCTGTCCACTTCAATTGACACTACTTCTTGTCCTGTTATTTCAGGCCTTTCAATCCAAACTTCATCACTCTCCAGTGTTACCACTGCTTTAGTTAAGGGATCCTTGTAACTACATCCCACCTTTAGCAATGACGTCTCATTTCTGGAAGACTCTGCTGGAACATTAACGGACACAAGAAAATCCCTCTCTTCATGAGCATATAAATCTCCAACATCAATAAATCCACTACGTCCATCAACCATGACACGACTTGGATAACTACCTGCTTTAAATGAGCCTAGGCGGAGACTTGGGTGCATGCATTCAACTCCCACTTGTAGTTCCTGCACCACAACACTTAAAAGCCCTCCAATGCATTGTGCAAATGCATCCTGGATCACACCTTCAGTCTCAATGAAAGAAAATGTCCCTCCAGAATTCTCAGAAATTGAATGCATTGATGAAGCATCATGATCTGTACCAAAGCCAAAAGCATGGACTGGAATCTGGAAACTACTGTTGTCACTACTATGAATTGACAAAGGGAGGAGTGACTGATAATGGGGTTGAGGCTGGTTATTACCAGAACCATTACTAGTATATGTATCCTGCCCATCAGACAGTAGTATAATGCTGGCTACAGAATTTTTTTCTCTACGCTCTTCCATTACCTTGGCACCTTTTCTCAGGCCTTCAGCAATGTTGGTCCCACCATTGGCAACTAAAGAATTAACAGCTTGAAGTGCCCGCTGCCGTCCTGTGTCAGACATTCGATGTAGAGGAAAGAGGCGACGGGCTGTGGAAGAGAAGGCAATGACTGAGAGCCTATCATTTGAACCAAGGTTTTGTATTACAAACCCCATGGCTCGTTTAAGTAATGCAAGCTTGGTACCACCCATGCTTCCGCTAACATCAAGTACCGCGACTAAATCCACTGGAGCACGTGGAGTTAGAGAAAGTTGAGGCAAAGTAGCCTGATTTCTGCTAGGATTCTGTCTTACACTAGTAGCTGCAGCTTTGAGATTGATCAAAACGGTGAAATTATCATATGATTTGGACCGTGGTGCAACTGAAACTTCCGGATATGTTTTGACAACTATTGTTTTATTAGAATTGCTGTCTGTAACATCATTACAGCCAGAGCTCCTGTCAGCAAACATAGGTTGGTGATCTAGAGCTTCATCATCATTGAATATCCCAGGCTCAGGAGCCTGAAATAGTGGCACAATGTGCCGTCGACTCAAATCTCGACGAGGAGGAGGCAATCTGCGGACCACAGTCATCAAAGCATCATTTTGAGACCAACCTATTGGATTGACTGCTGCCCTCCCAGGAGGAGGGTCCAAGCTGGGTCCCTGCAGAGGGACCTCTTTCCATTTTGCCCTGCAAACTGGACAAACTTGGTTGCCATGTTTCACATTTGAAGCGATGCAGTTGAAATGGAAGGAATGTGAGCACTCTGCAGTGAAAATAGCTTGCCCACCTCCTTGTTTCATCTTTGTCAAACATATTGAGCAGGTCTGCTGAAAATATAGAACAGACAAAGTAAGGACATGCTAAAGATTAAATGATGCAATGACTAGCAGCAGTGGGGGAAAAGACATCAGAATGTCATGGGCACATACATGAACATGGTACTTTGGAAATCTAATGTAAGAACGTTGTCTTGCATAGAAGTCATCAATAAAGAAAAAGTAAAGATTATTAACTTATTTCAAGCAAATAGTATACACTGCAACATATGAGAAAATTATCATGCACATCCCATGCAATATGAGAGGCAAATTTAAAACTGATGTACAGAGTGCCAATGACATGAAGAAGCGCAATATCAGGACCAACCAAAACCAGGAAACAACACAGCGCAAAAAATATAGACTCCGCACTAAAACTTGTTAATCACTATAGGCATGAATATAAGAAGTTGATCTTTCTTGCTCCTGCCAAATCCAAACAAGCCCTCCTTTGAACTACAACATGCAAGGGAATTATAAACATATTTAGCTACAAGTTAAGAGAAGAGATGGGAGTAATCCACATAATCTACCCTAACAATCCGACAAATTAATGGGAGAGAGGCTTCAAAAAGTTGCGCAATCAAGAACAAGTAGTTGCTATGACAGAGGTTTGCTAATGGAAACTATTACTTTATTTATTTATTTTTACGAAAAAGTTACTCCAGTTTCACAATGAAGCATAACAAATTGGCTCCTTCAATATAGTCTACCAGTATAAGATTTTAACAGCAGTACACTGAAAACATATTATTGCATAGCCAACAATTGTTTACTGGTTAATTTTTTTCCCATCATTCTGTATAAAATGGAAAATTTTTGTCCATATCCAAGCTGTCATCCAATGCACAAGAAACTTTAAAGTTAAAAATGAAAAAGAAAAGGAATTTGTAGATCAAAAAAGGTGAACAAAAAGATCAGAAAAGGTAAATAAAGCACCAACAACTTGAGCCAAAATCAGTGAGTCACAACTTGGAGCCAACTGAGGCAGTATGTGACAATAAATATGTTTACATGTTCCGGTGGTCCTATTCATCTCAACTGCCAGCACGATGGACAACAAGTCAATTTTAGGCATTCAACAAATAGAACGGCCGTTATTTTTGAAAGATTATCAAGCAACTACAGTTACACAACTAAAGGGATAAGTTTCTTTATGACGTCCCTTTTATTTCATTTCTTTTACTTCTTTGACGAAGTTCACAGCTAGAAAACTTGAGATTTAACAGTCAACAGATGAGGCCACAGACAAGTTGCTTTTGTTCCCTCTAAAAGAAGGAAAACGAAAGGTAAATCCTTAGTCTTCTTTTACTAGTAAGGTCCTGAAAATGACTTATGCAATAACCCCACAAGCTTAAATAGGAGAAGAAGAAAACAACATGTCATCAAACACCTAGCGCCAATAATTTGATATGCTCCTCAAATCCATCAAATAGTTTAGACCCAGCAACAAACTTATTTATTATAGATTCGGACAAGTCATATTACATACAAAAAATTGAGAAATTCCAAGCCACATGCACCTGTCTAGGTCTGCAAAAGAGATACCAAAATAATAAATAAATAAATAAACAACTTTTGAAACTCTATCTGTTTCGTTGCTCTGGTAAAATGTTGGAAGAGAAAAGTGCCAAGGAAGGGAAATTCTTATTCTTCATTCAGCTAAAAGTGATATAACTCTCTGGGTAATTAGGCCTAATTGAGTTCTAATTCTTATTCAATTAAAACCAAATGGACAAGAAAAAATAAACAGAAGCACAACATGCTTAACACCAAGTCTTTAGCAAACGTACAATTAAAACTCACAAAGAATTGAGCTATATATATACAACTTGGTTGAGCTAATCTTCTCATTTTATTATTTCCGAAAAAAATGAAACTTCGCTTTCTCAGCAACCAAACAGGGAACGGCACAATACCATTAAGATAAGCACCATTAAATGAACCAAAACCACACCACGAATCTCATTTTCTTTAGTTTCTCGCCCATTTTCACAGCAACCAATCAGACCACAACTCAAAAGCATTCCATCTCAGAGATTTTAAGGGGAAAAAAAGGATCAAAGTTTGTAGTTTGAAAAATGAGAAAGAGCAAACAAACCTTGGAGGATTTGCTGCCACTTTTGGACAACCTCAAAACATGAGAAGATGGCGTCGTAGTCGTAGGCCGAGAACACGGGTCCCAGTTTGCGACAGACAACGGAGTAGCATTAGATAGTCTCTGAGTTGAGTCAGCTGAAGACGGGGGTGGTGATTCCTCCAGAGTTCTTGGTACATACACACAAAGATTCAAACCCAAAGCTAGCTTTGCTTTTCTCCATTTGCTTGCCATTTTTTACTTCCAAAATGAGCCAAAGCTTATATCTTTATTAGTCCAAGAACAAAAAAAAACCAACAATCCAGAACCAAATCAAGAACCCAAAATGTTTTGCTCAAGAAAACGAACTGAAACCCAAGTACAAAACGTCACTAAAATTTGGAGCTCGTTTCGCTCCAGTTTCTGGGATATGATTTTTGTTTCGCTTCCTCAAGATGAGCCCTTGGAACGAGAGAGATAACAGTCCTTTAACAAAAGTTAAAATGGAACACGAAAACCAAGAGAAGAGAGAGATGTTTAATGGAGGTCTTTTTTAACAGAGAGAAGACAGGGCTGTAGGCTCACGGGCTATGTATTACTGGTTAATGGGTAGAAGCCAAATCGTCAAAGTTAGGGACTGAGTCGCTATAGTAGAGCGTAAGCTGCCGCCATTGAAGAAATAGACAGAGAGAGAGAGAGAGAGATGATTGCTCTCAAGTTTTGACCTTTGCTTGGTTTAAGTTTTTGGTTGTTTTGTAGACCGACATTGAGAAGTAAAAGGCAAAGGAGGAGACCAGTTTATTTCACAATTTAATTCACATTTAACAATACAAAAAGCACGTTTTGGTTGAACGGGAAAAGCCAACTGCTTTATACAATTATGCATGTTGCCTCCTTTCCCTTTTTGCCCCTGCAATTTTCCTCCTATTACCATGATTGGAAACCCTCTTCACCCCTACGTATGCATTTATTTTTATTTTTAGTGGATATTAAAATTAATTATTATTATTTTTTAGTGGATATCATTCCACTTGTCAGTATTATATAAAAAAAATTTATGAAATTTTTTCTCATAAAATATTATTTTAATTGAATTTTTTTTAGATATTACAAAATGAAAGAAAAGATAATAATTTATATTAAAAAATATTTTTAACAAGATCAAGATATATAAAAATAATATTTGGAAAATTTCAAAAAAAGGGTAGTTTTGGGTAAATTAAAAAAAAAGATTGGCTTGCCGACCTGCTATCCATTCCATAAATTTGTTCCACCTTCACAACTAGAATGGATGATGTCTTGAGACACAATTAATACTATTAAGAAGCTTTTCTCTTAGAATTGTAATCTTCTTCTCGTTTTCCCTTGGAATGTAGTAATTAACTAATTCGGATACAGGTGCGATTTGCAGCCTTAGTCAATTTAATGTTATACAAAGCCTTGGTCTATGAACCACAAATGCATGCACTAATTCAATGCCACTCGTAGCAAAATTCAACATGCTGCCTCCTTGTTTGAATTTTTATATGGTTGCTACAATTTGATTGATAATAGTTAACTACTTGTTCTAGATGGTTTTCAATTGTACTATATTTTTAAAAAAATAATTGAGACTTATTCACGAGTTTTGAATATTTAATTGTTTAGTTACTTAATTATACAACAATATTTAATTATTAAATGTAATAGCATTTACATATATTTAATTGAATGATGACAGGTTAGAAGATGCGATAGTATTATATATATTTAATTGAATGATGATACATTCATGTTAGAAGAACAATCTTACCTAAAAAAAAATTCTTTTGTGTAATGCTATTGTATGATATAAGAGAGTATGACTGATGAATGGATAAGTACAAAAACTGCCATGAAATGGTAGGGGAAACAAGGAAGCTGGGCATACACATGAGAGTTCTTTGTTGGCAGGGAATGTTGATGATAGAACAGTAAGGTTGAGGAAGAAATAAAGTGGGATTATGATGCCAAGGTGACCAATAGAAGTCAAAAATTGTGGAGAGTTGGATCACAACACTACCCATTATTATTATGATTTGAAGAATAAATAGTGTATGTCACAAGCACATGGAATTGGTTTCTCTCTATTCTCCACCATATATCTCTCACTTTTTAATGTCAATTTGTGAATGGAATTCTTGGTTTGAAAAGACAAGTGGAGGGGGAGCTTTTTTACTTTGTGTGTGCATGGTGGGATGAAGAATATTGTTGGTTGTTTTTCAAATTTATGCATCAATTATGTATGCGCAAGAGAGAATTATCCATGAATAATATTATAAAATTATTATCATCATCATCTGTTTTAGATGTCAAAAGTATGGATATGGTAATGTCAATTAAAAGAAGAGTAAAATGAATGATCTGTTGAGAGAAGATTTTAAGTGGAGTTTCCCTATTCCCCCACTAAGTTCCTTTTCTCTTTCTCTAATTAAAAAAGACAACCTTTTAAAAGAAAAAAAATTGCTCTATCTTTTTAGGATGAAAAAGTTATTAATATTCCCATCTCCCCCACAAAACAACATCAACAAAGAACCAAGACAATGACTTTGTTTCCTTCTTCAACCCCCCACAACCAAAAAAAAAGAAAAAACCCTAATCTTTTGAGAGCAGTGCACACACATGCTTCACACAACTCAGCTAGTTAGAGTGAGAGAAGTGAATAATGAAATGTTTCCATAGCAATAGCAATGAGTGGGTGTAGAGATATCCATTAACAAGGAATTTTCAGCTTTGTGAAGCGGCGGGATTCCTTTTTGCTGCCTTTAAATCTTTGCCAGGCTTTCTGAGGCAAGTCAACTAGATATCTGACTTTTTCTTTCTCTCTCTCTCTCTCTATTTCTTTTAATTATTATAAGAGAACTTCTCTTCTTGTGTTCCAAACTTTGGTAGTTGATTCATGGCTATGGGATGTCTTGCACTTCCAAATTTTAATGAATTTTTAACAAAATCTACAATGGTTTTTTTTTGGGTTGGGGGAGGGGTGTTGCATTTTGAAATGCTCAAAACATTCTAGGGTTTCTAACCTCACAATATATAGCTATCTCTTGTAATTTTAAATGGGGTGTATTGGTGTTTTAGAGATATGTTGATTACGTATACCAAGCATGTAATATATTATTATAATTGATCATGGCAAGCCTCCTAATTATCACAACATATGAAAACTTTACTAAACCATGATGTCACACATGCATTCATGATCATCCAAAAGACTACCCTAATCCGTGCACTCATTGGAGTCCAAAATATTATACATCGTGTCCCAACATGCTTTTACCTTAATTGAACTTAAGAAAAAAAATTATCATAGTATATTTGGTACATGCATACTTATTTATGTATGGGCTCATTTCATCATACAAAGTCAAAATCTGTGTAAAAGGCTTGCACAAATGGCTCCTTCAATTAGGGTTTCCTGTATTTATTTTTTGTGGGTTTTATTTTTGGCCTAATTTTCTAGAAGTGAGGTTGCAAGTTATTACTAGGAAGTGCTTTGAGTTCCCAAGTATTGGCATGATTAGATTACAAAAAGAAGAAAGATTACAAGCACTAAGCAGCTAGCTATGGTTAATAGTTTTTTAAATTTCAGAAAAGTAAATGGGATTTTCTTAGCATTGTTTCAGTGTTATCATAGTGTTGGATTAATGGGTTTGCTGTAGCAAATTGATGTCCTTGCATTAACTTCGCTGTTTGTTCACGGAGATGTTCGAAGTCAATATTTGTATCAATCACTTGATACTCCAAAGAGTTCATTCGAGTATCCAAAATCAACGTATAAATTTTCATTTCAGGAAACAAAATAATATTTTAGAACACCATTTTTGTACAAATGCAGTATCTATTGACATTCAACAGCAAATTCTTACAAAGAATAAAAATAAATACCCTCATCCCATTTTGAAAGTCGTTGATTCAATCCAGTATATCTTTGCGTGATCTCTCAGACCATTGCCCACTTTATCTCAACATGTATCATACCATTCTTTGAATTGATCAAATGGTACTTTTCATTGATGCGCCCGTTGTGCAAAACATCGGTAAGATTAATGACGACATGCCCCAATGATTCCTGTATGAAAGAAAATGATTAAAGGTTCCAAACATACAGTATTTTGGAGAAATTTCAATGAGTGTGAGGTCATGTCATGCTTACCTTCGACCAAAACCTGATGCCCGTCCGCTTACTCATGACCTCGATATGAATCTTCTGATGCATTGGGGGTTCCTCAAGCATAAATTGAAATTCTTCATTCCAGCGAGGGTCTCGAGTTTTTCTAATCATCTTCAGAACAAATTATATGTGAACACAAAAGGGTAAATAGAAACATGAGATAAATCCCCAGAGGTTACACTAGAACTAAGAATGGTTGTTACATCTCTAGTAAAGGCTTAAACTGAACATTGCAGCCGAGATTCCCTATAAGACTGCAGCTAGATGGAAATGGAAATGAAAAGTAATTCCAAAATTATAACGTGACAGTGAAAATCATTTTACTAAACACAGAATCAGGAAGCAGAGAATTTTTCAGTGTAGATGGCAATGGAAATGAAAAGTAACTTGAAAATGTTACAAGAAGCTGAAGGAAAAGTACAATCGTATGCATTTGTCTCACCTTTCTCGTACAATTTTCAAGAAGTAAATGGAGAGTATATAAATGCTAAACCGATGATAAGAATGCAACAACCGTTGGAGAAAATTTTCTGATTGCACCGAAAAGGGAATGCCAATACAAGTGGGAGAACATGGCATTTGATGATCTCAATTGAAATCCGAGTCACCATCTCTTAAATCTACCGGGATTGCACCAAAAATGGTATCTTTCCAATCTATTGGACTACTTAGGTTATTCACTAAATAATCTGTACAATTGTTGTTTGAGCGAGACCAGGTAGTGTTAAATGCAACAAAATTAGGTAAGACTATCTTCTTTGGCAACTATCTGATTCAATACATAAAACATCTCTGATAATGCATTGGTTGACATCATACTGATTCAATTCTGTCTCTAGTATAATCACACTCCTAGAAATAACTTGACTTCTTAATTTTGTTAGTGTAATGAGCACCGATTTGAAATATACATTTGAAATGTATCAATATGAATAAAGAAAAGAAAGTTCACCTTTGTTTTCTTTCTTTCTCCTCTAAAAAGGATTAACGCATATGGATTGCTGTGATTCTCCCCTTCCACATCCTCAGCTCCTTGGACTATAACTGAAAGCAAACCTGCTCCACTCAAGGTCTCCTCATCAGATGACTTACCCGTTCCACTTTCCTTCCTGCTATACTTATTTGATAATGAAGCCAACTTACTGCTGTCTTCTTTAAAAGGTACATAGGTCAGCTCAACCACAATTTTTCCTCTTTGTTTTGTGTCTTTAGGATCTGTAATATTTGTGTGCTTGAGCAAATCCAAAGTAAATTCTTTTGCTTCATGGGGTGTGAGTTGTTTCAGGGGAACGAACTGCATTCCCAACCTGTCATGTCCTCCAACCTGTGGATAGTTATAAACCAAAAAAGAGCCAGTTTTAACCCTCATGGAAAATCAAGATTCAATGAAAACAAATTTTCCTTGGTCCTGTTAGAAACAGCAATGTGGATAAGGTAAAAACCTTGTCCCAGTCAAAGACTTGTAATTGAAGAACTTGAGATTGTGGTTCCTTCACAACAAGCTTGAAGTTCTCATTCCATTCAGGATTCAAGTTCTTCTTCTTGACAGTGGTTTTCTTTGCTGGCAGCCTCTCTCCAGTCAGACTCAGTTTGACATAAGGATCAGACGTTCCGAGGAAGTCTTTCTTCAAGAGTTTAGAAGCCCGCACCACCTTCACATGTAGTATCCCCACAGGCTTCTTTATGGCCACACTAGTGAAGTGTTACAGAAATCATTATTTCAGAAACAAAAAACAGAAATAACAATAAGAAACCTTATTCTTTTGTAATCTCAATTCAACCTGCAAAAATCTACTTCATGCATAAGTACCAAATCTATAGATACAAAGTAGGAAACTTCATATGACTACACCAGTTGAGTGACTTTTACAAGTAGGACTACTAAAAAAAGAACAAAATGAGGAAACATAAACATTATAGGTTCCAACTAAACACAGAAAATTGTAATAATCCAATATAAAATTACCTTGAAGCATCAAGAATAGGTATTTCAAGTGTTAGTGGCCAGAGGTAGAGAGCAGCAACATACTTTTGAATATACTTCTGCAAGAATCTAGAATAATTAATTGATTGATAACCAGTCAAACATTAACATAAAATCCATCAACAATTCAAGTTCAACAACTATGTCAAAATCCAATATCTACCCAAGAGAGAATCAACAGTGCAGCACCTGAATGAATTGGTAAAGTCCAGGTATTGACATGACATCTCCTCCGAGTATGTTCATTCCAAAATCTACATGTGGCTGCAAATATAGCAAAGAAATCATCATACAAGACTTAGCTGATCAAATCCATAAGAATCAGAGTCCTTCAACGCATATAGAAAGGTGCTTACCCTCTCCATCAAAGACACCACAATGTTGGCAAAACATGGAAAGGTGGGAACAAGAGGTTTCAAAGTTATCCTTGGTGCAGCAAATATTTGCAAATCCACTAACTGCAAAGAAGTGCAATCAATGCTACAAAATAGACATGTTTTCTTCATATTTATATGAACTACAACCACTCATTCTTCTGTTGAACATGTTGTCCTTAGTCTATTCTAACCTGAACTGTTATTCGAAAGGACAATAATTTTAGCACCAACACAATGTTGGGATTGCCAGCCCATCTAATTGCTGGTTCCATTACTAGCTGCTTCTCGTTAGTTTCATAGACTCTGATACCTGAAGGTTAACAAAATAAACCAAAATGAAAACCATTACCGGCCTCTGATAGCTGAAAATTTGACAGTAAACTAATGAAAAAGGAAAAGGGCATTATGGTGATGCAACATAATTCTTACTAATATCCTATATTGATTTAGACAATTGAAATAAGTATCCTTCATCTAGTTGTTTGCCCAAACTTTGTAATATAGGACCATTCATCATACAGGAGAAATAAAATCTTATTATGATCAATAGTAAGCATACAAGAAAAAGCATATATTGTTAGCAATACTTGATTATTTAGATATGATTCCAGATTGACTGCATACATGACTTTTTCTTAATTTTTCTTTATACTTCTTCTAAAACAGATGCTTCCCCCGCTTGTCATCTTTCAACACAGAGCCAAAATGTGAAATGAGATACCAGCTTCCAAACTTTCAACAATAATTTTCAGAAAATTTAAAGATTACATCCAAATTAATCCTGATATCCACACTATCAAATCTGGAGTTTATTGCTTTGTTAGTGATATATAATCAACAAATTGGGAATGTGAGAAGTGAGATTGAATGCTTTATGAAATAGCAAACAAATGCAAACTTTTGTAAGCTTTTAAATGGATAAAAGCCTGTCATACAGGTTAGTACTGTCCTTCAATCTGCTAATAGTTGTTCAGTAGAAAAGACATTTCAGTTTAGTATACATGACTGAATGAATAACTGGACCTTAAGTACACCTTGTGGAACTTACCAGAACTTACCATGAATTGTTGGAGGAAGAGTTCCAAGAGTTAGATTCTCAAACTCAATGGCTTCTATCTTAAACTTTCCAATGTACTCATCAAATATTGGCTGTGCCGTGCTTCTTATGGTACCACAAATTGCCTGCAATTTAGTACAAACTAAAGCTTGATATAGTCCCTGGTAAATTTTAAAGTATTTGATATGAAATTACCTTATCAAGGTAAGGCCACATATCTGAGAGAACTTTGTTTAACCAGTCTATCTGTACAATCACACTCATCTAGTCAATAGAGTGATTGGATTCATGCTATCTAATGATAAGAACGTAAGAAACAAACAACATTAATTATAGTATAAAAAATGCGGAAGACATTTTTAATGTTTAGATAAATTATGCCTAATTTGTGAAACTTACTCGCTCAAAATCAGGATTCTTTACCCATAATGGAATTTCAGGTAAGAGGTCGAACAAAGGAATGGTATCTAACTCACGAATTGGTTGAACATCTTGATCCTGCATCAGGTAGTCCAAAATTATAATAAAAATATTATTGCAATAAATTTTGTCTCCAAATCTCAGAATCTAAAGCTTGTTAAGCATTGAGAACAGTCAGTAATTTTAATATGTTTACAGTTGAAGAAAAAAGTTAAAACATCAAGGCTTCTGCTTCCTTCAAAAAACAAACCGTGTCTCCAGCCTCTCCTTGCAAGCAGAACCATGCTACATTCTCTTTCATTACATCTAAAAACTGTATGTCTTACAATTTGTATTATTTGAACAAATCCATTTGCACACCAGAAAGAGGAACTTCTCAAGAATTTACTAAGAGATGCTACTGGAGGCTGGCTTCATCACCTCTAAAGGGGGCACTGTCAAATTTCTGCTGTGCCTCCATCCTATGAGTGAATTTGCCTTTATTCATTGTAGGAGATATTCAAATGTTACTAAATCATTTAGTTGTTCTAAGACAAAAATGGTACAAGCATTTAGAACATGTCAAAAAAGCACCTAAAATTTGAAATTAAAATCCTTAAAACATAAGAAAGGAAATGACCAACAACAACAGATCCCAAAGGAGAAGGGGAAGTAATTTTGTTCTCATATTCACCTGAAATGCAGACATGTAAAGCAGAGGACAAAGTAGAATGACCACAAATTGCGAACTACAAACAACATAAATATGCTATGACAAGTGAACCACGATTGTTGGTTTCTCTTAGAGCAAAACAGGAAGCCTTAATTCTCCAATTACTACAGATTTTCCATTGAAAACACAAGCAAAGTAAAACCCCAATTTCATTTTTTCGTAATACTTGCATATAAGAATTTAGTCAACGCTTGATCATCGATTAATTTCCTCTTTTCTCCACAAAAAAAAGTTAAGACTGTTAACAAACAAACAAACAAAAATGTACTTTTCCGTAAAATTTTCACCGTCCAAACCTCAATTTAGCAGATTAAATTAAATAATAATCAACCAACAAGCAATACAAGTCGATCAAAGACCAAAAAGAAAATGGAATGAACCTGCGGCAAAACCAAATAATCCATCAAGCTAAAGCAGATACAATGGTATTTAATTTGACGCTACCTCAACTTCTTTGGGCTTGGAATATATGAAGAAGAAGAACCCAACAACAATTCCAAGAGGAAGTCCAATGCCAAAACCAAGAATTCCCAAAATGCTACCCAGAAACCCCATCTCCCTTCGAACTCCTACAACGAAACTAATCAAGAATGGCAGAGAAAACAAGAGAAAGAGAAAGGAAACGTTTTCAAAGTATGGCGACGGAATCCAAGAAATTGTCTTCACTCGGGAATGTAACGAAAATATACCGCCCCAATGAAACCACAAAAACCGAAACCACGTTGGTTTAGTTCATTTATTTGGATTTTCTGCTTCAGTCAGAATTTCTTGCAAGCTAAGCCTGCCTGTCATGGCAGCACGCTTGCTATTTTCGTTTTCCTTGTTTGAATATGTAATTACGCGCATGCATCTGCCTTTGCTAAGCCCCTGTTTGTTCACAGAGACGGTTGGCAGTTGGTCACTGGTCAGTGACAATACCAAAATAACTTCTTAAAATTCATATAAAAAATAGTAGTACTTTTTTTAATTTTATTTACTATTAATTATCAAAATTAAAAATAATTTATTCAACTAACAATCTTATCTACTCATTTATTCTAATAGATTTTATTTAAAAAATAATCTAACTCAAATTCGTAAAATTATATTAATTCGATAAATCGAGTCAAAAATCGACATCTTTAATTATAATATTATAATATATCAATAATTTGTACGGATAATTAAATTGAAAAAATCCTGTAAACTATTAATAAAATAGGTGGGTAAGATATTTCTAAGTTGACAATTAGCATAACTTGTATTGATAAAAATTGCACGACTTGTCGCAATTAGTTAGTATTTTAAAGCCTTTGATTGATACCGACAAATAAATAATAATTCAATTGGAAATTGATTGGTATATCTGAATATTTATGATTAATATCCATTTTATTTTACTAGTATTATTATTAATTATATTACTAATTTTGGTGATTGCATTTTGTTATATTTCTGCTTTTGCAAAAAGTGCTTCTTACCCAAACACTTAAAACGGAGCCTCGTTTGAAGGATGCATATCCCTTGGTATATCCAAAAGTGCTTCTGGCAACAGCTTCAATTTCTAATCGTTGCAACTTATTATTGACAAATAAAATTGAATCGTTGCAACTTTTAATTTATAATCGTAACAAGATTCTAAATCAATTTTACTAAAATTAATATGACATCAAATAAATTTTATATTAAAATTATTTATTTTAAATACAAGAATTTATGAAAAAAGATCAGGATTTCAACGATAGAAGTCTATTTATAGGGCCCTTGAACAGGCCCATGGATGTGATCCTAGTCATACCTTATTCTAGCGGTGTAGTTATACTCCAAGTTGGGCCACGGCCTACCAATTTTGTTTTGTTTTTCTAATATATAGTATCGTACGATATGGTTTTTCGTGATCTTTGTATGGAGTGGCTTGGAATCCACGCGGATATTTATGCAATTTCCAGGGAACCCGAATTGGTGTTTCCATGGACAATACTCGCCTGGCCATTGCTTCAATTGGCAAACTCATGTTTGCTCAATTCTCCGAGCTTTTTAATGATTTTTACAACAATGGGTTTCCGGGGGACGTAATCCAAGCTTGGACTACGGATTCAAGGGTGCTGAAAGTGCAATGGCATCATACTGCTCCGAACTCCAATTCCTTGCCAATCCTGTCACCAATCATGTTCAAAGCGCAGAACAACACAAACAAGATGTGAACTGTTTAGGTCTGATTTCTTCAAGGTCGACAGGCTAAGTGTCGACATATTGAAGCTCGTGTCTTCAACTTACCAGGTTGCTCTATGCCAAGCCATTGACTCAAGACATTTGGAGGAAAACCTGAAGAGCACAGTGAAGAACACTGTCGGTCAAGTTGCCAAGAGAGTCTTTAACGGTGGGAATCAACGGAGAACTTCACCCTTCAAGATTCTGCCAAAAAGACTTGAGCAAAGTTGCCGACGGTGAACATATTTTTGCGTACATTGATGATCCCTGCAGTGCAACTTATCCATTGATGCAGAAACCAAGGCAAGTTCTAGTTGAGCATGCCTTGGCCAATGGGGACAAAGAGAAGAACCCGACCACTTCAATTTTCCAAAAAATTGGAGACTTTGAGGAAGAACTAAAGACCCTTCTGCCAAAAGAAGTCGAAAACACCAGAATAGAATTCGAGAATGGCAATCCAGCATTTCCAAACAAGATCAAGGAATGCAGGTCCTATCCATTGTACAAATTTGTGAGAGAAGAACTGGGAACAATCTTGCTAACTGGCGAAAAAGTTAGATCACCCGGGGAAGACTTTGACAGAGTTTTCTCAGCAATGTGCGCAGGGAAATCGATTGATCCAATGCTGGAATGCTTGAAGGAGTGGAATGGTGCACCTCTCCCTATATGCTAGGAATGCTTCAAATTTCCATTTAAGTACAGTTTTATGGTCCTGTTTTTCCATTTTGTCTTGTCAAGCTTTTACTCGCCCAAGTTGTGTATTGCAACTATTGAACCGACTGTATGTCAACCTGTTTTATACCATTGTAATGTTGATAAATTTGCCGTACAATTCCTAAAGTGCTTCAGGACAGTTTTATAATCTTTAACAAAAAAAATTAAAAATAATTAATATATTTATTTATTAATATTTAATATTTTTTTATTAAAAATATATTTTTATAAAGTAAAATATTATTTGAATTAAATTTATTTAAATATTTTTAAAATTAATTTTTATATAAATAAATTTAATTCTCATTTTTATATAAATTTTATTTTTAAATTAATTAATATTTATATTTAAATATATTATTATCATTTTTTCTTTGAAAATAATGGACATAATAATGGATTCAAGTAATCAAATCAATCAATAATATACTTCTATCTTGAACTAAATTCCCAAATACAACCTTAACACATACATACATACATACGTACTCACTTACGTACGTACATACGTACGTACGTTATTGTTTTAAACCCTAAATAACGGAGACGAGAAAAAACAAAACCCACTAGAGGGCAGAATAGTAAAATAAAAACTCTACTGACCAATAAGCCAAAGGGGGTGGGTGGGAAGCTGGTGAGAGTGGTGACATTTGACCAATAGTACCTTGCAAGGTATCAGTATATAAAGAACTCGCTAACTAGAGGAGGCCATCTTGAACTTCAACTGAGATCTCGCTCCCCGCATTTTTAAACTTAGTTTATCTCGGCAAAATCTTTGTTTCAATGGCGTACGAGGGGATCTTGTTGGGCATGGGAAACCCACTTCTTGATATTTCAGCTGTCGTGGACGACGATTTCTTGAACAAGTAAGTTGTTCCATTTCATTCGTTGTTGTTTTGTCTTCTGTGTTGACGAAAGAAATGAGATTTTCTGTTGGATTTTGGTGTCGTATATGTATGGTTTGTATGTTGTGTAAGAGAGAGCTGTGTAGATCTGGTGATATTGGTTCTGGGTTTAGGGAGAGTGATAGATCTGTTGCTGCATAGCTTGGTGATGTATTTTTGCTCACTTGTGGTTCTGTTGCTGAGAAAACTGAGGTGAAAGATAGTAGAAAATTTCATTGTGATATACTCAAGCTGACAGTGGTGGATCTGCATCTTCTGGGGAATTTTGTGATTCATCCTGAATTCTACTATTGATATTTGGTTGTGTTTGGCATATGTAACTAGTTTTCTTCTCATGGATTTATCATTTGACACTTGGAATTACTATGGTTTGTTAATAGATATGACATCAAGTTGAACAATGCTATTCTTGCTGAAGACAAGCACTTGCCCATGTAAGTTCCTTCTGATAAGCTTTTTGTTAACCTCTGACGCATCAGTGCATCGTGAATTTTAGACTTTAAGTGAATAATCTCATGTGTTCTGCAGGAAATTGACATTTTCTTTTACTGTTTTGCTGCCTTATTCTGTGAATTTTATTGGATGTGTAGTTTTACTTATTAGAAGGTGGCCAGTTTTTGTGTTTTTTTTTGATAGCCATATTGTTTTGTGAAACTGATTTAATCTGGATGGGTTTTGAAGGTATGAAGATTTGGCTGCCAAAGACAATGTGGAGTATATTGCTGGAGGTAACATGGGGCTTTCTATGATTTGGTTCTTTAATGATGCGGTCTCTTATAATCCTCTGCCTACTGTCAATATGATAATTCATATTTTCAATACTTTCTTCTGTATTTCAGCTGATATGCTTTCCTTTATTGTAACTTTTAGGTGCTACCCAAAATTCAATCAAAGTTGCTCAGGTTTATTTATGCACATTGAATTGTCTTATATTTTGGTTGTACATCTCTTATCAAGAACTCATTGGTTTTGTGTCTCCTGCAGTGGTTGCTCCAAACTTCTGGTGCTACTAGTTACATCGGCTGCATTGGTAAGGACAAGTTTGGAGGGGAGATGAAGAAAAACTCAACAGCTGCTGGTGTAAATGTAGGTTTATCTACTTTTTTTCCCCAACTATTAGGTTGTTCATGTTTCTTGGAATTTAATAATGTCATGTAATTAGGTACAATATTATGAGGATGAAACTGCACCAACAGGAACATGTGCTGTTTGTGTTGTTGGTGGAGAGAGGTAAGTTTTGTACATTGCCTGTTGTGAAATCTCGTAGCATTTCCAATCTTGAGAGAAGAATTTGATTGCTAGGAATTATCAAAGAAAAATTGCACAACTTTTTTATCTTCTTCTGTATGTTGTTTTACAACTATGCACATGGATTTCCCTGTTTGAATCTTTAAAAATCCCCGTTGTCTCGTTTGTTTGATTTTCTTCTCTTGACCTACTTTGTAGAGTGCCCTTTGAAGAAGTTGGTTTAAAAGTACTAAAAAATGCACAGATCATATTTCTAGCTCTGTAATATAATTTGTGAATGTCTTAGTTCACAAAAGGATGGGATGTAAAACTCTTTCTCAAACCAAAATGGCATATAGTTTTTTTGTAAAGTGTTTTAACAGCAAAAACAACAAGAAGTTCTGCCAATGTAAATGCCTTCTGACATGAACAAAAACATGCTAAGACAAAACTCTACCTTCATGTTGTCATCAATCATTCTCAGCTGATTATAATAAGTTAAAATTTGCTATGCTAAGAGTATTGGTGTAAATCTTTGTGCAGGTCACTTGTGGCAAACTTGTCTGCTGCAAATTGTTACAAATCAGAGCACTTGAAGAGACCAGAAATTTGGGCAACTGGTATGTGTATTTTTTTTTAATCCAACATTCAACTCTTGTGCTGTTGTTGGCTAGTATAGTGTGCAGAACTTACCTTTCTACAAATTTAAATCCAATCTGGACAGTTGAAAGGGCAAAGTATTACTATATTGCTGGGTTTTTCCTTACCGTGTCGCCTGAGTCCATTCAACTGGTTGCTGAGCATGCAGCTGCGAAGAACAAGGTAAAACTGATAGAACTATATTTCAGACAGCGCAATTATTTCCTTTCAATATCTGTATCATCATTGTCATGCATTTGCAGGTCTTCACGATGAACCTTTCTGCTCCATTTATCTGTGAGTTCTTCAGGGATGCACAGGAGAAGGCTTTACCGTAAGCTTCAGCACCTGATTCTTTGCTCCTAAGATTTTACTGGTACAGCTCTGATGTGCTTTTTTTGTGCAGGTACATGGACTATGTGTTCGGGAATGAGACAGAAGCTAGAACCTTTGCAAAGGTTCATGGATGGGAGGTAATGCTTTCTTAGTGTCTGGTCTGTTTAATCCAACAACTCAATTGTTCTTCCCCCTGCCCTGCCCACCCAGCCCACCCAGTTGAACTAATTGGTGATGTTTTTTTCAGACTGACAATGTTGAGGAGATTGCTCTGAAGATTTCTCAGTGGCCCAAGGCATCAGGAACACACAAGAGGATTACTGTCATCACCCAAGGTGCTGACCCTGTTGTGGTTGCGGAAGATGGGAAGGTCAAATTATTCCCCGTGATATTGTTACCCAAGGAAAAGTTGGTTGATACTAATGGAGCAGGTATTTCTCTCAGTTTGTGACTTCAAGTCTTTTAATGTCGGAATTCATATAATAGTCTATTAAATGCACCCTTGCATGTGAATGTCAAAATGTCCTATTTAGTTATTGCCACACTTTTTTGTGCCCTTTATCCCACTGTGAAAGGGGATGCTTGGATAAGTAACAAAAGAATTTGTTGATTGTGAGAATAAGTTTTTTTGCAAATCAATTGTAAGGCTAATCAATTAAACTATTTGGTAGTAATTATTAATTGATATGGGCATCTGTATTGTGTGTGTTGATTACTTAACATGTTCATGTGTTTCTTGCTGTGAGAGGTTCAGTTATTCTTTTGCTCTCTCTTGCTTAACTTGGATAAAGTCTAAGCTCTGCTGACTGAAAGCATAGAGTAGAATTAATTGTTAAGAGTGAGAAGCAAGAATGTATAGGAAGAAATGTGATTTAATATCCTTAGCTCCTATGTGTCTGGTAATTTAAGCTATCAAAATTTATCGTTATTTTCTCCTATGTACAGGAATATCAGGGTGATGAATCTAGGAGACTAGAAACTTGATTGGAATTAATCATCATCTCAGCGCATCTTCCAACTAATCATGATGATTCTTTATGATGCAGGGGATGCATTTGTTGGTGGATTTTTGTCACAGTTGGTTCAAGAGAAGCCAATTGAAGATTGTGTGAGAGCTGGTTGCTACGCAGCAAATGTTGTCATCCAAAGGTCAGGCTGCACCTACCCTGAAAAGCCCAATTTCAGTTGAGCTGATTCCTCTGGGCGTGTAATCCCTGCGCATTTTCCAGTCCTGGGGGAGAGTTTTCTTGCATACATTTCTTTCAAACGGGATTAAAGCAGCCTTGTATTGTTTGCTTGTAAAAGATATATGGTCCAGGAGTACTTTCAATCTCAAATTTGTTTCCGATTCTTGTTCACCACCTGGAACAAAACTTGTCAGTTGCGATATTACTTACAAAAGCCTCTCATAAATTTTGATGATATTTTATTGGTTGCAGTGCTGGATACTCTGTTGATACAATTCTTATTTCACCCCAATTTCTTTTACAATCATTTATTTTTCTTGGTGTACGAGTATTCTGATACTGTTACCTCAAAGAGAGATGAATCTCATTGCCATTTCCTAGTTACAATTTCTGATGAGTATTTGCCTCCTCTGCATCAAGGATTTTCAGTAAAGAGTGGATGGTGAGGATTAGATGACATGCATTATTGATGCATTTAATGTTTTCCCTTCTCTTTATACTAATTACTGTTCTTGAGAATCTGAGACAAGTAATTTGTAACACTCTTATCTTCATTCAGCTCCATGCCTCTTACTCTGCGGTTACTTGGAATTGCTACAAATACCAGACTGGTTGCTGGTATAATAAGCTGACTAAAAAGGAAGAGAGTACTCCTATATTCCAAGCAATACTGTTAATGCATTCCAAATGATGTATCGAGCAAGTAGGCATTCAATTCATTAAATAATAGAAACATAATTTTTAAAAAATACTTAATATACATTTTAATTATAAAGTGATTGAAAATTCACTGAGGAATTAATGCTATCAGATCGATGCTTAACAATGTTAATTGCAAGAAAACGATTTACAATTCATATCGAAGCTTCAAACCAACCTTCTTTCATTATCAAGCATGAAATTAATTCATACGATCGCTTCAGAAACAGAAGGAAAGCCTTCTTCTATCTCCTTGGGAGCTGGCAAAGTAGAGAATGCTGAGGAATATGTTTTCATTGCAAGGAATCCGAAGTTTGGAGTCAGTAGCAAATTCAAAAACTTCTTCATCTCGATCAAGCAATGCTGTGAAGAGAGGATGCTCAAGTAAAGTTATCTTGACCACAAATCTTTTGCACTCTTCCCCTACATATACTACTACATGGCCTTTAGGTACATCTTTAGGGACTGAACACTCTTCATCTCCATGTAAACAAGACCAAATATTCGAATACTCTTCGATATGCTCCCAGGCTGCTGCATACCGGAGAACCCTAGAGCAGATTTTCCGGTACTCACGAAAACATCGTTTGAGAAAAATTTCCTTTCATCGTCATCTTCCGCTAAGACTGACAGGCAGACAGAATTGTGGTTTGAAGTAATGGGAATGCAAGAGAAGTTTATGCATGCATATCTATAGCTGTCTTTATGCTAATGAAAATCTAATCTCCTGATTCAATAGCTGTTACTTTTGGAGGCAATTAGGAGTTAAATATTGGATTGGTGAGCAAAGTTAACTGCTATTGGGACATAAATGCAAGAACGAGAAGGATAGATACAGTTTGTCCTTAATTGCTTTCTGTATAATCTATTAATGTACCCTGACACAACAATGTACGAAAATACACCTTCTCTTAAATGGTTCTGTCCCGCACGGGATAAGATATCAAACAGAAATGGGAAAGATCTAGCAGGTCGGGAAAAAGTGTTGAGAAGGAGAAATATATAGATTCTTGCAAGTTGCATCCTGATCAACCATAGATATTCATATTTCAATATACACTTAGTCATCATAAGCATGATCGTATCTGCAAAAACACTTGTTCAAGTTTCTACTTTTGCTGCAATTATTTATTCAGTATATTCGTGTGAATTGGGATGCATATGACCGTGAGAAGTAAAGGCAAGAATCGTTTTTCGATTATGCGATAATATATTCTAAAATGTGGGCAACAAATATGCAAACTAATAAAAAAATTCAAAGATTAATAAACAGGCCACAGGTTTGAAGAACACATGGGGCTATCCAATCTCAATCATTCTGGAATCAGCATTTGGCCAATGGCCATGGTCGGAGGTTGTAAGGTTTGTCGCACATGATAGTCCAAAATCTAGTAGCTTTTTGATTGCATTTTGCCATGTTGCCACCATTATTTTTTTATGCATTATCTTTTCAAGCAACAGCTACGACAAAGACATGGACACACACATCGATATTCATTACTTCTGTTTAAATTTTAATTTTAAATAATATAAAAAAAATTTATCCGACTTATTTTTATTATATTTTATTTATAAATAAATTTATCTTCTTTTATTAATTAAATAATTTTATTATATTATTGTCTAAATTCTTTTAAAAAAAATTGACTTAAATATTTTTAATTTTTTTTTCATTATTAGGCATCAAATTGTTAATAAGAACGGCAGCAAAAGAATTAATTAATAAAATTAGAATTTTTATATATTTGTAATTTTATTTATAAAGACATATAATATTATTGTTTATTTATTTTTTTATTATTTAAAAATTATTAATTTTTTAAATTCTATGTTATAAATTATGTATTAAAAAAAAACTATTTTGATTAGCATTTTTAGAAATACTAACAAACCCACCCCTACAATGTTGAGCCATGTAGATTTGATCAGCCACCTCGTAGCTTTAGTTGGTCTCTGCATGCATGCATGCCACGTGCACGTAGTTATTGTTCGTTTCCAAGTACGAAGTCAAATCACACACGAAAACCCAGTTCGCCACGTGGATCATCTTCTTCGTCTTTGCTCTCTCAGCGCTGATCTGATTGTTTGCAGCTTTTTTCCAGCTTCTCTTTCTGTCTATCCATGACCATCTCTTCCCTTATAATCAGGCCACCCTCTCTTCAGGCAAAGCTTATTTTTCACGACAACGAGAAGAAGAAGTTTAACAAAGTTTCTGCTCCATTCAAGCCCTTCAATTCTGTCAAAACTGACAGCAACAATACTCTTCAGAACACCACAATCTTTCCTGGAAACTAGAACTCGCTCAAGCATTCGGGGTTCATAGCCACCAATATTCAGATAATCAACGAGACGACGAGTCGTATCAAGAATTGGTTGACAAGCGATGTGTGGACAATATAAGAATACTCGTGGTCGATGCAGTGCAAAATGCAAAGGCGGGTTATCCGGGAATGGCGATTGGGATGGCAGAAATTGGTTATTTTCTGTACAGGAATGCTACGATTTAAAATCCTCGAAACCTTAAATGGTTTAACAGAGACAGATTTGTTTTGAGCACTGGACATGGATGTTTGCTTCAGTATGTCTGCCTTCATCTCTCTGGGTTTCAATCCGTTCAGGTAATTAATTATGTTTGTTTTACAAATTGATTTGAAACTCGATCGATTTATGCTTCATTAATTACGGCGTTGTTTGTTCAGCTAGAAGACTTAAAACAACAGTGCAAGCTTGGAAGTCGGACACCAGGTCATCCTGAGACTCTGGGGACTGAAGGCATTGAAGTGACAACAGGTAGAAACTTGTCGAAAATAATTGTCTAAATTATTAAAATTGACAATTAAACGGAGCTGTATTGATGGTCTGAGGTCAATTGAATGCTTCAGTTTGGTAAATTGTCTGAGATCATTGGCCTCGGTCTCTGCCTCAAGTGAGCAAATTTTGCAGAATATTATCATCAGTTATATCACCGAAATGTAAGGAAACAACTTTAGAGTTCTTTTATATACAGATGTTATCATTTGCATCTATTACCTTGAATATAAGCTAAATTTGTACATGGAAATTATTAGGCTGTCTCAGAATGTAGATTGACATGTACTCACTTTGTTCTGTTAATTAATTGATAGGTCCTCTTGGACAAGGTGTAGCAAATGCAATTGGTCTTGCCTTGGCAGAGGCTCACTTAGCAGCTAGATTCAATAAGCCTGATGCTGTTATCATGGACCATCGGACATAAGTGCATAGGCTAGATCATTTTTTCTGCATAATAACACATTGTGGTTGGATTAACTAACAGCCAAAAATATATATATATATATATATATATATATATATATATTTTCTGGTGAATAGTTATTGCGTTATGGGCGATGGTTGAGCCGTGGAAGGAATAACACATGAAGCTTCATCTTTGGCTGCTCATTGGAAGCTCAACAAGCTTACACTGATTTATGATGACAATCACAACACCATCGATGGACCAACGAGTTTGGCATTTTCTGAAGATATCTCTGAACGATTCAAGGCTCTTGGCTGGGACACTTTTACAGTGGAGAATGTACATGATGATTTGCGTTCATTCAAGGAAGCCCTTAAGGCTGCTGCTAGTGAGACTGGAAGACCAACTTTCATAAGGGTTTGTTCTTTTATGTATTATATGGAATGCGATTTTTATTTTCTTAAAAGTCATGATTTATCATCAGCACATAATTTTTGATCAATTGAATATCTCAGGTGACGACTCTGATATCTGATAAAGAAGGGACATCTAAAGCTCATCATGGTACCATTGATGACGGAGATGCAAAGAAAATGAGACCGAAAGTTAATGGGCGTGATCTCAAGCCATTCTATGTCATTCCCATGGTTTACAGGTTACGTTAAAGATTAAAATTTTAAAAATATATCAGTTAATTTCATAGCCAGAAATGCAGAATCAAAAATAGCACATTTCAGATTCTGAATAAATTCTATATTTACTGTAAACTTCTTCGGTATAATCTGCCACAGGGAAATACAAATTCAGACAGACCATGGAGAAAGAGAGGAGAGGGAATGGCACTCTAAGCTATATAAGTACCAAAGCAAATATGCTCGGGAGGCAGCAGAATTTAATCTTCTTCTTCATGGTGGTCTGCTACCGGGATGGGATAACTCATTGCCAGTAAATAATATTTACCATTGTGATATCTATTTATGTTGGTATCATAATAATTATTATTATTTTCTTTTTCGAACGGCATTGTTGAGAAAATTGGAGATCTGGAAGTGTCTTATGTTTTTCAGTATCTGCGGAAAATATGTCGCTCTAATATTTCTGATCAAAATTTTGCATATATATAGGGAAATTGACAGAAGCAGTCTACATCTGACCCGCTAGACGCCGCTCGATGGTACTCTGAGAAGTGCTTAAACCAGCTTGCTAAAGTTCTCTCAGGATTAATTGGTGGAAGGGCAGACCTTCCAACTTCTAACAAAGCCTTTCTGTATGAGCAGCACAACTTCTCCAGCAACATGCCCTGGGGTCGTAACATCTATTATGGAGTTCGCGAACATGCAATGGCAGGAATTTCAAATGGAATTGCTTTGCATGGAAGCGGTTTGATCCCATTTGCAGCCACTTTCCTTATATTTTCTGATTTCATGAAGAACCCAATTCGGCTTTCTGCTTTGAGCCATGCGGGAGTAATCTACATTTTGACTCATGACTCTGTTGGTCTGGGGGAAGATGGCCCAACTTACCAGCCCGTTGAACAGCTTGCAGGCCTAAGAGCAGTACCGCGGCTTCTAGTCTTTAGACCGGCACATGGTAGCTGTTGCTAACCGTGACGCGCCTAGTGTGATTGCATTATCAAGGCAAAAGATTGCTGCAGATTTTGAAGGAACCTCAGCTGATGAAGTTAAGAAAGGTGGGTATATTGTCAGTGACAATTCCAACGGAAATACGCCAGAGACTATATTAATTGGCACCGGGACTGAGCTCTCTCTTTGCGAGGGCACTGCCAAAACCCCAAAGGTCGAAGAGTGAGGGTAGTTTCGCTTGTATGCTGGCGGCTGTTTGACAGGCAGCTTCCGGAGTACAAGGAGAAGGTGTTGCCAGCAAGTGTTACGAAACGTAACAGTGTCGAGGCTGGTTCTCCGATGGGATGGAGGGAATATGTGGGTGTGAAAGGTGTAACGATTGGGGTGACAGTGATGCTTATTTGGATACATTCAAGAAATATGGTTTTACCGAAGAGAATGTGATTAGGGTTGCAAGATCATTGCTAAGTGAATAAAACCAAATAAAAGCAAAAGTTATACATGGCTTTTTTCTTGATATAAACAGTCTCCTCCTCCTCCAACAACTTCATATTTTCAAACAAAGGGGAAAATCCACACACAGACAAAACAACCAGAATCAGGATGGCCGAAACGAAAACCAAAGGCAGTCCTATTGTCGATTTTAGCAATGAGAAGCCATGGCTTGTGGCCAATATAAACCAACAATGAACAAGTGTTAAGGGACAACGAATTCGGTTTTGTCGGGAAAGTTTACACCAAGATCAGGAGAAATGTAATAATGTCTGTGAAGCTTTCCTACAATGTATTATATACATTAATTTCAAAGATTGTACTTGAATTTATTGATTCCATATTTGAATGTTTGGCTGAAAAAATAGTTCGACTGGACGGCATTAATCCCAGGTACCATTTACCCTCCACTGTATTACAGAGTTTGATGAGGATTAGGGTGTATTTGCAATCACAAGTTGGCAGGCATATAACAAAGAATGCGATCTTTGAGTCGGGACAATTCCATGGGTTACAATATCCTATTGTCTCCAATTATTCTTTCAAGGGCTAAAGGAAATCCCCAGATCCATTCTGTGAAATTACTTTGACATATAGAATTATTCTGAGCCTGATGTTCTCCATATTTTGCTCCAATCCCACTTGGAATGCATATAAAGACCATATTAGCACCAAATTTCTTGATGTACAAACCGACCAAATTCCATATTTTTTTGGGAAACGATTGACAGATGACAAACCTAGAAATTAAGAACGATGGCAAAAACCAAAACCAGAACAAAAATTGCATGTTTTTGATCATTGCAATAATGGTTGCGTCAATGCCTTGACAGAATGTAAGACAAATTGTTTTTCTTAATGTCTGACACAGGCCAGAGGAGCCGATACTTCATGGGAATCTGCTTGCGAACGCCATTACAGCCCGGACTCGGATGATGCATCACTGCCGAGTCATTAGTATTAATTAACTTCAATAATTCCGATCCATCCATGTCCATCAAAATCCCGTATTTAATTACAGTACTGCATTACTAGCCAATTCGATTTTAGACAATCATGCATGCACGCCCGCAGGTTTTGGGAATAACATCTCCCTGTTTATATATGTTTTGTAATCAACAAATAAGAAATCAATGATTTAATTGATATTAAATTATTGAGGAATTTAAATAATTCATATTACTGTTCATATTCTTTGGGTTTGGAGTTGATATACATTTCAGACAAATAATAAAGAATATCGTTCTGTGCTTAATTATTGTTTGGCATTTTGGAATTTGAATTATATATATATATAATTAAAAATAATACTATCTAATTGCTCGACATCATCAATGTCCAAACATGTTCAATTTCATACATTCATGTGCTACATAATAAATCCATGGATGCTCCAAATTTTCTAACTTTATCAATGGAGAAGAATTAAGCTAATTGATTTGCTTAGTTTCTCCAATATTTGCTCCAAACCACTCAAACAAGAATATAAAATCTCTTAATGGGTTCCATCTAAATCCAAAAAAATCAATACCCCTCCCTCCTTCAGATAATTGGAGGTTCCATAGAAAAAGAAGCCGAGCAGAAGAAGGGATTGAAGGTTTCGATAATGGCAGCTGCAAAAAGCAGATCATCGAGCGGTGATCGTATGAATGCATTAATGGGTTTGACGTTGTTTGCATTGATTTGCATGGATGCGTTTGTGAGGGTGAGCGAAGCTGAAGTGGTAAGGGATACAAAATTTATTGATCTGAAAGAATGTGTGAATCTATGCATGCCTATATGCAAGCGTCAAACAAATGGCACTGATGCTGCCTGCACTCTGGGTTGCCAACTCTTCTGCAAACAAATTGATGGAAACGATGGTAAAGGTGATATTTCTGATTTCTTTACTTAAATCATGAACTAAAATTACTTGTATCCATTTAACAATGACTCTATTTTTGATATATTATATGTAAATTACGTTTAATTTATTAAATTTTTATATTTATTTTTTAAATATTACATATATAAAAAATATTATACATAACGATGTTATCATAATAACTTCGTAATTTAAGAATTCTTATTATTGTCAAGGGGTTTGCCCCCACAACACTTTGGGAGTGGAGTTGAGGAGAAATCTTCCTTAGAATGACAACATTTTGCAGCAATTACACAACTTGATTTCTATTTTGGATTACTTGCTGCAGATTTGAAGACGATTTTATAAGTTTCCCATCCACTAAATTGAAGATAATTTAAAAATAAATTTTGATTTTTTTAATTGGAATCTATTAAAATTAATATTAATATAAAATTAAAACTTTCTTAGAATAAATTTAAAATTTTTGAACGTGAAAAATCATAATTTCGACTTGAATTAGAATTTATAAACATCTCAAAATATACTTTTTTTTAAAAAAAATTTATATTTGTATTATCGATATAATAATTTTTATATTATATTTTATGCAATTGATAAGTTTTTTTTTAAAAAATTTTTTACCCGCAAATAAAAATTGAACGTAATTGAATGCAATGTATGTAATAAAATTTTTAGTAAAATTATTTTTTTTTGGTCACAACTATCATGGGATGAACGTGATAATTTCTTCAATTATATTTTTACACCGAGGATGGATACAATTTGATTTGCATGATTCGATCTCAAATGGATTTCAAACTTAGCTGAAGGTTTTGAATTTGATTAGATTCAAATCAAACTAAACTAATAATAAAAAATAAATCAAATCGAATTAAATTAATATTTATTATTTGGTTCGATTTAATTTGAGTTAATTTATTATAATTTGAATTAAATTAATAAAAAATAGTAAATTTAATTGATTTGATTAGTCTAAATTGATTCGGTTTGATTTGAACTAAATTTAATTTAAAAATTAAATAAAAACTTGTTAATTTATTTTAAAATTAAAATTAATTTAATAAAATTTTAATTAAATTTAAATCGAACAAAACCATCAATTTAGATTTGCCAATTATTTCCAATTTTTGCGTTACCCGAAAGGCCCCCAAACAGAAATCGTACGGCTAATAAACAGTTAAATCGAGTTGTTTACTGTGTTTCATCGGCGTATGTTAGCTAGATTTACCGTATAAAATTCTATATTGCGCTACCTAAGAAGGCTGCTCAAAACCTAAACAAAACTCAAACCTCTCTCTCTTTGGTTCTTTTGTAGACAAATCTTTCCCGAGTCTCTTACAGTTACCAGGTTCTGCTGTTTGTTGCTTACATTTCTGTTAGTATACCAGTTTGTATGCTTTAATGTTAGTTCCAATTCGGAATCAAAACAAACCCATATAAAATTTCACTTTAGCTCTTTGTCTGGGGTTTCATTTGTAATACTCACTTAGTTTTTTGTTGTAACTTTAAATAACATAAATTACACTGTTATGAGATTCAGTTGCAGTTATAAAAAAAATAAACTACACTGTTATGAGATTCATTTGTAGTCATGCGTTTTTATGGTAGTTATGATATTTTTGTAGTATTCAAACTTTGTTGTTTGTAGATGGGTAATAATAGTAACAATAATGTGGAAATACCCAAATGGCTAAAAGGGTTGCCATTGGCACCCGAGTTTCATCCGACTGATACTGAATTTGCTGATCCAATTGCTTATATATCAAGAATTGAGAAGGAGGCTGGTGCTTTGGGTATATGTAAAATCATCCCACCATTGCCGAAACCCTCAAAGAAATACGTTTTTAGTAACTTGAATAAGTCACTTTTGAAGTGCCCGGAATTGGGTTCAGATGCCAATTTTTCGGATGTTAGTAATGTGGCAAAAATGGGTTGTGCTGAAAGTGGTAATAATGGGGAAGTTAGGGCTGTTTTTACAACTAGACACCAGGAGCTGGGACAGAATGTGAAAAGAACTAAAGGGGTTGGTAGTAATGAAAATCCACAATTAGGTGTACATAAGCAAGTGTGGCAAAGTGGGGAGGTTTATACCTTGGAACAGTTTGAGTCCAAGTCAAAGGTTTTTGCACGGAGTTTATTGGGTATGACTAAGGAGATTTCGCCATTGGTTATAGAGGCATTATTTTGGAAGGCAGCTTCAGAGAAGCCTATATACTTGGAATATGCAAATGATGTGCCTGGGTCAGGTTTTGGGGAACCGGAGGGTCAATTTCGTTATTTTCATAAACGAAGAAGAAAGGTGAAATCTTGGAAGTCTTATCGGAATAGAGGAAGGGCTGATTGCAAGAAAAATGAAATAGAAAATGCAAGGGATTCAAACACTGATCAGATTACAGATTCTTCTACTAAGAATGATCCTACTATGTGCTTAGAAACACTCAACTCAACTACAACTTCATTGACTATTCCATTGGATGAAAATTCACAACCTTCTAGACGAAAGAGTGTAAATGGTAGTTCTGATGTGGAAGGTACTGCAGGTTGGAAGCTTTCAAATAGCCCTTGGAATCTGCAAGTCATTGCACGTTCTCCTGGATCACTGACACGTTTCATGCCAGATGATATCCCTGGTGTTACTTCTCCCATGGTTTATATTGGTATGTTGTTCAGCTGGTTTGCTTGGCATGTTGAAGATCATGAACTTCACAGCATGAATTTCCTTCATACTGGCTCTCCAAAGACTTGGTATGCTGTCGCTGGAGATTATGCATTTACTTTTGAGGAAGTTGTTCGGAGTGAGGCTTATGGTGGTAACATTGACCGATTAGGTATATCAATTTTAATTTTGGTTATTGTACCAAAAGTTTGGAGCATCATATTGGATTACATTCAGATTTTGGTTTTTACTGTCCCGAGGTTGAATCTCTTATTGTAGAAAGATGGAAAACCAATCTAAGATTACATGTTTTTCTGTGTATACCAAATGCCTATGTTTATATCTACTGTCAATCCCCCAATGTTTCCAAGCAGTTATCTAGGTTAAGTTTAGGGGTTGCTATATGTGCCCAAATACCTAACTAATCATTACAGTACTCTTATAGTAGGGCCAATAGAGATTTATAAAATTCACTGAAGCAGCACCAAAATTGAGCCCCTCAGTCTTGGGAGGTGATAGGTGAATAAGTTCAAGGTGGTCATGCTTATCAAAATTGGTTACTGCACGATAGATGGACCTAATCTTGTTGAGGGAACAATTTTGGACCTAGGTAATAGTATTATGTGTTTCCATGGTAGTTAGGGAAATTTGGTTAAATTTTTAAGTTACATTTCTCTATTAATTCATTTTGAATATATGTTAGAATAAGAGTGGTAGTCTCTTTAGGCATGTTTCTTAGTCTGACCATTGATCACTGGATTGTTAGTCGATTATTCATTTTATCTGAAATTAGTTGGCAATTGCTGCTTCTATATTATTTTTGTTACTGAATCCCGTTTCTTTAATTGCTAGCTGCTCTCTCCCTATTGGGTGAGAAGACAACTCTTGTATCACCTGAGGTAATTGTTGCATCAGGCGTTCCTTGTTGTAGGTGAGTTGCCTTATTTTCTTTTACCTTTTTCAACTTATATTTAAATCAGTTACATCTCTACTCTGCCACTCTTTCAGCAGCTAGTCATGGATGTTATAATTTTGTTCGCCATGCATACATTGGTTAGGTTGATTTTTACTCATGTATATTTCTGTTTTTTTTCTAGGTTAGTTCAGAATCCTGGTGAATTTGTTGTGACTTTTCCAAGGGCTTACCATGCAGGATTCAGCCACGGTAATTGCTTTATAGTTTGGTCGCAAATATCTAGAACTTTTTAAACATCATGGCTATTACAACTCTGAAATGGCATTTGGCAGATAGTCAAATTGCGTATTGTTGCTAACGAAATTGGAACATACAAATTTTATAATATTTGGGTGGGATGCACTCATGCATGGTTTATGGAATATCATGCCTCTCTTTTGGAAGGCTAATGATCAAATGGATTTGTTAAATAAAGTGTCCAATGAGCCTATTGGCTGTTCTGATTCTTCATTTACAAGTTATCAAATCATATGGGAAAATTTAAAGTTGGTAGATATGCTTGTCATGCCTTAACCTTTTCTCCTTAAATCAGGAGCCAAAGCTTGTTCAGCCAAGCCTATCACCTGCTTAATATTGCTAACCATTTTACTTTTAATTGTGAGGTTTATTCGGTTAAAGACAACATGCAAGGTTGAATTTGAAAGGAAAAGTTATGTTCTCATTGATTAATAATGTTTTTATTGGTGCAAATGGTAGGTAATGCAGATTTTATTTGTTCAATTTAAGAATATTTATTGTGTTTATTAGTGTTTTTTTCCCTACCAAATGTCATTAGAATAATCAACATTCTGCCCTTAGAATTTTGTAAATTGAAAGTATTGTTGCTGACATGTTTTTCTTTTGCTGCCACAGGAAGAATTTTCCTGAAATTTACATATAATCATCTCTTCATTTTAATGTTTTTTCATGGATTACGTAGCTTTCTTTCTCTGACCTAGGTTTTAATTGTGGGGAAGCTGCAAACTTTGGAACTCCACAGTGGCTCAAGGTGGCTAAGGAAGCTGCTGTTCGTAGAGCTGCCATGAATTATCTTCCCATGCTTTCCCATCAGCAGCTGCTATACCTTTTGACCATGTCCTTCATTTCAAGGTCAGTTTGAATTTTATATACATGCTTTAAAATTTCATGTTCTCTAATAATGTCTCCAGATAACAAATGCTAATACGCAAGTGCCAATATGGATTAAATTTATCTTGTTTATATTGCTTCAGCCACTTGGTCTTTGAAGTTTTATGCATACATCATAATTGTCCATTATTCAATGTAATTAAAGTGTAGTAGCGTAATGCTAGTACTAGATGAGAAATGTTTTGGCAAATCTTTATTTTGGTTGCAGAGTCTTTGAGGCCAGCGATGTCATCAACAATTTATTGGCAAGTCACTGGGCCCAAGAAAGTTATTGACTATGTAAAAGTAACAATGTTTATAGGCACAAACTTATTTTTGATACATCCTAATCTACAAAGACTTCTTTCTGTGTTCTTCAAAATTGCTTTAGTTTAGTCCTTGCACATTCCTTTTATTCTTCGAATTGTCAATATTATGTTTTTTGGGCTAGCATATTTGGCTGTTCATTCATTCTTCTTCATGCATCTTTAGTTTTTCTTGTTACTTTTTTGTATGGAGATTACAAAGTGTAAATTATTGGTTACATTAGATTACACTCTTCTGCCTTTTGTGAGAAATTCCAATTTGTGGATAGCTACAATTCAGCTGAATGGATTTAGTTCCGCTGAGAGTATTTTAGAACACAGGATGTTGTGGTTGCTGACAAGATAGCTATCTGAATTACATGAATCATTTTGTGGTTGTGCCTTGCTTATGTTGTCTATAAACAGATTAGTTTGCACAACTTGTTAGTTGTTTCTTATATTTCTTGTCTGTATTTATTATGATGACAGGGTGCCAAGATCCTTATTACCTGGTGCGCGGAGTTCACGGCTGAGAGATCGCCAAAAGGAAGAAAGAGAGTTGTCAGTTAAAAAGGCTTTTATAGAAGATATGTTAAAAGAGAACAGCATTTTGTCTGTGCTTCTTGCACGAGCATCAACATTTAATGCAGTACTGTGGAATCCTGATCTATTACCATGTCATAGCAAAGAGTCTCAATTACCCTCTGCAACCAATAATGTCACTACTGCACCAGAAGAAAATGTTTCCGATATTCATTCCGAGAAAAACGATAGTCAGAAGAATAATCTGCTTGATGAGATGAGCTTGTATATGGAAACTCTAAATGATTTATATGTGGATGATGATGACTTGTCATGTGGTTTTCAAATTGATTCTGGGGCATTGGCATGCGTAGCTTGTGGGATTCTGGGTTTTCCATTTATGTCTGTGGTACAAATGTCTGAGAAGGCATCAATGGAATTGCTAGGGGATTTGGTTCAAGAAGGAACAGGAATTGATGGTACTACTGTTAAGTGCTCTGCTTCAGGTATTGCGCTGCTTACTTAGTCTGATAATTTAGTACCATTCTAAATTACGCCATGCCTTACTCTTCTGCCATGACTCTGGCATCAATTTGGCATTATGGACTCTACATTCGGTATGACTTGTCATGTGGTTTTCAAAATGAAATCAAAGCTGTCAACCTTAAGAGCTTACCAAAATAAAAAAGAAAGATAAATGTACTATAAATTTAATTTTTTGCCAGCCAATAAAGTTTAATGCAATATAAAAACTGTCTGCAGTAATTACTGCCAACCATTTCACGAATCTTTCATTTCTTATTTGTGAATGTTCAATTTAGTTTGGGTTAACTATAAATTTTGGATGTTCATGTCTGAATATGTTTGAATTTGCTAATTTTGTTAGTTACCATACAGCATTTGGTTTAAGAAGGAACATATTTTTTAGTGCTATTGTATTGTTTTGTTATCTCAATTATTTTTTCACTGTTCAAATACTTTGGAGATGCACTAGATGATCAATCGAGATATAATGCCACATAGATAAATCTCTTAGGGATGGAAGGGCTGCAGATTTTATTTGTTGGGGAGAATTTAAGTTTATGAGAGGTAGTCCAAAATAATCTGATTCTTGTCAGAAGCAAATGAAAATTAGAACAATTAAACGTCATCACCTATTGGGTTTCAAAATGGCGAACTATAATGCCTTGCGCTTTGTTGGTGCAGAGGACCTTTTACTTATTCCGCATATTTCTGTGCTTCCAATGGATGTTCCAGTACCATCAGTTATGAAGTGCGGTACGAGATGGAACACTTCTAGTAAGTATTTGAGACCTCGGATTTTCTGCCTGGAGCATGCTGTTCAGATTGAGGAGATGTTGCGGTCTAAAGGTGGAGCAAACATCCTTGTAATTTGCCATTCAGGTCAGACAGCCTTTAAATTTATCTATACTTCTTTTCTTTGGAGGTTACAGATGAACCATCAATTCCAAAGTTCACCAACTTTACCTGTTTTCCTCTCAACCCTTTAGTTTCTAAAGAACAGGCTAAAATTTGCCGAATGATTTGAATGTTAATATATATATATATATATATAATATATATAGTGGGATGTGGGATGCATTCAGCAGTTGATTAATATGCTTTTTCTTTATTTCATTGTTGCATCAATCGATTGGTTAACCAAACAAAATCACTCCAAGTAACTATTCTTAGTTTTCTGATTTCTTCAATTGATTGCGAATTGATTCTGTAATTATGACTTTAATTTTGTTAGACTATCAGAAAATAAAGGCACATGCAGCAGCTGTTGCTGAGGAAATCGGTAGCCCTTTCAATTATATTGATGTTCCATTAGATGCTGCATCTGAGGAAGATCTGCATTTGATTGATCTTGCAATTGATGATGAAGAATATGATGAATCTACAGAAGACTGGACCTCCAAAATGGGTATCAACTTCCGACACTGCATCAAGATTGGAAAGAACTCACCATCTAAGCAAGTTCAGCATGCATTGTCATTGGGTGATTTGCTCTCTGCAAAATGTCTTAGTTCAGATTTATCAAAAATCAAATGGCAGTTTAGAAGATCTCGCTCAAAAATTAAGTTTAGTCATCCAGCCCACTCTAGACCACAACAGAGCATTGAAATAAAAAGAGGTGAAGCAATGGGGGAAAAGTTTGATGGCATCATTGTTAAAAAAGAAGAAAAACTTATTCAGTATTCAAGAAGGAAATTTAAGCTAAAGCCGGATTTGTCAACAGGATCAAGTAGGGGTCAGGAATGCTCTAGAAAACTCCTTCCAGAAGAAGTTTCAACTGCTACTTCTAACAATTTTGATGAGCATAATAGAAATAATTCTGACATTAACATTGATAACCTTGGGAATAGTGAATCAGTTCTCTCTCCTAATTTAATGTCTGAAGGGCTGCATGAAGTCCAGGTCCCTGAAGCAACTGGCAATATGAGTTTGAATTACTTGCCTCCACGAGTTGCAGGTTCTCTTGCTACTGCCCCTTCAGTGGTTGATAGCATTGAGCATACTGAGACCGGAACAAGAGAGGAATCAAATGTCAAGGGCAATACTTGTACAGAAACATGCACTAGTGCTGAGATGCAACAAAATACAAATGACACTGATGTAATTAGTAAGAAAATTGAAATTTCAGATGCAGTAAAATGTTCTAGTGACCATATGGTTGCACTTGATGATGGATTTGAAAAGCAGAGAATGGAGCAAAGTCTTCCTAACTCAGCTAGTTTATATGTTGTTCGTCCTCGTGTGGGAAGTTTTGATGCACAGATTGAGGACTTAGCTGTGGAGAATTCTTGTATGAACAGTGAGGTATATGACCACATGACTTCTGATAATGAAGTGAAGCAAGATATGCAGGCTACCAATGAGACCAACGGCAAGGAACCCATTCCACGTGATGATAAGTTGATAGATCAGCCTCCTGTGTCAACTTCAGAAGGCTTTGAAGATATAAAAGAAATGTGTGCTGCAGAGGAGATTTGTGATTGTGTGCCTTTATGGGACAATATGCAGCAGAAAAGTGACATCAGAAATGAGATTAATAAGGTACTTATTTCCAGTTCTGTTCCACTAGAAAGTTCAGAAGTTCCAAGCAAAGAATGTGCTGAGGCAGACTTGGGCAGTGTTGGAACCAATGAGGAAATTATCTCAAGTTTTGTTACGCGGATGGAAGTAGATCAAGCTTCTGTTCTCTCAGTGGAAGGATGTTCCAAAGTTCCCAGAGGCATCTGTGTTGAAGAAGACTCTGGTGTTGTGACTTTAGACTGTGCAACGCAGCTGGAGAATCAGACAACTGAAACTAATTTGGATAAACCTGTTTCTGGTTTTGGTTTACTACAAGAAGAAAATCAGCCTATTCTTGCATCTATAGGAGCATGTTCTGAAGTGCAAAATAGGATTTGTGCCGAAGAAAACGTAAATGTTGATGTAATAACAGATAACAAACTGCAGGAACGGGCCCAGACAACAAATGCAACTAACCATGAACCAAAACCTCGTACTCTGACGCCAATAAATCAGCCTACTCCTGCCCCGATCCGAAAATACTCTAGAACTCGAAAAGAATCCTACTCTGCAGAAAAAAATTGTAATACTAATGAAGTATGTTTGTCAAAAGACGAGAGAGAGAGGGAATGCAAGGATTCCACTCTGGAAGATCGCAGCTCTAGTGCTGGCAGAGGAAGAAAAAGGAAGAGAGAATTGGAGCAGATAACAGAGAACAAGTGTGATGGCAGTGAGTTTGTTAGGAGTCCTTGTGAAGGGTTGAGGCCAAGGGCTGGGAAGAATGCAGCAAATAGATGTGAGGTTGACATCAGAAAGCTGGCTAAGGAGGAACCAGCAACAATGACAATGAAAAAACCTTCAAATGTTTCAGTTTCTTGCAAGAGTAAGAAAAAGACCTTAAAGGAGGGGTATTACAGGTGTGACTTGGATGGCTGCTGCATGAGCTTTGAGACCAAGAGAGAACTATCTTTGCACAAAAACAATCAATGCCCACATGAAGGGTGTGAGAAAAGGTTTAGCTCCCACAAATATGCAATAGTTCATCAACGTGTTCATGATGATGACAGGCCCCTCAAATGCCCATGGAAGGGTTGCTCAATGTCATTCAAGTGGGCTTGGTCTAGGACTGAACATATACGGGTGCACACAGGTGAGCGACCATACCAATGCAAGTTTGAGGGCTGTGGTCTTTCTTTCAGGTTTGTATCTGATATTAGTCGACACAGACGCAAAACAGGGCATTGTGAAAACTTGTCCTCCGGAAGATTTGTTATAAATTAGGCAGCTGTTGTAACATGTGAATACGGGTGACGACAGGGATAGTGGGGCCAAAGTGGCCTATCAGAATCATGTACTATAAAACTCTTGATAGTTCTCTCTCTGATATAGGTTAGGGTTAGGCTGATCTCCTTTGTAGGTGGGCATTATCCATTTATTTGAAAGCAATGATAGTTGAAATGCCTTTTCTGAGTTTTCATCTGTCCAAAAATGTCCAAAAATGCATGTTGTTGGATGGTAAATCATTGTTAGCATCAAGTTTAGGAAATGTTAAGGATTAAGGTGCTGTGACTATTAATCTTCACAAGCTGTCAAATGTAGCAGTGAATAGTTATTAGACATTAGTGGTTAAAAGAAACATGACAAATAGAAATATGCCAGTAGTTTCTAGATTGGTTTTCTGCGTAAATGTACAGATGCTGGGGTATGACTTTGTTTAATCAGAATGTGACCATTATTAGTTTACTTGTGAGGAGTGATGATTAAGTAAATTTTAATCTTGACTATGTGTCAATGCCAAGACGTTCATTCTATAGTCAATCATGTCTTGTTGTACATTGAACATCAACTCCATTTCCACATGTTTCATGTCTACAAATTTTCTTCCCTTCTCAAAAGCCACGGTTTGGAATTTGTCTAGAACCTACCTTTTCTTCCTTGTTTGTTCTTTAAAGGAAGGATGAATGTTCTTAATTATGCAGATTAACTGGGTTTTTGAGTGCTTTTATATGTTAAATACAATGAATTTCAGACAATGTAAACTCGGAGAATTCATGAGCGGAAGGAGCAAATTACCTAACGGTCCCACAACTTCGACAAATGTGCAATATAAACCTCGCCCCAAAGCAAATGCAAGAAAATTAGTCATTTCTCTTCTTCCACTGCACTGATTGCGTCTCCAAACGTAAAAACATGGCCGCAGCCGCACCGCCCCCGCCGCCAGCTCCTGCCCAGAACTCTCTATGATCCTCGAAGACACCGCTCCTCTCTGCCACCCACTCTTTTCCCGCATCCGCCTCGCTACTCCCTCCGACGCCCCTCACATACACAAACTCATCCGCCAGATGGCCGTTTTCGAACGCCTTACCCACCTCTTCTCCGGCACCGAATCCTTCCTTTCCGTCACTCTCTTCAGCTCTGGTCCTTTCACTTCCTTCACCATCTTCCTCCTCGAAGTCTCCCCAAACTCCTTCACCCCCCTCGACAACCCTGCATTCACTCCGCCGACCGTGTCGTCGACTTAGATCTTCCTCTCATCGATACCGAGAGAGAAAGTTTCATTTCTGACTAAGTTAGCGATGTTACCGTTGCTGGGTTCGTTTTGTTCTTCCCGAACTACTCGACGTTTCTGGGTAAGCCGGGGTCTTACGTTGAGAATCTGTTTGTGAGAGAGTGTTATAGAAGGAAGGGATTTGGGAGGATGCTGTTATTTGCTGTGGCTAATCAAGCTGTAAAAATGGGGTACGGGAGAGTTGAGTGTGTTGTGCTTGATTGGAACGTGAATGCTATCAAGTTTTACGAAGAAATGGGTGCTAAAGTTCGTGATGAATGGAGGATTTGCAGGCTGACTGGTGAGGCCCTTGAAGCTTATGGTAATGCTAATATTTAAGGTGCATTTCATTAGTGTTTCTAAAGGATTGTTGTGACTTGGATTATGTTTCATAATGATTTACTTACTGCCCTTTTGGTTTTCTCTAAACGGGGAAAATTCGGCTTCTAAGGTTGTAGTAGAATGGATGTTGTTGCTTATGATCGCTCAAATGTTGGATTTTTCTGCTTTTGTTTGTTGTTTCAATCACTGTCATTGAGCTTCCAACTTGTCATTATGTTTTGTTCCGTTTACCAATAGTGATTAGTTTCTTCTTTGCTTTGCTCAATCCATTCTCAGATAAATTATAGGAGGAAAAAAGGTTTACTGTCAATTTTGCTATTTGCTGTGGGGCATGTAGGAAAATTGATTTTTCTTCTCTAACTAATAACTGAATAATAACGGGATCAACCCCACATATGTGCACTCCGAAGGATAGGGTTTATTTGTGTGAGTTGAGATTGTGGGGTAGAACTGTAAAATGTGAATTCTTCCCCAATCTTGTTCGTTTTTTTAACTGTTCATCCTTCTAGTGATGCTCTCCGCAGATAATGGGGCTTTAGGTCGTGTTTGATAGGAGGAGGGGAAGTAAGGGGGGAGAGTAGGGAAACAATAAGAGAGTAACCGAAATGACTCTTTCCATGGAAAGGAAGGGAAAGTGAAAGGGGAGAGACATGACTTCAATTCTTTTGGTAACTCTTAGAAATGGAAGATAATATAAATGTGGGTTTATTACAAGCATTAGTGGACGAGTTTGAGACTGATTTTTAGGTCCATTCATTAACCAGCCAAACTCATGAACATGTTAGTTTATAGATTCATTCGGGGATTCTATACACTATTAAAAGTTTAGGGTTATCAGCTCCATCTGCTTATAGCTTTACCTCCCTTGTCATCTTCTGCCACTTTGTAGTACTGAGGATCCTTTACTTGATTGTACTGCCTTGGAAATGACTGTTTTCTTGGATCATACCTGTAAATTTCAAATAAGTCTGTTGTTTCTTGATTGCAACGAGGGAAAGGCTCTTCAATCTTTTTCTTCTTTGGTTTCTAGTACATCTACATCAAATTTTATCAGCTTTGATCATGTAATCAAGACCACATATAGGTTTGTCACAGTTGTTCCTAAGAAAGGAGACTTTAATTAATGAAAGGTAAATGACTTTGTCAAGTTTGACTACAGTTGTTCCCAAAAAAAAGAAGTGGAAATGTAATCTGCTTCAAAAGATGGACGGAGTGATGGATGAATGATCATCCACTGACTTGACAATGACATTATTGAAGTGTAAACCACTGATCATTATCAATTCAATTTTTTTTCTTTCATAATTTATAACCTTATGTTTTTGAAAGAGAGATAATATTGAATTTTAAGTTGTTTATGTAGTAAATTAAATTCTTCTGAATTATCGAGGAGCAAAAATAAAAAAAAACCCTTGATTTAGCAGAAGCAGCAAATTACCTCACGGTCGCACGACTTCGAGAAAATTGTAATTGAAGACTTTGGGTTATATAAAGATCATATCTTCTAAACTAAGTTAAAATTTGAATGAGCCCTAATTTTTTAAGTTATTTACATAAATTTCCCTTTTTTTCTCCCGCTCTCTAGAAAAACCACCTAACTGTTTTACTCTCAGACGGAAAATTGCCTCGCTGCAATGCTGCCGACCCCACCCCAGAAACTTCTACTACCCTCAAAGACACTGATCCTCTCTGCCACCCACTCTTCTCCTGCATCCGGCTCGCCATTCTCTCCAACGTCCCTTATATACACAAACTAATACACCAGATGTCTTCGAGCGCCTCACACACCTCTTCTCCGCTACTGAATCCTCCCTCTCCGCCACTTTCTTCAACTCCACTCCTTTAACTTCCTTCACCATCCTCCTCCTCGAATTCTCCCCAAACCCCTGCACTCTACTTGATATCCCTGCATTCACTTTCGCAGACCTTGTCGTCCACTTAGATCTTTCTATCATCGATACCGAGAGATAAACTTTCATTTCTGCTAAAGTTAGCGATGTTACAGTTGCTGGGTTTGTTTTATTCTTCCTGAACCACTTGACATTTATGAGTAAGCTGGGATTTTACGTTGAGGATCTGTTTGTGAAGGAGTGTTATGGAAGGAAGGGATTTGGGAGGATGTTGTTATCTGCTGTAGCCAAACAAGCTGCGAAAATAGGGTACGGTAGAGTTGGGTGCATTGTGCTTGATTTGAACGTGAATGCTATCAAGTTTATTGAAGATATGGGTGCTAAACTTCATGTTGATAAGAGGATTTGCAGGTTGACTGGTGAGGCTCTTGAGGCTTATGGTAAGGCTAATATTTAGATGGAATTTATTAGTGTTTTTGAGGGATTGATGTGATTTGCACTACATTTTATAATGATTTTATTCAAAGCCTTATGATTTCTCTAACCAGGTGAGCGGTGAAATTCGGTTTCTAAGGTTGTCGGATAATAGATGTTATTGCTCATTATCAATCAGATGTTTGTTTCTTTTGTTGTTTCAATCATTGCCATCATGTTTCTAAATTGCAGTTTTGTTGTTGGTTTTTTTTAAGGTTTACTTTATTTATTCTCAGATTATGATAAACTGATAGTGGGAAGAAGCTTACTGTTAATGTTGGCCTTATTCAGTGAGTGCTAGGAGAGGGCAAACTTAGGGTTTGAAGGCATATGGGAAAATGGATTTTTCTTCCCCAGCGAGGAACCCTGCACCATTTTATGCAGGGTGAGGTAAAACCCAGATATGTGCAGTCCTGAAGTACAGGGTTCATTTGTGCTAGTTGAGATTGTGGTGTCCATGTTGTGAAATGTGAATTCTACTGATCTTTTTACTTTACTGACTCAGCCTACTAGTGATGCTTTCCTTCGATAGTGGCGCTTTAGATTATGTTTGCTAGGAGCAAGGGAGGGAAAGGGAAGAGTGATGCAAGGATAACAGTATGTGAATGCACTCTTTAAGGAACGGAAGGTGAAAAGGGACTGCTATGATTGCTGTTCTTTGGTTTCTCTTGAGAATGGAAGATACTGAAAATAAGCACTAGTGTTAGTGAAGGGCTTTGAGATTGACTTTTAGGTCTGTTGGTTAAACCAGCCAAGCTTGTAAACTTGCCAGTTTATAGGTTCGTTTAGGGGCTATATACACTTTACTTAAAAAGTTCAGGGTTATCATTTCCGTCTTGGTAGCTTTACATGTCATCAACACCATCATCTTCTACCATTTTGTACTCTTGAGGATTTTTTTGGTTGTTCCAACTCTAGTAATGATTTATTCGAGTATTCTCCAATTTGTGGACCTGATTTCTTGATTGTGCCTGTAAAATTTTAAGAAGTCCTTATTTCAATTTTCATGTCATATTTATTGATTCCCATTAGGGAAGCTCCATTTTTCTCTAACATCAAATGTTTTTCAGGTTTTATCTCATTTTTAATCTCACGGGCAATTCTGACTTCCAACTCCTTTGGTAACCTTAAAATTCTCTTCCTGCCGACGTCTGGCTGGAGTCAAGTTTTGTTCATTTCCTAGGAAGTAGAAGCAGAATTTTTCGGGCTTGCTTGACCACAGCATGAACATGTTACATAGAGAAATTATTTGCTTGATTCAATTCTTCCTCTCAGCTAGAAAGACGAATGTTTTTGCGAAGTTTGACAAAATTATTCCGAAAAAGTGGACAAGTAATCTGCTTCAAAATCTGATTGGAAGAACTGGTAAAACTATTTGGGGCATGATTATGATGAAAATGTTTTAACAAAAGAGATGGATGTTCATCTGCCAGTAGGCTGTTAGCAGAGTTTCTCCTAAGCATTTGAGAGTAGACAGTCCTCTTTTTCGGAGCTATGTTATTCAAACTGTGCTATTATAGGTCTTATCAATTTCAAGCTAGTTTCCATAAATCCTTGACCAACAGGCGACAAAGCTTTTTGTTTCTTAGTTTCTCCCGAGTCTTTGGAAGTTCCATTTGGTTCATTAAATCTGTTTTTGGCTCTCTTCGGCTGACAGGATTGCAAGAGAGAGCAAGCAACACTGTTTTTGGTCAAAATTCGAAGATCATCCACATGAAATGTAGGCCTTGTTCAAGTCTTTACCAATTGATTTGATCTTCGGAGGATCTGCATTTTGGTTGAACAACCAACATGCCAACATGAAATTAATTTATTTTTCAAATCAATATTCAAAATTAGTATTTATAATTCAAACAATATAAGCATAACTAAACTTGGAACCTACCAAGTCAATGATCTTTTGTGTTCGTTGCATCACTGCTGAGGTTGCAATCATAATTTAATAAGGCGGCGGCCAATGTAATGTCAATTTGTAATTAATTGAATTTTTTTTAAAATATAAAATTTTAAAAGGGAAACTGTGTTAACATGAGCGTATTGTCATTGACATAAACAACCCTGAAAAAGACCATTGACATAAACAATCTCCATTCCAATCAGTTAGAAGACCCTGAAAAAGACCATTGACATAAACAATCTCCATTCCAATCGTTAGAAGCTGCACCCTGAGAAAGACCATTGACATAAACAATCTCCATTCCAATAGTTAGAAGCTGCAATAACACGGCGCGCCATTGACATAAACACCCCTGAAAGAGACCATTAATATAAACAATCTCCATTCCAATTGTTCAATCCCCATTAATTCAATTTCCAATTTTTCCTGGACTTTCTACACCACACCCATGTGCAGATCAAAAAGTAGTACGGATGTAATCGCCCCCATAACTCCAAAACCCCGCAGTTCTCGTTCATCCAAGTCTTCGTTCAAGTCCAAGTTATCCTCGTCCACGGACCACCCTTCTTCAGCTAATTTCACCAGCGCTGATTACACAACGAATTCCCACCTCAATTTCTCATCGAAATCATCTATCACCAGTGGAACTTCCCTTTCAAGTCTTAAAGAATCTTTACCTGAAAGTCATCACATTTACGACTTCTCTGAAATCTGCTCCGCCACGAATAACTTCCTTGCTAAGAATTTCAGCTCATCGTCTTCGTCCTCTTCTTGGCGTTCCACGATTCGGGGTAAGGAAGTTATCATCTTTCAACGCAAGTTGCAGCGGTCCTTGGAGTTGCAGCAGTTACGTAAGCGGTTGACAGTGATTTGCCGGAGTCATCATAGTAGTTTAATAAAGCTTCTGGGTGCTTGTATTTCTGGGAATTATGTATATCTTGTGTATGAATATGTTTCAGGCGCAAATCTTGCAGATTGTCTTAGAAATCAGAGAAATCCGAATTTTACTGTTTTGTCTACATGGCTTTCACGCATGCAGGTTGCCACTGATCTGGCTCATGGCCTTGATTATGTTCATCATTTTTCAGGTCTTACTTCTAATGTTATTCATAAGCATATTAAGAGTACGAGTATTCTAGTTAGTGAAGAAAAGTCCAAATCTTTCCGCGCAAGAATTTGTCATTTCGGGACTGCTGAATTATGTGGTGAGGTGATTGAAAATGAAAACGGGAAAGAGACGAAAATTGAGGGGACCAGAGGGTACATGGCTCCGGAGTTTCTGGCCTCGGGAATTACTAACCAGAAATCAGATGTTTATGCTTTTGGTGTGGTGATGTTGGAACTGTTTTCGGGGGAAGAGGCATTAAGGTTTGTTCTTGATAAGGGGAGGGGGTCGTATAAAAAGGTTAGTGTGATTGAAAAGGCATATGAGGCGGCAGCTGGTGGGGCTGCGGGTGTAAGGAGGTGGGTGGATAAGAGGTTGAAGGACTCGTATCCGGTGGAGGTGGCCGAGAAGATGGTGTTGATGGGGTTGCAGTGTGTGGATGATGATCCGGAAAAAAGGCCGAATATGAAGCGAGTTACTGCTTTGATTTCTAAGTTGTACTTGGAATCCGAGAGCTGGGCTGAGAGTATTAGTTTGCCCACTGATTTTTCAGTGTCAATGGCACCTAGATGAGGGTAACTTGGTTTCTGATTCCTGATTTTACTTTGTTTTAACGTACTTTTGTGATGATACTGAAACATTGTAGAGTTGAGTTTTTGCTCAAATTTCTTTTCATTTTCTTTGTTTGAAGTGATACTTTATACATGGAATTTACTCTCTCTGTTGTGAATAATAAAATACACTAGCAGAAGTTTCGATAATAATCTTTGTTTCGTATTTTTGGATTGATCAGCATTTGCATTCTCCCATTTTAACTTATCACCAGATTCAAACCAAATGCAGAAGGATGATCGCTTGAGAATTTTTTCCCCTTATGTAAGCAAAAATTCTGAATTCTACTGATTGATTAGAAAGATTTGGTTGTAGACTGGAATTGGAGATGTGCAACAATGCACTGTATTTTGGCTTTATATTAAGAAAAGCTTTTATCATCTGAAAACACTGTTCAATGTGAGACTTGGTGTACATTCTGTTGAAGATCATAGCATTTCAACATTTCAGAAATATATGCATGCATAAAAGAATCAATCATGACAAGACATGGCAATGGTTTTTGCAAGGATTTGTTTTTAACCGTTTGCAGAAAGTCTTCTCTCCATTATTAATGGAGAAAAATATCATGGGAGCAGAGACTAATTCCTTTTTGACTGCTGCTTCATGTTGAAGTCAAATGGATCGGATTTCTTGGTTGAGTTGATTATCTTTACCCAACAGTAATCTTCAGATAATCTTCCAATGCCTTCCAAAGTTGTGCTGCTCGCTTCATATCTTACATTTTAAGACAGAAATGTAAGAGATCGGGCTCTGTTTTCATTGGTGTTGAACTTTCTCTTCTTAAAGATTAGAACCCGAAAAGTACTTCTACTTTTATTTTTTTTACATTAAAAGATTAATAAAATATAAACATTTTCGATTAGATTGGTTTAAAGTAAAACAAACAAAGTATGATGTTTGTAATATCACGCGTAATTACTTTAAATAAAAAAATTAAAAATTATATTAACATAAATTTAAAGTAATTTATGTACATAAAAATAAAAAAAAGCTAAATATATATGCATGTACGCGTATGATGTTGAATATTATTAAGAAAGTTGATGCAATTGATGTCAATTAGGAAAGCACAATGTAGTGGAAGTTGACGTTTGTCTGAGCAAGAAGTTCATTCATAGACAAACATCTTGAAGTGCTCTTCGATTCAACCATTTGATAATCACTCTCATACGAGAATTCTGGATTCAAGTTAGTGTGTAATAAACAGGATTAATCTGGCGAAGTAGCATAGATAGATTTTTGCTGTATTACAATCCAAAGATTGGAATTAAAGACATGATTCTCTTTTGGGTTTGTAAGAAAATCATGATAACAACCTTAACTGAGGTTCTGGGAGGTAAATCGGCATATTAATTTTTTGTCAACTTCTGACTTTCCTTTCAGAAGAGGAGTTTCTTTAAATAATAATAATAATAATAATAATAACAATGAATACTGGAATGTAAACTTGTTTATATTAATGATTGACGACAATATAGCATTAATGGAAAAAAAAATTTAACCCCAGAAAGTAAAAATAATAAGAAAAAGATGCAAGCCCAGAAAGTAATTTAATTGGTTATGGGTTTGTGGAGCTGCGGGTCAGTACTCTGAACTCTTATCCATGATTATACGTCATCTAACAGTGTTTTAGGTTGAACACGATCGCAACTGAAACACTTCGGAGAGTTTGTCGAGAACGAGAACCAGAACTAGAACAAGCAAAATCAAAGAAACATGACTGCAACTTATTTTTGTGTTCCCTCTTCTTCTTCTTCTTTACTTTCAGTAAAGGAAAGCTTTACTTATTCATGGGTTTGCATTCCTTCTCTCCCAAAACCAGCTCGTTCTTCGCTGGCCTTATCTCAATTTCCATCAAGCAGAAGCGTCCCTGAAACTTTCTTGGAGGTGAATTATTTAATGGGTTTGGTCCGGTCTATTTTCGTTTTATGACTTTATCGTATTGTTCTCAGTAATAATATCAAATGCTAGTTATTCGCGGTTGATGAGTCCTTCAATCGCTTCAGTTGCAGAATTTGATGGCTCTAGTGGGTAATCTTTTTTTTTGTATAGTTTTTTGGGTTTTGGTTCTTCCCGTACTCTGATTAGAAATTGAGACATAATGTTCTATCCTTGTCTATTACCGGTCGCTGAACTGAGTAGTTGGGAGCGGAATACTGATTGATTTGTCAAGAAATGGAGATATTAAAACACAAGAGAATGACATTGATATTTTTTTTTCTTTTTTTCTAATCAATGGAGTTTGTCCAGAAATGACTGGTTTTCGGAAGAGAAGAATGATGAAGGATAATTATTGAGTGGAGGGAATAAGGGAATGGCGTAACTGATTTATAATGTTGTCATTTGGACTGAAAAGAGCTTGAAGGAAAATGTTTTCTTCTCCTAGTTTCACTTTTGATGATATGAACTGTAAGGTTCAGAGGAGAAAGTATCTAAAAAAAGAATTGTCATCGCTCTCTTACCTCTCTCCAAAAGATTAAATAGGAGAATGAGAAGGTTGTGATTAGGAGAAAAAAAGATTTTTTAATGTTTTTTTTTGGAATTTTTAAAATCCAGTTTCGATGATTGAGAAATGCAGAAAAGGTAAGTAACAGCTTATCTAAGAGTGGTAGTTGGAAGTCGCTTCAGTATATTAAGGGGTAAAGTAAAAGCATTCTGGTTCTCGTCGTGGTGGGTAGAAATCTACCAGTAGGTTGATTGATCAAGGTTCATGTTCAGAGTTCTTTTTTCATCCTGAGGCTCCATCTCGCTCTGCCCTAGATTTTGATTTCTAGGAACGAAAACTGACAGGAAAAATGGGATTCAAAACATTTGTTCTTAGCCTTTTTTTCTTTTCAAATTCAGAGTGCATGATCTTGCCTAGTCTCTGTGATATATGTATAAACTGGTGTGAGAAACTACATTTGATCATACGTGATTTTAATATTTCACTAACTTTTTTATGTGTTTTATTAATATATAACTTCATTTTTATTTATTTTATTATTATCCTAGTTCCTAGTTCCACAAAGCAAATATTGTTGTCGTGCTGAGTATCTGTTAGATTTCTCAGGACACAAGTTGAGGGTTTCTGAAATAAATATGTTGTATCTACAATTTTATGGCAGTAAGATCAGTGGCTGCTCCATCAGAAGTTGTATCTGGCTTTGATGAGATGGTGTCTGGGACCCAATGTATGGGAAAGGAGGTGCAGGCAAGACAAGTTGTGATGCTCCACTTGCTGTAAAATTTGCAAATAATGGTCACCCTACTTTAGTGGTTTCAACTGATCCAGCACGTTCCTTGAGCGATTCTTTTGCGCAGGTTTAAAACCTTTTTACTTCATTAGCCTCTTGTTGGATAGAAAAGATTCTTGCTTGGAATAAACATTACATGTCTGTGCTCAGCTGTGTGTGCTTGTTTTCACTTAGGATTTGACTGGCGGGCAACTAGTACCTGTTGAAGGGCCTGATTTTCCATTGTTTACTCTTGAGGTTTGTGAAAATAGCTTCTTGTATAACTTTAGCTAACTTTTCTTAACAATGATTTGTTGTCCCATTTACTGCAAGAGATAATTGGTACCACAAGCAGAAATAACTGCCTGCTGATACTTTTTGTGATTGTCTTGTTGCATAATGTAGTCAGTGATTATATTATAGTTTTACAACCGATGAACCCTAAGAAGGCTAGGGAAGAATTTCACAATGTAAGTTAGAGATGGTGGAACAGGTGTTAAAGATTTCATGGATGGCATGGGCCTTTGTATGATTGTAGAACAGGTGAATATTTCTGTAGTTACTGGGATTACAACTTAAGATGACAATCATCAACCTTGGATTGAACTTGCAATTTGATGTGTTATGGATAATAAAGCTTTATCTGAACTTGCATGGATTGAATGCAGTAGTTGTACCATTAATAATCAATTTATGAAAGTTCAGTTCAGTTAGTTTGAAATAAGTTGTTAGTTTTATTGGCTTGGGTTCAAGTTATCTTTGTTCTAAGGTTTTAAGTTGTCTCTCCTACACTGAATGCCTAAAATATAAGTCACTAACACCTGCTCATGAAAATAACTGAGGATGTTTATCTTGATTTATTCTTCTCTTAATTTGTTGTCTGTTGGTGAAAAAGTTAGGAGAATTAAAACTGGGGGAACTATTGGACACACCTCCTCCTCCTGCTTATTCTGCTTCTTACGTTCTGTATAACATCATATCTCTGAATTCCCTGCTGATCATTTTATATTTTTCCAGGTGATCCAATTCCTTGAATTACAAGAGCATAGTATGTTTAATAGTTTTTGATACTGAACCAATGGTGAGCAGAGATGTTATGTTTCATGCCACTTCATCTTTGCAAATTAATTTATTCAGCTTGATGATAGTGTTTTTATAGGGCCATACTTTGCAACTTTTATCCTTGCCTCACTTCTTGGATGCTTCTTTAGGCAAGATATTGAAGGTGGAAATGGTAACTTAATCAAATTGTAATCTATTGATGAGTTTCTAATTTTCTGTTCTAGGATTTTGCTATGGTACATGCAGTTGTAATGTTATTGAAAAAAGGTTTGTTGTCACATTAAAATATCAACTTGTATTGAAGTACAACTTGTGAAATGCTACCTAAACTAGTAATGTTAATAGTTATATCATTAAGCCTTTGAGTTTCCTATTTAATATTGTTACACATCAGTATGAAACTAAAATTGATTCTTTTTCTTTTTTCCTATTTTCTTCAGTTTTGTCAGATATTTTGATTTCATTCATTTGTTTCGAGCTTAAGCAGAAAATAACTTCAGCTACCTCCACAATAAAATCTGTGTTTGAGCAAGAAGGAACTCCACAGAATGCTGGTGGAAGCAAGTGCTGTGTACTGCTTAACAAATTTCTCAACCATTTTAATGTCTGTTATGAAGTTTGACAAATTGGAGCAACTGAGAGAAGGCATGGTAAAAGTGCATGATCTTTGTGATACAGATTCAACAGAGTTTGTGATAGTGACAACACCAACGGTAGTATCTTTAGAATTTTATTTCAATAGTGGTTTATGCCTTGCTAATTGATAGTTGTATATGCTGGTGGTTCCATTTTGTATCAAATTTAAGTTTAAAGGAATCTTATCTATTTGATGTATGTTTGATCTATGAATACTTATTTTTTTTAGCTCTAATTTATTTTTCGAAGGTGATGGCTGTCATTGAGTCATCCTGGTTGTTGGCATCGTTGAAGAAGGAAAATGTTCCCATCAAGAGGCTTATCGTTAATCAGATTCTTCCTCCATCTGCCTCAGATTGCAAGTTATGTGCAATGAAATGGAAGGTGTTAATCTGTTTGATCTCCTCCATCTGCCTCAGATTGCAAGTTATGTGCAATGAAATGGAAGGTATTAATCTGTTTGATCTCACAATGGCATGATGTAAGCCATCAACAACCTTAGGAACCAAAGGGTAGATCATTGGTGATTTTCAAGGTATTCAGTACAAGGAATGTATGAACTGCAGGTTTATGGAGCAGTAACACTGGAATAAACATCTAGCATTTTGAATTTCCTGTTCTTAAATTTTTATGTTGTGTTCAGTAGCATGGATGTGGTATTAGAGCAATGGATTCAAAATTGAGGGAATTAGCAGCACCAATTACCAAATTTTCTTAAATGAAAATGAGAACTCCTATTCTATAGTCAAATAGTCAAACCATTGGTACTAGAACCTTATCATTTCTGACTGAGGGTTAAAAAAGTGTGTACACATGCTTAAATATTTCAGGATCAGATGCGTGCTCCTGATATGATCCAAAGTGATTCAGAACTCTCCAGCCTGATAATAATCCAGGCACCCCTAGTTGATGTTGAGATCAGAGGCGTTCCAACACTTAAATTTATGGGGCACATTGTGTGGAAGTATATCTCTTCGGTGATTAAGTAACCACCCTTTTCTTTTTGCTTCCCTAGCTCCCGGTTGTCTTGATTTCACCTCATAAAACCAAGTTATTTTAGATATTGGGGGACATGAATGCAATAAACCAGAAGTTGGTTACTTTTTATTGGCATGAATGATTAACCATACTATTGGTGGTCAACTTGACAGTATACTTTCCCCTGCTTTGCTCTGATTATTCATTTTATCCATAAGTCTGTGCTTTGCAGGTGCATGTTAAGTCTGGACCCAGAATTATCAAAATCCTGCGATGGTTGATAGTTTAGAGAAGATGTTCTGTCAATCTGAGCGGTCTCAAAAGCCAGAAAACTGAGTGGAACTCAACCGGTTGCCGGAATTTTAACGCTGGAAGCCTTGCTTGTCTTGTTATGGCGCAGAAAGTATGCATGCAACAATGTTCCATTTTTTTCTCAATCATCTCCCCGATTTTTCACTTTTTTCTTTTTGTTTTATTATGATGAAACATTAACCTGAACTCAGAAGCTGGGGAGATTTTACAATTTTACAGAGTTGCTTTGTAAAGTGAAAAGTTTACTGCCTGGGCGAGTTGGCGACAGCTCATATATTCTACTCGAGACTCCTCATTTCCATTTCAGCTCTGCTCTCATCATGCGTTTATTGCTTTGCCATGAAATTATGAAGTTCACAGAAAATGAAAATACAGCTTTCTCAAAACTACAATTTCAATACAGTGCTGACATATATTTTTGGGAATTTAATATACAATATTACATGTAGATATACACTTGATCAGGGGAAAAAGATTGAAAATAAAATGAATGCATTGCCTAAGAAACCAAGCTATGCAAATGGTGCTATTCAAATCTTACAATATACATGATTTCGTACATTGTCCTCTAGTCTAGGTTTCTTCAAGACTTGAAAATTCTGCTTTTCCACAAAAAGAAATGAATGGTGAAAGAATGGCAGCGAAACTCACTTCTTATGGAAGATCAACATGCCAAAGAATGCTACGATACGGCTAAGTACTCCATAGAGAATAAGGACACCTATACAAAGGGACCATTCATGAAGATCATAGCCACTCTCCATCAGAAACCCACACCGAGTAATCAGCCACACTCCATAATACCTAAAGCAAAAATGAAGACTAGTATTATGCATCATCAAATCTGAAATTTCATAACAGGTTATCCATATATTTTAAAAACTTCTGAAGCATCTAGTAGTACTTTAAGACACAGGATTTTGTTGACTATTTACTATGTCGAGGCAAGAAAGAAGATTTCATCATCAACCTAGTTACAGCATGTTGCATACATTTTTGCAATGACGTGTGCACGTAGAAGGCAGTTCTACCATACCTTTCAGCATTTGCAACCACAAATGCTTGCAACGCCCATTTGGGGTAGCATAAGTTAGCTATATTCTTCATAACTTCACTACTTGAATTTCGCGTTGCAATGAGGGTTAAAACCACTGGAAGAAGAACCGACCACTGCAAGAAACAATAGTTAGTGAATACAAATGAAAGATACATGAAACTTCAAATCATAAGAAGATGATAATTCCATTGAGTTCAACTGTTACTCACCAGCTGTGCTGAACCTGGTTGAAAGAAGATGGCAAGTGCATAAGCTATACCAGTCACACAATAAACAAGGCAAAGCATGACAACGTAATTATCTGAAAAGGAAGATCTTGGATTGGTGAAGAAATAGAACATAGAGAGATACACCACAGGCTTGATCACGGTATTAAAATGGTCAACTGTATCTTTTGCAAGAAAATAGGCCAAGCTGCTCATGCCAGAAGCTCTCTCCCTCCAGTATTGTAATTTTTCTAGGGAAAATGTTCTCAAAGCTGCTACTTTGCAAAGAAGAGCTGAAAACAGAAATACATCACAGTAAGGAAGAATAGTTTTTGCAAATAAATAATATATAGGGTTGTTCTACTATTCCAATTGACCAGTCAAATCCAAATTAAAAATCATAATTGGTTGTTTCAATTTGCATTTTAAAGCACTAACTTTTACACTTTGCTGCTCTTCAAATGATTCAGAAACAGTGAACCGAAGGCAGAAGTGAAACAAAGATTTTTTTCAATATTCCAAAACTTTTGTTTATAAATCAAGAAAGAAAACCAGGATTCTCAAACTTACAAACAGCAATAATGGTATGACTATAACCAGCTGAGCCAAAATTTTGATCACTGCCTCTACTCAGTGATCCTAAGCAGGCTCCAGCAAGCAATAAGATCAGAAAATCAATTGCTTGTTGTTTAGATTCCCTTAGCCGCTGCTTGGCAACCCTGAAATTGCCATGGAGATAGTGAGTATCAAGAGTTAGTGTATCATCAATAGAATCAAATAAGTAATTGAAAGAGCCTATGCAAATGGAAAATCACATCTCTATTTCATGGGGGGCAAAAGTTACCGCAAATTATCAAGTACCTGCTAGTACATAATTTGTTCAGAATTATGGCAAGCAAAAGAAAATTGACCAGTTTGTGCATTATAAACATAAAAAAAAATTTCTAATCAAACCAATAGCTCATATCTTGCTATTGTATCTAGTATGTTTTCTCAATAGGCTATGAGTTGGATATGCATGTGAGAGAGACAAAGTAGACCCAAGACAAAAGACAATAAGACAAGTGAATAGCCAATTGACTTAAGCTGTTGAATTTAAGGTGATGTCCCAAGGAATTTTACTGTTGTGAAGATTCAGCAAATAAACCTTTCTGAAACACGTATTATAATTGAAGTTACTGGAAAGGTAATAAAATAAATGGTATTTTACCTCCCAAGGAAGTATCTGTATTGTTGGAATACACCTGGAGTTTTTCGGTTTGATAAATCCTTGGACTTCAAAAAATTGAGTCGTAAATGATCCCTATGCAACTCCACATGACTCTTCACATCCTGCCATAATTCTCCAGCAAAAGACTTTTCCTCCACTCCATCAGCACCAAGATTTATTCCATTAGCTGGATTTACACCCTCTGAAGATATAACAAACCTAGAAGCATTCTGCCGCATGTCTGGGGGCACTGGATAGCCATTGTGAAGCATCCATCTGACAGGAAGATCTTTAAAATTCACATTTGAGTTTACTGGTGTTGCTATACCCTCCAAAATGTCAATAAAATGGTCTGGAGGGTTAACACGCTCTGGAACATTGATCCCAAGGCCTGCAAAGTATTCTTCGACTTTCTTCACTGAACCATGATAGACAGTAAGTCCACCTTTTCCCAGAAGTACTAAATCATCAAACATCCTGAACAAGCCATAGCTGAAACAGAAATTTTAGCATTAGATAGTGAAAAAGCAAAAAAATTCCAAGAGCAATCACACTCAAATGATGGTTGAAATGAACACAAAAATAACTGAAATGACTTTCAACACCAATACTATAGCTCTACACGCTCAAGCTTAAGTTTCATGAAAAATCTGGTCACTTTTGGAAGATGCTAACTTGTAATTGGAAAATGTTACCTGGGCTGATGAACCACCAGACAGATGTTAACCCCTTCAAGAGCTTCACGTCGAAGCGCTCTTAGAAGTAACTGAGAGGATGCACTATCCAAACCAGATGTAGGTTCATCTAAGAGCAAAAGTGAAGGCTCCATGACCATTTCTAATCCAACATTTACTCGCTTTCTCTGGCCTCCAGAAATTCCTCGTTTTTCTACTGTTCCAACCAAGGAATCCCGCACTGCCTGAAGCCCCAAAGTATCGATAACTCTTTCAACAACTAAAACTTTGTCCGCTTTTGCTAAGTCAGCTGATAATCTTCAATAATCAGAAGTTCATAATGTAAGGAAAAAGAGCAGCAGGAGGTACTGAAAAAATGATGGAAAAAACATCATGCAAAACAACAAACTTAACAAAGACTACATAGCAGAAAACTCAACCAATAGTATTAGATTGGAGGGTCACCACCATCAAACCCCTTCCTCTTTCTGTCTCCAAACACCACCCAGCATAGATAGGATTTCCATCCTAGAAGATTCTAACAATAGATTATCATTTTTTTTATAAGAAACAGACCATAGGTTTTTTAATTTATTTTGGACTTAGTTTGCCATCTAATTGTAATATTTCAGTGAAGTCATAAAGTCACAAGCATAACTGAACCCAACCAGCTTATAGTATATATTAATGCTTGCCAGCCCAGGACTTATCATCAGTGATGGATGCCAATTAATTGTCCAGGATGTTGATGATCTATTGGGTCTTGGTTCATAGATCCCAAAATATTATTAAAACAAAAGGGAGACTACATGGAACTGTAGCTAACATGTGAAAGGAGATAAATGTTACATACCTGCATCTTGCATGAAACCATAGATTCTCTTCCACTGTCAAATTTCCATGCACGATATCATCTTGTGGCACAAAACCAATGATTTTCTTATATGAGTGGATTGGTTCACGCCTTCCATTTATAAGAATTAAACCCGTTATCCTGCATGCAATTGGTTTCCCCCCCAAAGCAGACAGAAATGTCGTCTTTCCAGCCCCTGATGGACCCATAACAGCAGTAATGCGACCAGGCTTAATTTTTCCTGTAACACACCTCAATAGGTGCTTATTTTTGGCTTTCAAAGTAAGTGTAAGGTCTTTGAAAGAAACCTCAATTGGAGGCCTTTTCCTGACCTTAGTATTGGTTGCCATTGAAACTACTCCAGAGAAGGTAAGATTCTTGTTTTCTTGCTGCAAAGCTTTTTCTTTTTCAAGCTGAGCATATGCATAATTAAAAATTTGGCTATCAGTAGACAAATCTTTACCCATTGGCATATGCCCTTTTGTTTTCACATCTTTAAGTTCCACACTGACACCCTCATGACCATTAGGGCCATCTTCTATTTCATGAATCATCAGCCTGATATCACTTCGTTCTTTTTTCTTTCCTTTTGATGGTGGAGGTGGTGGCAGAGATGCACTCCAAGCACTTGAATGGGATGGTGGGTACGTATCTGTATCTGTTTCAGACTCAGCTTGGTTCAAAATCCTAAGCTTCTCAGGATGTTGGATGGATTTTTTACGAGAAAATGTGCGTGACAACTGAGTTTGCAATCCGCTTGCACGCTTCTTTGCAGCATCTTTTGCTGATTGCCACCTTTGACGTGCTTTTGCTGTCTCCTTTGCTGTTCTTGCTGCTGCTTCCCTCTTTTTGGCCAGTCTTCTTTCCCGAGTGGTGAGAACTTGGTCAAAACAGTTGTAAATAATCAGTAGCAGAGTACACACAGCAGCCTGCAGAAGCAAATGAAGGATGCCTATTTGGATCAACATGCTTACACAAGGAGCTACAGGCATACATATTGTAGTGTGTTTGAGAAGAAAGTGACATATAGAATCCAAAAAGTCTTGAGAAAGGGGGAAAAAAAAACCCTCATGAGATGAGAGTTTGATGATTTGGAGCCATGCCAGCCAAGATAAACTATCAATTTTATTTCAAAGAAGTTAACTTACTATAAGCAAAATTCCATAGGCATGCATATTTTCATTTGCAGCATTTGGGTCACATGAGGTCAACTTGAAGCAGCCTGCAAGACAATTGATAAAGGTCAAAGCCAGACACACTGGATATCCTGGATATAGAAGCATGTGGCCCAAATTCTGAGCACAAAATTTCTGAAATTAACATGTTTGTGATTAAGGCTGCGAAATCAACATATTGTACAAAAGAATGGATCAGCATTTATTACCAAGTATATGCAATAATAACAAAATTAGCAAAACAACTTACGTTTCTCAGACGTAGAACCCATTCTGCAATAATGTCTGAAATTACATAAAAGAAATACAATATTATTAGAAAAAGAATATGAAAGCAGTGAATAATTCCATCTTCATTAAACTATATCCAAATTTTCTTAAAATCCTGTTGCAAAAAGTTCAAAGTAAGAGGCTGCAACTAGCAAAATATTTGACTTGTTTGGCAAGTGAGTAAGTGCGGGGAAAAAATTTAATTACCCGCTGCTGCAAGACTTGTTATGTATGGTTGTTGGACAATATGATCCAGCCGAACAGAATACTTCACTGCTACTACCAACATCAGCCCATATATTTGCCCCTCCACAAGTATGGTTCGGCTGTCCTGAAGGCAGTTGATAATTATATCTGCATCACCATAGCAAGATATGGTTTATACACATTCTAGGATGTTTTGGTAAAAGCATAACATAAAGTAAAACTTAAAAGCGGAATCTAAACTTACGGTTCACATATGCCAGTTGAATTATTGAGTGTTGCTATAGGGCAATAGGAACCTAGTGGGCAAGCTTCACGAACACAATTTGAAGTGCAAAGTGAAGAGTTAGAATAAGATGAATATTAAAAGAAAAAGGAACAATATCAGACACATCATGTATCCAGGAGTCAGTACTCGAGGATATAAAGATAAACGAAGCATAGGTAAATTCTTCAGAGATATCAAGTTACAAGGAAGTAAACCAGCATGGGAAACTTTATACAGATAACAGTAGGTTCTTAAAAGTTTAACGTTCAACTCAAATTTTGCAGCTAATGATTTTAGGATAGAAACTTTAATTTATGAAGTAGAATTTAGATATTTCTTGGTAAATGTTATTTCTAGTTATAAGAAGCAAAGCATTTAAAGGATTCTCAGAAACTTACGTATCATGCATGTAAGACCACGAGGACAGAAGAAACCCTCACAACAAGTCTGACAATCATGAGTTCTCTCAGGAAAATTCTGTGAATTTTCAAAGTCAACAGGCTGGTTTTGGCCAACACTACAAGCCCATCCTGGCTCACAACCAGAAACCCATGCAGTTAAATTACAGTTTTTGTTAGGTTTCAAATGAGCAGCACTATCTGATGAGTTAAAGAAACCATTGAAGTAGAACTTCACTTCTGCTGCTGTACAAACACGCTGTTGTATACTTCCTGTTAAAATAGTCAGAACCGGGATCACAAGTTAGAACAGGAAGCAGAATTAAGCATACTCATGCAAGTCAGCTCAAATTATCCAACTACGCAGGGTCCAATAGGCAGAGACAGGAGAATTATTGCAGATAATCGTCCCCATGATCTCCTCCTATTTTCTTCTGAAGATAAAAACTGAAAAGGGATATTGGGCATATTTTAAATTTGAGACAAGGAGAGATGAAGATTATTAAATGCATCCAAACTTATAGAGATTGGTTCCACACATAAATGGAGTTGAAGTTAATCAAAATGACTGTAAAAGAATGCGAAAATAAAAAGAAAAACAGAGTGATTAATTGGCTACTGAAATGAACTCCAGCCCAAAACTGGAAAGTAATTAAAAGAAGGAGAACGTATAATTGTCCAACAACTTCCTGCAACATTCGATCGATCACAGGAAATGACACATTTTTTTGTCTCCAGATATAGATACTTGTACCTCCAGTTTTTTTAATGCAAGAAGCCAAGAAGTCCAGATTAGACGAAAAATTAAATGCTTGTTGCCAATCAGCATCCCTGAAAAAATAAAAGAAGCTTCAAATTCAAACCAAATTCAATTACAATCCGCACACCCATAAATCAAAATTTAAAACATGTTTAACCAAAAAAATCTAAGGAAAGAAAAACACTATACTCAAATTTACATAACTAATAACTTCATAAATTGCAGAAAACAGCACTCAACTATATCTGGAGACAATTGTTTGATGACAATCATGTTAATTCCCAATATCCAGAAGCCAAAAACGACTAATACAACTACTTCAACAGAAATGAAGTCGACTTTTATAACCCAGAAACCAGAACAAGAAAAAGCATGAAACATTCAGTTTCTGGCTTTCTTTTCCTCAATTTCACAGTAACCAAACAGAAGATAAATCTAAAGACGATTTACTTACAGGTCCTTAATGCAAAAACTGGCTCTGTCACTAATCTCTCGACTCATAACCGTGGTCATATTTGAAATCCGGCCGTAAACGACCTGAGTGATAAGTGGAAGAACTGCCGGGTTGTCGAATTCACTCATATCTTGACAATGTACCCAACGTGTTAAGCTCAAAGCTGCAACGACCCAATTGAGAACCAACCAAGATTTCAACATTTTGAGCTTCTTCAAGGTCGTTCCTCGCACCGAAATGAAGCTAATGCGAGCTTAGAGCTAAAAGCAATGCTTAGTAAAAATAAAAAATAAAACAACTTCGAGGGTACCCACAAGAGAAATTTCTTCAAAGAACTGCGTTAAAAGTTTGCAAAATTGGGTTTACATGTATTCATATTGCCCTTTATAAGGTGGAGCTTTGCCGGTCCAAGTAGTGTTTTTTTATTTTTAATTATTTGCAGATGGTAGGAGAGAGAGAGAGAGGAGTTGGTGGGACCCGTTCATAACAAGGAGACCACGTCTTGGCCACTTTGAGCAGAGCAGTCATTGACGACCAAGCTGCCTGATTGGAAAGAGAGAGGAAAGACTGCAATTTTCTTCAGTATAAAAATCACGAACACTTGTAAAATTAAAAAATAATTAATAAAATAAAATAACATATCCTCGAAGAGTTGAATTGAACACTTCTTCCCAAGGCAGGGTTAGGACAGGAAGGATAAGGCTGAAGAATACGCGTCTGCTAATCCAATTGGCCTTGCATTACTTTAAGTAGTAATAAAGAATTTCCCAATGGCCAAGTGTCAAGACTGTCTTTGTCATTTGGCAGCCGCACATCACTTATCTTGTCATAACAAGACTGCCTCGCCGCATCTACATTCAAACATATCATCTATTCTTCTTCGTTGCTGACAACTGCCGTTTCAATATTGTCAATGATAACTCCCCACATTAAATAATTATAAAAAAGAATTCGAGATTTTGCATATTATCATGTTTCTATAACTTATTTCATTATTCCCGTCGTATGACGTATTTGCGTGGTATTAATTTATCGCACTGTGTCTTCTCATTGAGCCAATTCTATGTTCCAACTCATCATCCTGCCGCTGTTTAATTCGTTTCCAGCATCATACATGCCGAGATTTCAAGGCGCATAGTTTTTGCACCTAAAACTTGGTAACGATCAAAGGGAGAAAGGCGCTCTCCTCTGCTAGGCCGGCCATATGGACCAGCAGCCCCAGTCCCATAACCTCTTCCTTCATCCCGCGCCACCACTTGCATGCCTGTCGCTGCCTCCTCGAGTACCACTATCCCCTTTCATACCCTCTCTCTTTACTATAACCATTCACAGGATGACGATACCGATCAGCTGCAGAGCGCTCTACAGCAGGCGGATACCTGCATCGGTCATGAAACTGTCTTAGTGTATCATTGGAAAAAAATAAAAAAAGAATAAATAGTATGTCATGATATAAAAGAAATCTCGAACTTAAAACATTATCATTGTATTGCGCAAAAATGTCACCTAAGATCGCATACCTGTCGAAAACATAGCGATCACGGCTCCCATATTTGTTATCCTTGCTGTTGTAACGATCCCTATCTCCACAGAGTCCTCCATCATTGCGATCATCCACGCATCGATCGTGACCTCCGCCAAGGTAGTCTCCACAGCCACCACTACCTCAAAGCCTGGAGTGTGAAGAAAATGTGCCTCCAACCACACCTCGCCCACCACTGGAATTTCGGGCCCAATGTCCTGGGCGACCACACTTGAAACAGTCATCTTGCCCAGCAGGCCTGTCTCTACCATAGCTTCCACTGCCAGCCAATGAGTAGCCTCCCCTGTAGCCATGATCTTCCTCAACTCCCATTTTGGGTTGAGCCTTGTTCACAGATATGACCCCATCACCAAACTCTCCTCTGTGCTTTTCTCTGATAGCATCATCCATGGCCCGGCAATCTGCATATGTAAAAACCCCAATCAACATGGGCGGCCTGAATCTGTTCCCAACATGATCTACATGAACACAGAAGGGAAGCTGATGCCAGGGAATAGCATGACCATGAATGATCCCAAGCCATAGCAAAAATGCAACACTAATAAATTGGCACGATAGTAATTCGTAAAGAAGATGAAATTAGCAAAATGACATTTATGAGATAAATTATAACCATAATAGGCAAACATTTAAAACTTGCTCCACACTAACTAGACAGTAATTTGATCAAAAGCATCTCATCAGAATCTGGAACTTTTAACATACCTGCAGTTGGTGCTAATGATGCTTCGCAAATAAGATAAATAATGACCACTTTCCCGGAAAATTAAACAGGTTAAAAAATCAAAGCCACACTGTTGCACGGAATTTATAACATTAGCATAAAAAGTGGTGATATGATAATCAGTCACTAATTATTCCAAAGAATATTGAGAAAAGTAAAATTTAAATATTCAGATTTAGTATTTGTCTTCAGATGGAAATTTAAACTACCACCAGAAAAAAGAAAAAAAAATTATATATGGGAAGTTGAAGAATTTAGTTTGAAAGATCTTTTAGAATTGGTTCTAAAATTAACATTCAGAGATGATTAAGCTGGTAAAATCCGAATTGTTACATAATCAGAATGCAACAAGCAAATAAGGACTTACTTAAAAATCGTTATTATGGATGAGGCATCACTGCATTTTTGTAACTGAAAACAATTTCTAAACAATGCAGAAGAAACTGCAAAACTGCAATCTGTCATCCAACCAAATCTCATATTCCAGTTCCCATAGATTCCTAGACACCACTTGCAGAAAACAGCTGGTAAAAGCCAATCATACAGACAAATACATCAACTTATTGAACTGGACACCAAGGATAGGTTTCAATAAAGATGGTTTATGCTCTCGCTGTTATGCACTGAAATCTGAAACACCATCAAAATGTGAATATAACTGTGATCTCCATCTTGCAGTCACAGACTCAATCTTTCTTAATCCAAACAGGTGAAAACTAGTAATGTATCTCCATGACAAAAAAATATTTGGAAACAATCAATCTATCTGCAACCCAGAAGAACTTTTGTACCCATCATCACACAATTTCTTCATTTTGGAGGTTGTTACCAAATTCTTCGTGGTGCTATTCCATCTACGTTCATTCACCAACCTATCCAGCATGGTAACCGGAGGAATTGTTTATATGAGCAGTCAATAAATGAAGACTTTGTCCACGAATTCATCACAGAAGCAGATAGTTAATCAAGGCATCCTCTAGCAATGATATACAAGATCTGGGATAAATCTATAGCCCATAATGACTTAGCATATACTGTACATTCAGTCATTGCAAAGGTGGCGATAAAAATATATAATGGTCCTAATATAGTGTCTTCTCAGAGAATGGATGGGAAGAGACGAGAATAACAGCTACAATTACCAAAACTCCAAAAGCATTGGATTCACTTAGCAGCAGCCAAGAAAGAAAATGTGAGAAGAGTTGGCTAAATAACAAGTCTTTGAAACTGTTTCCACTAGATTAGAAAGTTAAAATCATGGAATGGTGCACAACCATATCCATGCTCTGACAGAAAATGCAGAAAATTGGCCTGATCATGCACCAAAAGTAGCCTAATTGTTGTAGCACGATAACAGAGAAGTTCAAAGCAGCCAAATCACCACAAACAAAGATGAAGAGCAGAACTTTAGAATCTCACAGAGTCTGCCACAACAAACAGGAAGAAAGCATCTCATTTCTCGAAAAGCGGAACACCACCTCTTCCTTTTACAAAGTGCACCATTTTGTTTGATGTATCCAAAGTTGCTTCAAACCTCCGGACCGCTATTGTAGAAATGCACTATAATCAACATTCACATGCATTGACAATCACCGCAAGCTCACAAACCAGGAACAAGATGTCTGATAAATGATGCAACGAGAGAAAAGTAAATCAACATACTGTCATGGTGTGACAGCCGTTGCATAAACTCCACAAATTACACGACATTTTTGACAGCACCAAATAACTGTCTGGTTCCCCCATCAACACCCAATAATATACCATGCTCAGCTCGGAAATTTGTTTCAAACAACTCAGAGAGTTTCTCTTATCCCCAACTAGAAAAATAGTTGTAGAGCCACATGGAAAAAGAGAAATTTTCTTTCATCAGACTGAATTAAACTACATCTTTCCAGGTAGACAGATAGAATGATTATATCTGAATTATTGAATGCTTTAGATCGTTCAGTTCATCAGCCACACTACCCAGATTGGTGAAAATTATGGAAATCAGAAGCTTTTCTATCACAAGTAAATAAGTCTCAGAATTTGCAACATCATACATCTTGTTCATTGGTGGCCCAGTTTTACTGAATTATAACCATTCCAAACTTATAAGAGGAACTTTTTGGGACTCTCAACCAAAGTACCTTCCACCGGATAAGAACTCTTTTTGCAGGTTGCAATCGTGGCAAATCGAGGCATCTCACTTTAATTTGTAAGTTACAAATTATGAATTTATAACAATCAAATTCATTAAGAAATAATTTTTAACATCTAAATTATGGTCCTTAACTCTCTGTTATATTTTGTAAGTCTTAAATTCAAATTTAAAATGTAAAACTGCAGCATTGAGTAGCCATAATACCTTCATTAAGTGTGAAAAATTTTTGATGGGAAGAATTCTATAAATTGAGAGGATTTTACTTTGCAAAGGTCCCTAATCTCGAAATTCTTGTTAAACACCATCTTGAGAGGATTTAGAGAGCTTAGAAGGCTTTAACAACACTCAAAAATGTGAAGAAAAGCAATGGTGAGAGATTGGTTATCCATGACTTTCGCAACTTAAATTTTTAGTTTTTAAAGCATGTTTTAGTATTTTATGCTTACATTTGGTATCAGCGCATGTATATAATCTCTGCCTTACTTACTTTGCTGAGTTGCATGAAAAAAAATATGAAATATAATTATGGGTTTTGTTAAAATTTTTATTTTTCATGCAACTTATGTTTTTATATTTTTATTAAAAAAATATATATTATAAATTATTTTAGCATTGAATTTATAATATTTTGGACGTAAAAAGTATTAAAAACGGTGTCCAAAATAGTTAAAAATTGGTCGGATAAGTTTTCGGATTCGTGGGTTTGAATTCAGGTCGAGTTGACCTGGCTGGAGGTTGAAGAAGACCCTTACCAGTGGATGACTTGTCGGTCGTCTTTAATATATATAGATGACATGTCATACGGGTTTGTCTTTAGTATTTGAAAAATATATTAGAATGGGCTGGATTCAAACCCAAACCCATATATAGCAAGCCTTAACCACTGAACCATGACCATTTTTATGATATTTAGACACATTTAATATTTTTATCTGTTTTTAATGTTAATATTAATTGCATAAATAAAAATAAAAAATACCCATTATTAAATTTGTGACTTGTATTTAAAATATATTTATAAATATTTTAATACGATTAAATTTATTTATAATTTATTTTTTAATTAAATTAAATTTTATAATTTAAATGTTTGAATTTATGCATATTATTTATGTCATGTTATATGCATAATTTGGATTTAATTATTTTAAGCGTATATTTTATGTTTTATGATGTAATAATATAATTTTTTGAATTTATGTATTTTATATTTTTTATACATACATTTTAGAACAGTAAAAATAGTATGCAAATACATTAAAAAAAATACATAAAATTTAATTAAATGTAAAAATTTCATATTAAAGTATTATTGTTAAGTATAGTTGTAGTATTTTACTTGCTTATAATTACATGTTTGGAAAAATTCTGTCTAAAGAGGTTGGGTTTTAAGTGGGACCGCTTGTGACCCCTCCAATCTTTCTTGGAAATTGACCTACTATGATTGTTAGCTAAATATATTACTCTCTATTACCTGTACAATAAATATAGAAATATTTTGGATAAAATTTCTATAAGGCATATATATTTATTGAAATGTCTTAGTGATCCATAAAAAGTTTAATATATCAGGGAGTAGCCACAACATCCCTAAATTAGATAAAACTTTATATTGTATAAGGATCATATATAATTTAAGACATTAATTGTAATTGATCATACTAGATGTGATAAATTTTATCCCTCAGGAACTTTTTTTACATTTATATGATTAATTAGGATAAAATATTATATTATTTTTCTTAATTTACCCACATGAGTTAAGAAATTGGAGATAATATAATAGTTTTATCATTAAGATATGTGAATCTATTTGAATAAAATATTTGACCTACAGATAGTATTTTACGTCATGCGATTCATATTTTATGCATATTTTATATTGATAAAATATGATAATGTTTAAGCCTCAATAAAATTCATCATAAGTATGCATTTTTGCAACATTACAACCTACAAATATATTTGATATCAACTTAGATGTTCCTGAACTAGCAGGAGATAATTATAAGATATGGAAAGAGAAAATATTGTTGTATTTAAGGTGGCAGGATATAGATTATGCTATACGGAAAGATGAACCATCACTTATTACTGATGCTAGCACTCTAGCACAAATTAAGCTTTATGAACGTTGACAGCGATCTAATTGTCTTAATGTAATGCTCATAAAGACTAAAATTTCTGCTAGTATACGTGGTTCAGTCGCTCAGCATGATGATGTCCGTGTTTTGATGAAGGCTATTAATAAACAATTTGAGTCATCAGATAAAGTATTAGCCAGTACCCTTATTATGCAATTCTCTTTCGTGAAACTTACCACCATCACCGGTGTGCGAGAGCACATCATGAAGATAAGAGATATTGCGACTTAATTGAAAACTCTTGATGTGACAATGTCTGAACCTTTTCCTTGTGCACTATATTTTGAATTCACTTCCTCAACCATATGGACCCTTTAAAATTTCTTATAACATACATAAAGATAAATGATCTATTAATGAATTGATGACCATGTGTGTTCAAGAAGAGGGAAGGTTAATTGCAGAAATGGGAGTAAACATTCAAGAGTGCACATTTGGCAATAAAGGGAAAGATTAAGAAGAAAGGGAAAAACAAAATACTTATCCAAGCTGAAATAAAGAAAGAATCCAAATGTTTCTTTTGTAAGAAAAAGGGGCATATAAAGAAGGATTGTATCAAGTTTCAGCAACGGCTTATTAAGAAAGGTATTTCTTTTTCTTTTGTAAGTTATGAATCTAATATGACTAAAGTTTGTCATAACACATGGTGGATTGACTCTGGTTCTACAATCCATATTACGAACGTTTTGTAGGGCTTGCAAAACCTAAGGAAACCAGTGGGAGCTGAGCGTTTTATCTATTCTGAAAATAAGATAAGTTCAACTGTAGAGACTATTGAGACATGCAGTTTGGTTCTCAATAGTAGTTTTGTAATGAATCTAGAAAAGACCTTTTATATTCTTAATTTTTTTAGAAACTTAATTTCTATTTCTAGACTCGTACCCTATGGATATTCCTTCAACTTTTCGGATTCTTTTACGAAAATTTTTTATAAATCAAATCTTATTGGAAGTGGTACATTGTCTAATGGTCTTTTTCATATTAATTTACAAAATAATGCTTGTTATAATATAATGCATACTCATGCTGGTATAAAAAGACATGTTATGAATGAAAATTCCTCTATGTTGTGGCATCGGAGATTAGGATATATCTCCATAGAAAGAATCAAACGGTTAGTAAATGATAAAGTACTTAGTGCTTTAGATTTTATTAATTTTGAGACTTATGTGGACTGTATAAAGCCTAAACAAACCAATAAGTCAAAGAAAGGTGCCAAGAGGAGTTCAGACTTATTAGAAATCATATATACAGATATTTGTAGTTTCAATACAGACTCATATAGTTATAAGTATTTTATCACTTTTATTGATGATTATTCACGATTTGTGTATCTTTACTTGTTGAATACTAAGGATGAAGCATTACATGCTTTTAAAATATTCAAAACTGAAGTAGAGAAACAATGTGGTAAGCAAATAAAAATCATGAGATCAGATAGAGGTGGTGAATACTATGGTAAATACACAGAGAATGGACAAGCACTTGGGCCATTTGCGAGATTTTTTCAAGAGCATAGGGATCGTTGTCCAATATACTATGCCTGGTTCTCCAAACCAGAATGGTGTAGCAGAAAGAAGAAATCAAACATTATTGGATATGGTACGAAGTATGCTTAACAACTCCAAACTTCCTAAGAAATTGTGGACAGAAGCTTTTAAGACAGCTGTGTACATATTAAACCGGGTTCCAACTAAGGCTGTTTCAAAAATAACATTTGAGTTACGGAAAGGATGGAAACCGAGTTTGCAACATGTGCGCATTTAGGGGTTGTCCTTTATGAAATAAAAGTTTACAATCCATAAGAAAAGAAATTGGATCCTAGAACCATAAGTGGATATTTCGTTGGATATTCAGAAAGGTCTAAAGGATACAAATTTTATTGTCCATCATATCACATTAAGTTTGTGGAATCAAGAAATGCTAAGTTTCTTGAGAATGACTTGATCAATGGGAGGTATCAATCCCAAAACATAGTTTTTGAGAATGATCATTCAGAACCATCTACTTTAAGTACTAAAGTGATGTCATCAAAAATATTCCTTCGGTATAAATGGATGTTATTCAACCAAATGATAATCAAATTTCACAAACTAGTGATGTCTTAGTAGATCAAGTTGTTGAACAACCAATTATGTAACATAATCCTCAGGAAAATGTTGAAACAACATTAAGAAGATCTACTAGAGTAAAAAGATCACCAATTTCTAGTGATTATATTGTGTATTTACAAGAGCCAGACTATAATATTGGAGCTGTAAATGATCCAGAAACGTTTTCACAGGCCATGAATTGTTAGCAATCTGACTTATGGTATGATGTCATGAAAAGATGAAATAAATTTTATGTCAATGAATGGAGTCTGGAATCTTGTTGAGTTGGCTAAAGGATTTAAATCATAGAGTGTAAATTGATATTTAAAACCAAAAAGGATTCATTAGGCAACATTGAAGATACAAGGCAAGATTTGTTGCTAAAGGATTTACTCAGAAAGAAGGAATCGATACATAGAAACATTTTCTCCTATGTCAAAGAAAGATTCTTTTCGTGTGATTATGGCATTAGTAGACTCATTTTGATTTAGAGTTACATCAAATGGATGTGAAAATAGCATTCCTTAATGGAGATTTGGAAGAAGAGGTTTATATGAAACAACCTGAAGGATTTTCTTCCAGTGATGGTGAACATTTGGTTTGCAAACTTAAGAAATCTATATATGGATTGAAACAAACCTCTCGACAGTGGTATTTAAAATTTCATGAAATTATTTCTTCATTTGGTTTTAAAGAAAAATATCATGGATCAATGTATATGTCAGAAGGTTAGTGGGAGATAAAATTTGTTTTCTTGTTCTATATATGGATGATATACTACTTGCAACCAATAATAAAGGGTTTCTATATGAGGTAAAATAATTTTTTTCTAAAAATTTTGATATAAAAGATATGGGTGAAGCATCTTATGTCATTGGCATCAAGATACATAGAGATAGACATAGGAGTATTTTAGGTCTATCTCAGGAAACCTATATCAAGAAAGTTTTAGAAAGATTTCGGATGAAAGATTGTTCTCTAAGTGTAACACCAATTGTTAAGGGAGATAAGTTCAATTTGAGCCAATGTCCTAGAAATGATCTCAAAATGGAATAAATGAACAACATTCCATACGCTTCAGCTGTTGGAAGTATTATGTATGCTCAAGTTTGTACAAGACCTGACGTAGCTTTCGTAGTTGGAATATTGGGAAGATATCAGAGTAACCCAGGAATGGACCACTGGAAAGCTGCAAAGAAAGTTTTAAGGTACCTTCAGGGACCAAAGATTACATGCTTATGTATAGAGCGAACTTAACAATTTGGAAGTAGTTGGCTACTCAAATTCTGACTTCGCTGGCTGTGATGATTCAAGAAAATCAACATCGGGATACATCTTTATGTTAGTAACAGAGCTGTATCTTGGAGAAGCGCTAAGCAATCACTGATTGCTACTTCCACTATGAAAGCCAAGTTTGTTTCGTGTTTTGAGGCCACCTCTCATGGAGTTTGGTTAAAGAGTTTCATATCTGGGCTTAGACTTTTGGATTCAATTTCTAGGCTATTAAGGATATATTGTGACAATTCAGCTGCTGTATTTTTTGGCTAAGAATAATAAAAGTGGGAGTTGAAGTAAACACATCGACATTAAGTACTTAGCCATTAAAGAACGTATTAAGGAAAATAAAGTGGTTATTAAGCACATCAGCACTGAATTGATGATTGCAAATCCTTTAACAAAAGGCATGCCACCATCAAGGTTTAAGGATCATGTAATACATATGGGATTTGGTTCTAATATGTAAATTCATTGTAATATGTAAATTCATTGTTATTTATGAAACTTTGATTATTTATTTTCTAATAAAATGTGCACATTTATTTGAAAGAAAACAAAGATTTGTATTAGACCTAAAATAAGCATGAAGTTTATTCATTAAGTTATGATCATTATGTGGGACCAAGAATAAACATAGGGTTTATTCATTAAAATTAACATATTAAAGTTGTAGTAAGAAGTATCATATATCTGTAATACATGGAAGAGAAATTATCAATTTTGATAATATATCACCATGATTCATGTATGTTATTTCTTGTATGTGAGAATTTGAAATTTGCAGGTCAAGTGGGAGAATGTAAATTACAAATTATGAATTTATAACAATCAAATTCATTAAGAAATAATTTGTAACATCCAAATTATGGCCCTTAACTCTCCATTATATTTTGTAACTCTTGAATTCAAATTTAAAATGTGAAACTGCAGCATTGAGTAGCCATAATACCTCTATTAAATGTAAGAAATCTTTGATGGGAAGAATTCTATAAATTGAGAGGTGTTTTGCTTTGCAAAAGTCCCTAAGCTTGAAATTCTTGTTAAACACCATCTTGAGAGAGATTTAGAGAGTTTAGAAGGCTTTGGCAACACTCAAAAACGTGAAGAAAAGCAATGACGAGAGGTTGGTTATCTATGACTTTCGCAACTTAAATTTTCAGTTTTTAAAGTATGTTTTAGTATTTTATACTTACATAATTGCCTTCCATGAACCATAATCCACATAGACAGAGAATGTCCGTTCATTTGAATGCTTACTGGCTGGAAAATCTAAAATAATCATCCATCTTAATCTAATCACACAAATGACATTGAGCTTCAGCAATTCAATTCTGATCAAAAATACCTCTAAAAAACCCATCTACAGTATCTCAAAAGTTCATGCGGTGCATTCCAGGGGAAAAAAAACAAAACAAATAGAAAAATTAATATAGTGAAAAAAATAACTAAGAATGATAACAAATGCCATCAAAATCTAAATACTGTTGCAGATATCGATTAATGTGAAAAATTTGAGAGACAAGGCTAACATTTACTTGCATGGATTGAAATTAACATCTCAACATCAGCTATGCTTTAATTTACAAATGGAGGATGAAACTTCTTCTCATCCCCTTTCATTTGCCTCATATATTGGGTGCAGTGACAGAGAATATAGCAAGTTTCCTGAAACATGTTCATGAGTTCAGAGAGACTGCCATAAATTTTTGATCTGTCAACCATGGTCAAACATGAAAATGAGGACATAAAATGGAGTGATATTAATACTCAACCTAACAAAACCTCAATACCAAACTAGCTGAGGTCCAAAACATATAATGAAAAGTGAAACTACACGCCTTCATCTATCAACCACCATCAAAATGAGTATAAAAAATTGAAGTGATGTGCGTACTCAACCAAACAAACCCCATACCACACTAGTTGAGGTCCAAAACAGATAATGAAATGTGAAACTACATGCTGATGATGCCACATTTTAAAGCTTATAAATTTTCCTCAATGATATTTAAGAATTAGGTGTGAATTTCTACAGTATGAGATTCTTAGCTGCCGATAAAAAGACAAATATTATTTAATGGATGATTAAAGGATGAAAACATAAATCCGGTGGTTCTATCTTATGACAACAAACTAATCACCAAAAGACCCTATGCAATCAATTATAATTTATAAATCAATGTAGTTTTTCACCACATGGCATTAGCATTTTTTTTTCCTTATATTTGATAGAAGTAAAAAGAAAAAAAATTGTAGATGAACAATAAATGCATATTATTCGAACTTACCTACCTAAATGGGCTTTCTTTTGGAGGGTGTTCCCATCTTCTAATCCAACCAAAGTTTTCTAGTATTCTAGATCTCTCCTATTATACTCATTTAATGATCACATATAATTGATAGTTCAACATTTGATTTTAGTAATGCAAATATGCATAACCGTATAATGAAGTTCAACAACAAAACATTAATATAGTAGGACTGCAAATTATTGTCTCCCCTTCGAACCACTATGAATACATGTCAACAAAAGAACTTGAAGATCAAGCCCTTTTGATATATCAAGCTAATATGACATTTTATAGCTTCAATTAATTTATCAAGGTTCACAAATTTTTAAATGATCTAGTATTTGTGCAAATATCAAGGTAAGAGACAAAGTAAAGTGAGAATTTCTTTCTGATTTCTCAGAAACCAAACAGAGGACAGATAAACCAAAGAAAAAGCTAAGAGAAAGAAAACGCAAAGCTTTGAACCACGGTAAAAAGTAGCTGACACTCAAGATTTTTGCCAAAACGATTAAACGCGTTTTCAAGCTGTCGTTCGGTAACGTTCCAGGACAGTCCACCGACAAATATCCGGTTCTCGTCTTGTCCGGCCATTATTCTCGCTCGCATGCACAAAACACACGGTTACCGCACACAAAAACGCTGATGGATTAGCTCAATTAACCAGAAGCTGAAACCCTACGGCCCTATCTGTTTAAGAGAACGGAATGTTTTTCCTTGCCTTCTAGTTACCTATATTTTCCTGACAAATGAATTTGCGAAAACCTAGGACAATGAGTAGACTGTTCGGGGACGTGACTGGTTTAATGCTGCTGCGTATGGTTGTACCTTGCGAATGGCTATCCTAATGCTCGGTAATTTTGCCGCATAACCTTTTAGACAGACATGGGCCTTTATTTGGGATTCAATGTTTGGGCCTCATCAACTGGATCAACGTTCAAGCCCTTCCAGAACCCTAACAATTTTTCTTTATTTTTTATTTTTTACGTGAACGAATGAATATTTGAATCAAAAGTTTCCATGCTTGGAAAGACGAAGAGATGACAACAAATTGGTATCCATAGTATGCTCACAAAGTTAAATGATTACATCACATGAAATCCATAAATTACACAAACTGTAAACGAATCAGTATACACGTATCAGTATCAACCGGAGATTGAAATGTGTTACACTTGGAGATCTGGTCAAATTATTCAGGCAGGAATGGCAACCTGGTAACACTAGTACCTCCATCGTTGCCAGTTAGTGATTTTCCGGATGTTTCTTTTTGTGAAGTTGAACCAGACTTGGAAGATTTCGTAGAAGACTTTTTGTTTAGTCTATGGGGAAGAATCTGCAACCTGGGGTTCAGCTCAGTACCTGAATTTTCGGCTGCCAATTGATAGCTTTCTACAAGCTCAAGCTGCCGAGCAACTATTTCAGAACGTCTTGGGAGAAGCTCCACCGGCTCTCCTCCTGGAATTACGATATACTCAATTGCCAGGCGAACCTCCTATCATAAAAAAGAGAGGGAAGTAAAATAAAGAACATTTTATGTCCAGCAGAATGAAAGTTTGTCTGGTACAAGGCAATTATAGAAATCACAGCCAGTGTAACATCACACAAATGAGAGTTGTACCTCCAAAGCATCAATCTCTTCCAGGGTGGGTTTTCTCTTAGGTGCATCATCTTCAATTTCAATGTCCAAGGATTTTTTGAATGGCAGTTTTGATGTTGAGCCAAATGATTCCATTCCAAGAATCATACGAACTGCCTTGACCATTTGTGCCATGGTGTTTGACTGCAAGATAAAACTGAACGATAAAACAACTTTTTCACTTAAGTCTGTCACAACATTTTGTGACAGCATCTGGAACCATTCAAAACAAATTCAAGAAGGCCACATCTGTGGCTTATTATCACAGACAATTTAGCCCAAAGTGTTGTAGGAATATCATTTTCCTCAGTATAATTATTTCATGGGTAATAATTATAGATACCTTGATAACAAACACAGGCAGCTGGTGGAATTTAGCAATTCCACGGATCCAAGGGTTCTGCTTCAACTCAGAACCAGATGCAAGAATTGCATCGGCTGTTCCAATGTCATCAGTTACATCTATTTGATCCTCCAGTCCCATTACCTTCGCTACTTGTAATAGATCAGCTTCAAGGATCTACAACACATAAAATATAACAGAAATGTTATCACTATCATCTTTCAAGCTTAGGCAACCAAATAGAAATCGCTGCAGCCCTCCCTGACACCAAAAGGGGAAAAAAACCAATTTTTAAGTTTCTGATAAGACCCAAATGATGCATTACGATGCTCATCCCAAAATATTAGACCCACAAATATTTTGAATCATAAAATTGAAAAGACCATTAAATTACATGTGAATAAAAAGTAGTTCTTCCATGAGTATCCTGATTAAGTATTGTGTGGAGTAATATTGGGATGGATACAATATTTACCTTGTATGTATAAACAGACACTGGTGAGCTGGTCTCTCTCACAGATCTGTTAGTGCTCTGTTTCTTGAACTGAATTGGAGTGTAATCTTCACTTTCTGACACTGGTGAACTGGTCTCTCTCACAGATCTCTTAGTGCTCTGTTTCTTGAACTGAATTGGAGTGTAATCTTCACTTTCCTCATCAGATTCCATATCAACCCTTTTGTCTTCATTAATAGTCAATTCAGATTCTTCTGGATAGCTTTCTCTGGATATCGGAGCAGATTCCAGAGGCTTGTCATGTTCAGCATCCATTTGGCGGATTTCAAACAGTGGAGATTTTCCTATCACCCAGAGGAGCCTCAATCTTAGATAAATATTTACCTAAAATCTTCACTTTATGGTAAGTGCACAGGCCCTGTTTAGAAAGAAGGACTTTTAAAGAAAAATGCACAAAAATACCTCCCAATATAGCATCTACTGTTGCATCTAATCTGTGGTGAACACGACATTCAGTCCTGGATATCATTTCAACAGCGCATGTAAAAGTCGCAGGCCCTTTCCTTTCGAGAATTGTCTTCTGCACTTTCCTTTTCCTTGCTTCCTCATCGCCAAGAGTTACACTCTACTTCAAGAAGAACAAGATTAGAAATTAACTCAAGTAGGCTGGATTTTCATTATCATATGTAAATTGTGGAGGGAACATTATGCAGATTTATTTCTTTAAATAGAACACCAGTTTCCAAGATCAAAACCAAAGTGGGGGTACTAATCAATTCAATTGGTAAAGCCTAGTTGGGGGCTACAAGAGATACTGGGTTTGTATCTTGCTCGAACCGTGGTTGGTTGGGGCTCGGTATATGTTAAAGAAAAAGAAAACAGAATTGAATTGAATAATCCCACAACACATTCCAACAGGCAGAATAATTTCTAAATTGTATGGGATTCCTGGGGATAAATACAATGTGAAGGACCATGAAGATTCTATGCACCTCTATGCCCCCAACAAGGATCTGGAGAGATGGATTCTTAATTATGTTATCTATAGTCATTCCATGAGCTGTTCCAACTAGCTGGACTCCTCGTTGAGCAATAGTGCTGGCAGCTAATGCTTCAAGCTCTGTTCCAATTTCATCGATTATGATGGTTTCAGGCATATGATTTTCAACTGCTTCAATCATAACCTGCAAGCAGATGGAACAAAAGAATATTAAAGATGCATAATTATTGGAAAAGAATCTCCAAGGTTATTATCTGTGGACACTGGCAACACACAAAGCTGGAGAATTTAGTTCAACACTCACATTATGTTGCATGTTAACATTAGGAACTTGCATCCTTCTAGCACGACCTATTCCAGCATGAGGGACATCTCCATCACCTCCAATCTCGTTTGAAGTATCTACAATGACTACGCGCTTCATGTGGTCATCTGCCAACATTCTTGCTATTTCTCTGCACAAATAAAGACTCTTCAGATTCATAACACTGAATGATATATTGGCATGCTAATTTTAGAGAAGTCATGTTAGTATCAAACATTATCATTTTTTCAATTCTTCGCATTCCAAAACTTGACAAGCTTTATACAACAGTGGCATGCACCTTCTGAAAATTAAATTAAAAATCAATCACAATCATAGAAAAGCAAAAAAGCGAAAATTCTCATGTCTAGTCTTAAGAAAACACATGACATCAAAAGAAAAGTGAAGATAGGAGTACAGAATCACCAGCTTACACATTATGGTCCTTTATTTAAAAAAAAATGAGAGCATATATATGATGACTAAAATCATATTTTGAGTGATCACATGGAAAGCTCAATACCTGATTAAAGTTGTTTTACCAACTCCAGGAGGACCAATGACCAAGATGGAACCTCCTCCCTCAACCAAGTCACGTATAATCTCAGCACTTCCAGATACTGCTCGACCCACTCGACAAGTGAGACCAATGATTTTCATTTTGCGGTTTCGAATAGCACTTATACGATGCAAGGATCTATCAATACCTGAACGGTTATCATCCGAAAAATCACCAACCTGAAAAGATCAATTAATTTCACATAAAATATTCTCCAAATTCCACATTCCTATGAATATCTAAATTCCAACACCAGAGATACAGATTTCAAAAAATCTCTTACAATAGAACATTCTAATGTATTGCATCTGTGTATAATCAGCATACCCAATCACAAGAGAGACCAAGATTTACCATCCTCCTAATTTAGTATATAGAGTACTAAAATGTAATTGCACGACAGTACACAAAAAAGAGAAAAGGTGAATGAGATCTCAATGTATCTACCGTTACAGTAATAAGACAAGAAAATATTAAAATACAGCTATCGCTTTCAAAAACTAGAGAGACCACCGCTTAACTATGGTAAAATAAAACAGTTTCATATTAGAAAGCTGTCCGAATTAGATCTGTCTATTATTCTCCCCACAGATACAAAACAATTATCAAATGTTAGTCCTGTCAAAATCGGGCCCTGGCAGGGGAATTCTTGGTGGTTGTTGTGACGTCATCTTCCATGAAGTATTCCCTCTGGAATCCATGCACTAACATGTTATAAGCACAAAACTCAGACTAGCCACACAACAAATTATTTGAATAAGCATACTTCATTGTAGTCCTTCTTTGGAGATACTATTAAATAAATTAAAACGTGAACAAAGATCAATTTGAAGAACATGATCACACTTAAGCTTTGAACCAAAAGACGTTTTCCGAATAGCATAGTCAAATTAGATACACAAGCAACTCTGTGTACATAATACGATCCATCATATGGAACTCATATAGTCAAATATGATATATTAATATCACCTTAGATATTGCAAGGTTCAAATCTTCATGCTTCACAACCTGCTCTGAGATCACCCAATCCCCAGAAGGAAATCTGGCCAGAGGCTTCCTTCCCACATCCATCACTACTTCAATCAAGTCACCAAGCTCTTTGTGCACACGTAACTCTCTCCTCATCCTTACTGGCAACAATTCCAGAAACATCTCCAGCTCAGAATCATCCAAGGACCTCGAAGTCGAGGCCACGTTCGGAGAATCCATGGCTGACACATTTCTAGACGCTGCCCAATCGGTCGGCCGCCTGACATTCGGCTGCTGAATTGGCTTCTGAGAGGCGACTGTTTTACGAGCGCTGCGGGTACGACGAAATGGCGAAGATATCGACGTGATGAAATTAGTGTTATGGATGTAATTTAGAGTTGAAATTGGGACTTGGTTCGCAGCGTACCATGAACCGCTTATGTCCATAAGCACAAACCGGGAGCTCAAAGATCTCATTGTTTTCTAGAAGAAAAAAAAATATATTCTATTTCTGTGTTTCTTTTTTTGGGTGTTTTGTGTACAGCAAAAGCAGGGAGCGTGAAGAACTTAGAGGATACGAAGCTGAGGAATATTGAGAGGGATATTCTCGCAGCCTCTGTTTTCGCGTGTTTTCTTTATTTGGTGTTTTTCTGAAGCAAAATTGGAGACCGAGAAGGGGAAGAAGATATATACATATACATATACATGCATACATATATATATATATATATATACACACACACGATAGGGATCTAGGACTAGTACACTACTAAGTTTATATGTACTTTCTGCTTTTCTCTTTTCTGTGTTTCTGCTTTCTGTGAGGTTTTGATTTTGCGAAGAAGAGGATATGGAGAGGAAGATTCGGAAGGATCTCTGAAGGGATTGGAGGGACGATGGTGAAGTGGGTCCAAGAAAATAGAAGACAACAAACACTTTAACGACCGTGGAAGCAAAGGCCTCCGGACCACACAAGTTAGAAGAACAAGTTGAAGCTGTGTTGGGTTGGCTTGATTCTTGGAACTCTTCGGAAAGACTTTTCTGTAGACATCTCCTCAATCACATAACAATAATGATGCAAAATTGCATGCAAACTTTTCATAAAAGAAAAAGAAAAAATAATGATATAAAAATTGAACAGTCCAAACTAGTTGATCAGTCAATGAAATTTGGATCAATGTCTTGGTCTAATTGGGCTGATCAAATTCAGTTCACATCTTGCAAGCCTTGCATGATTTATCAAACAAGAGAGTGGGAAAAGTAAAACCGGTGGAACTTGAGCCATCGGAAGTCAGACAAAGAAAAGGCCAATAATCGATGAAATAGAATAAAAGAGCTTATCATTTCTCTTACAAAGCATTTCATCATTTACATTGTAGTAATGAGTTAGTGCCAGCTACAGACTGTACTGTAGAATGTAGTAGAGACTATAAGGCTACAGAAGTCAGAAGATGTGCTGTAAAATGGTGGTGAAGATACGATAAACCTTAAAGCTGAGATTAGTAGTTTAATTCACTCTATTCCCAACCCATCAATATGTTTCTCACATGATCTTGGATTTTGTTCCTTGGCACAGGATTGCAGTCTGCTTCATCGAGTAAGATTCTATATACTTCCCACTCTCGATCATGGATCTTGTGTCGCGCTATTTTTACCTAGATAATTCCAGATACAATGAAATAGCATCACCTATTAGGTTATTTAGAACAGGATTCGTTTATGAGAGTCAAAATTTGATCAGATATAATACCGAAAAGATGCTGATGTTGAGATTTTTGAGAGCCAACGCAATATCATGTAAAACAAGAGGCCGGCCCCTGAGAGACAATTCGACAGGATTAGCAACCAACAGTTCAGTATCAGGGCCCTTGCTCACTACTGCAACTCTTAGAGGTTGCAGAAGCTCCATTCGCAGACGAGAGCATAATGCATCTTGTCTGTTGGGGTCAACTATCTTCTTCCCATCTGCTTGCATTATGAACAAGTCCGCCTCACAGTTCCCTTTCTGGTTTGCAAAAAATCTTCCATAAGAAAGCTGACATAATGAGAAATTATGTTCCAGGATCAGCATCAAAAGAACTAGAACTCAATGATCTATAGCAATACGAAAGTAAATGACTAATATTTAACCACCTGGATATTGTAATCCTTCAGGGTTCTCATGATATCGTAAATGAGACCCTTGTGATCCTGGCAGAGGATTTGAATTAGGGTATGAGAAGGGCTGAGAGAATTGTCCACTGCAATGGACATTGGGGTAGAAGCAAGATATCCACTTGGTTGTCCAGCAGGCAGTTCCAAGCAGAACATGTCTTCTGTGATTGCAGCAGGAAGAAATGAGGAACCTTGGGAGCATGCAGTGATTTCTTGGCCAGCTAATTCAATCTCACAACTTATCAAGGTATTCCCTAAGACAGCTTCCAAATGCTGAAATGTCTCCTCTTTCCGCCTCCCTGTATGAAGCAACTCCCTGAAGAAAAAGAAAAGCAGATCTTGTGCTTAGCCACAAACACAAAGAAGAAATGACATCAATTTTCCACAAGATCAGTTCAAATTGACCAGCCACAAAAAACCTTTTTTGAGGGAGAAATTGTGTTGATTAAACCATATTTCTGGTGCATTTACATGTCTTTGATGGAAACCTAACCACTACACCATTGCTATTTTCCTTCACAAATCAATTAGAGACAATTGCTATAGCATGCTTGAGGAATCCCTTTGATCAGACACTTCAAAAAAAAAGAACATTTAAATCAGAACGGATATAAACAGCTTGTTCATCAGTTTGATGCAATGATCCTCCACAGAATGACTACTTGAAGCTATTTCTCAATATACTACAATTTCAAAGTTTTAAAAGTTGTTTATAGCTTAAAAATTCTAAACATTGCTAACTTCAAAAGCATTTGCTAATCTACCCAGACACTCATCTTTAGATAGTAATCAGGAAACCAAACATTGATTTGATCAAAAGAATAATAGTACTCTTTGTTAAGATGCACTCACTTTATGGACTTCTATAAAAACTACTTATTGTGTAAACACAGTATTACCCACTCCCATTTTTTTCATTTTTATCTTTTGTGCCCTTTTGAGCAGACAAACTGATTCCATAATCTGAATCAGCAGGACAAAGCTAATAGTTACACCGCCATTCTATATTTAATCAAAATAGTTGCCAACCCAGGAGTTACAGATTTCATGAGCCATTAAATCTCTTAAATGGATTAGCCTAGTCCACATGTAAAGAATAACATCTTTTTATCACTTTTGTTACCACCTGCAAGATGCAATTTTGTTTCGTAAGATTCTAAACTCTCTTTACTTTTTCTTTCTTGTATCAAAAGGACTATTAAAATTTAAGCAAACAGAAAAGGGCAAAGGAGCTTAACAGTCTAGTAATAAAGTTAAGGCAAATGTTTTCAAGAATATCAAACCTGGTATCAGTGACAAAAAAGAGGTCCATTACTCTACCATCTGGAGTAGTGAATACTTTTACTTTTTTTATTGTAAGCTCCAGCTCACAAAGAACCTCAGTTACATCTACAAGGAGGGAAAGGAAAATAAATCAAACTTAGTTGAATGATTTAGCTGCTCCATAACAGCTAACTAACAATACTCATGTACAAAAAAATGAAACATCCATTAGAGGAAAAGAGACAAAATTATACTTTAATACAACAAAAAGTCGTTGAATATGACCCTTATGACCGAGCCTTTGGACAGAAATTAATTAAATAAAGTCAAAGAACTGGGCAACTGATATATCTATGAGAAGTAAAGGAATTCATTATTTTATCGTTTTTTTCACTTTAAAACATCTCTATAGTCTTTTCCAAGACAATTTTTGCAAGTGCTAAGCAATATATCTAAAAATAATTAAAGAGAAAATGAAAAGCATTACTGTCAATCTATTCTCAGAAAACTTACAAACAATATCTTGGCATGACAATAATTGAGTTCTCGAAAATCTATCAACAAGTCCTATTTATTTTGAGTTAAGCACAAGACAATAGACTCCATCAAACAAAACAAATTCTTTGAATGAGTGATCAAAAGTTCCCAAACTGGCCGGCACAAGTAAACGATAAACTCATAAATTTTGAGTTCTATTCCTCTGCAACACAATGGAAGCTCCAATGAATTAATTCCCTATTTTAAACTCGCACACCTATTTACTAAGAACAGGAGTCATTATTCCCATCAACATTTTGATTGATTTTTGCATCAATTCAAAATAAATATGATCAGTTATGATCAGTTCCCAAATTTGTCCACACCAACATTAATTGGTTAAGAAAATTTTTTTAAAAATCCCTTTTTCAAGCATGTTACTAAGCACAGGATAACTGGACTATTATTGAAGCTATTTAGCACCGAATATCAATAACACCCACAAAAGATTATCAATTTCAAAGTATGGTCAAAACATTTTCTCAAGAAAATTTTAATTTCAAATGAGGAAGAAAAGAGTACCATGCAAAGAGTCCTTTTCTATCTCGAGAGCACCAGAATTTTAAGAGAAACACATCAGGTGGTTTAGGCTTCTGCTGGTTTTCAATCCGATAAGAATAGATTCTGGATGTTGAAAAATGCGAAGGACACACTTCCAAAAGCCGCTTCTTCAACAAATCCCACCTTGTGTTTGGTTTCCCCGCCACCCATAAGACTAAGTAGCACCATTTCCCATCAGTAGATGCATCTGCAACACCAAAAAATCAACCGAAAATACAATCGCTAATGGTTTAAAGAAAAGAAAAAACAAAACCAATATGAATTTGTCAGTGTTTCATTGAAAATCTTAAATCCAACAAGAACTTGAAAGAGCTAGCACAGTGATTTTACAAAATGTCTAATTGCGTGTGTTATTCTGTTCTAAATCTCAAGGAATGATTACAAGCTTGGTCTAGGAGGGGGGAAAATAAAATAAGAACAAAATAATGTATTAAAAGTACCCATCTTCTAAAAACTAAAGTCCTAGCAAGCAACTTCCAAATTGAGGAAAATGGAAACAAAAAACAGACATCGACCCCATTAGTTGTTTATCTATAGACGAGAGATCCCACTATCACAAAATTAAAAAAAAGAACCAACACTACGTCAATCAACAATCTAAAGATCCCACCGGTAAAAAGCTCCAAAAATCCTCATGAAACATTAGAAAGCAAAACAAAAACAAACAGCACACAACGCAAAACCATTTATCACAAACACGGAAACAAATTCCAAAAAGAAAGCGAAATGAAGAAACTTTACCTCCTCTGCTAATACTCAATCCAAAAAGCAAGACAATCCTGCACAAATCACAGCCTAAGCCAGTCTTGTCAGGACAGTTCACAGTGATCACAGTAGGTTCATCAGGCTTGTCTGCTTGACTTATCACCACAACATCCTCATGCAATATCCCCATTACCACCGTTTTTCAGCTCTGTTTTTTCTCCAGAGTGGACAAGAAATTCCCGGAAATGAACAGAAACCCGGGTGGTTATCTTCGCTTTCTGTTTCTTTTCTTTATTCTGCCTTGATGTGTGTCGTTCAGTTGAGTTGTGGACAGGAGATTCCGTCAAAAGAACGAACAGAAACAAACACAAAAGGACGAAAGAGAGGGATTGTGTTGCTCCACTCTGTTGCTCGTGCTGGATTTTTCCCTCTCACTACTTCCCTTTGGTTTAGGAATTTTAATTTCTCCTGGTTTTCAATTTATAGGTGAGAAATAGAAGCATTTCGAAATTTTCCCAAAACGGGGTCGTATCTCTTGGGTCTCACCAAATTGATTTTGATTAGCAAATTTGACTTATTTTTAAATGATATAATAGCAAATATTTGAACCAATTTCTAAGCCACAATTAATGTCTTGAGATTTCAATTTATTGAAAGATTTTCTTACTATTAATGTTAAAATATTAGTGATAAATTCTTTTTTAAAAAATTATATTTTGGTCATTTTATAAATTATTATCTATTTTAATTAAATTAATAAATATTAAAATAATTAATATATTAATTTTGGTTATTCACAAACATTATAGTAATTATAAATCGTTTTTTTTATAGTAATTAAAGTATGAATTTTTGTATTTTAATTTTACACGAGGCGAAACCATTTTTCCCCACCTCCAATAAAACGAACCTTTGTCTTGGCATTAACTTTGTAATTTGTTCGTAAATTGTTTCTTAATTATCTATTGTTATCGTATTTTTTATTTATTAAATATCAATTATCAATTATTTTTTGTATTTTTATTAAAATAATAATTCACGTCAAATTAGAAAAATCCAAAATCCCGATCAAATTTGATCGAAATCCAATCAATTTAAATGAATTTGATTTAACTAAAAACAAATTTAAAATTAGGAATTATTAATACCTAATTGGAGTTTAGGGTTTCATGCATTTTTCATGAAAACAAACGAAATATTAGCTATCGTCTCCACCAAATTTCTCGTGTCCGGATAACTTGGAGTGTAGGAATGGAACAAAGCATATCACGATATTTTGACGGTATATTTGGTGAGACTTTGATTAGCTACCAGAACGCTCGGTTTTTCACTCGACTCGGGAGAATATTTCATCCATTCATCTGTTAGTTGACTGTCTACCAATTAAATAACAAATAATGCAGCTGGTACGTGACGGCATTTTTGCATCCTCCGATGTGGGATGTAAAGAAAAACAGTGAGGATCGTGGAGTGTGACAGGGCAATGCGGTTGTGAGGCCGGGGAAAAAAGGACAGGGAGTCATGACTTTTCTTAACCGTTAAACAAAGATTAAAGGGCCCACTTGAGAGTTACTTAATCCTAACCTTCTTGGACTCGGGATCGGTCCCAATCCACCCTTTTTGTTCATTGACAATCTTCATCATTTTGGATTTGGTTCGTCGGTCGGTTCAGTCGGCGCAGTTTTATAATCCCAAGTAGCCTTGGTGGGTAGCAAGGCAAGAATAGAACCTACCTACCGTTCATACGTAGCACGATGCAAGATTTGGATCCAGATTACTATTTGCTTCTTAAATTGGGTAATCAAACTAAATTATTGACTAATTATCTCATCATTTGACTTCAACATAATCTGTCTACTGCAGATATTGAGCCTTTATTGATTGCTACGAATATTCGTACGTTCTAATTAGCACTACTAGGAATGCAGGAAACAGTCAATTGAAGGACTAAATTTAGGAGACTTGAGTGACTACTGCAGAAACCATGGTGTTCACTCCACACATGCCATGGCCGCGGCAAAGGCGGTAGTAGCCATGCTCTCCCCATTGCTTGCCCCAGGAATTCTTGATTATCCAGTATGGCTGGTTTCCAAGCCTTAGAATTGAGAAACCCTTGGCGCCGTATCCCACAAGCAGAACGCCGTGGTTCAGCCATCTCTTGCCGCAGATTAGTGGGCACGAGACTCCTCCAATGTAAGTTTGCATGAATACAGCATTCAACCCAACTGCGTTGCATTGTCTCAAAGATTTCAGTTCTACCATACTTCATTAGCAAAAGGTAAAAGAGCAGGAAAGAAAAATTCACCAGCAAGTGGACCACGGTAGACTAGATGTGCGGCGATTTGGTTCTCATCAACGGGGATATTGGTAAAATTCGCAACTCGAACAGCTACTTTCTCTGAATTAAATTGGCATTCACCACGTTTTCCAGTATAAGGATATGAACTCTCTTCTACGAGGCCACCTACCCCGATCAAATACTTGTACGCATTTGTCATAAGGCCTCCAGAACAACCATTGTCACAAGCATCCTTCTCCCTTGCATCACACTGCAAATTAAAACCATTCTCAAAATGTAAAATTTCCTCTCATTGGTTTTGCATATGATGCAAAATCAGGCAGATGAAAAGCAAACCGTGTGGTCGCAATCTACGAGCTGCTGCTCACTAAGATTAAGAAGCTTCCCCGTTGCAATAAAGTTTGCTCCCTCAACAGCTCCTGTAGTGCTAAAAGCCCAGCATGATCCGCAAGTTCCCTGCATAATCAAACAGGGTAAGAACAAATTTAAGCAGTAATTCATGTGGGCAGGGAAGAAAAGTTAGCAGATAAAATACATACCTGCGTCTTGACCTCAGTAACTGCACCTTTCTCTCTCCAATCAAAACTCTCAGGCAATCCATCATACCTCCATCATCATCTTCACCATCTTCTCATCTCCACCGTTCATCACCAGTGGCCCACCTCTCAGCCCAGTGTACTTCTTCTCAAACTCCTCCTCACACAAATCAGAGAAAGGAGTGACGCCATGCACGGCCGTTGGATCAAGCAACTGGTTCTCAGCCGCCTTATTAATATTCCTGGCGAAAATTCCTAGACGGTGCACGTACTCCTCTTTACTAGAATAGCTTTTCCCGTAGTCCTGCATGAACACCTTGAATTTCCTCTCTGCAGTAGATCCCAGAAGACCATTTCCGTAGAATTTATCGTCGCGGGCGGGAGCGTCTGTAACTTGGAGTATGGTAGGGTTTTGTGAGGGGTCATTAAGAGGTGAAGAGAGGGTGAGTGCGTAGGTTAAGAGCGTAACGCCGATGGCGAATGTTGGAGACGGGCTTTGCGGTGCCATCTTCTTCTTCTTCTTCTTCCACAGTTTCTGTTCCAGGTTCTACAAAATCCTGATGGCATATGAAGACAGCATTTGAGTTGGCTTCCGGTTTCCTAATTACTCTTTTGTCCTTCAAAATAATCCTATATAATAAAAAATAAGAAATTTATAAATATAAAATCACGGAATATATATTGTTATTTATTTTTTTTAATTTATAAAAAGAAAACCTGTTGGAAATAATCAACGATATTAAAAACACTTTGAACAACGATTGTTTTAATATCGTGAAGGGTATAATGGTAACAAAGCGTGGGTTGGCAGTCGGCTACATGCTGAGATTTTAGCTGAATGAAGAACACGTGGCGGTCATGCAGAAGCTTTTCACCAGATTGTCTACGTGTATGCCCTACTTTGCTGATTCGTGTTGCTTGAATGCGACAAAGTGGGACGTAATGTTGAGTATAAACGAGAAAGTCCTTCAGATACGAGGCCTTTTTTACAATTTTTAATATATAATATAATTAATTAATTATAAATTAATATATATATATATATTTTATTAAAATATAATTTAAAATATTTATTATTAATTATATTATATATTAATATTTAATTAAAAATTAAGAATAAAAAAATTTTATACATTAATATGTATTTTTATAATAAAGATTTTTTTAAAAATATATATAATTAAAAAAGATTATATACTTTTTATTATTAATTTAAATAAAAATTAATATATAGTATAATTAATAATAAATAATTTAAATTATATTTTAATTTTTTAAATTAAAAATATAGAATTAATTTATAAATTTTATTATAATATAATTTAAATATTTTATTATTAATTATGTTACTTTATAAAAAGTGTACTAAAAAAAAATAAAAGACTGGAAGGATAGTAAGTCAAACTTGTTGCGGACAGAGAAAGAACTCGGGGCAAGTCAGCTGCAGTGTGAACTTGGCTCAAATTCAAGCTAGTTCCGGATAACGAGCCATAGAGAACCATTTGCAGTTGGCTAGCATGCAGGTTCACCGAAGCATAGTGCAAATTGGAGTGGTTTCTATTTTAGGGAGCTATTTGTCTTATCGCAAACTTCCTATCATGAAAGCTACGTGCTTATTGCCAGGTTGCATCATTTGTACAGTAGCTGGGAGTACAACTGAAACACACGAGGAATCCTTCAGGATTAACGAAAAGTCTTTCAACAAATAAGTAGATTTTTACTGTTGAGTTCTGGCTGCAGTTGGACAATAATGGAGTTGCTGGTGCATTGAAAAGTTGACAAGAGTGATGAGTGTTTTTAAGGGCAAGAAACTACATGTGTCATTCATTTTCGGGCATTGCTGAAGCCTCGGGAAATACCACATTTCAGATTAGCACCGAAGAAATTTCATTGAAAAATTCAGAAGCAAAAGCAACATAATCATCACACAATCCAAATTCCAACTTCCAATACTGTAAATCCACCCAGAGGAAACTTTAATCTTTCCATCCAATCCAAATTTAGGAAAGATGAAAAGGAGAAGAAAAACTTGACATCTAGGGCAAGTCATAAATGAGTATTTATTAGCATCTTTCCAAGCTTGTTACATTGTGAATGATTCACAATGGCTTCCTCCAATCACTTCTTGATCATGATCATACTTCAGTTTCTGATCATTTTCATGATCAGGCCATGCAAGTCTACAAGGCTTATTAACACAACGACATTTCCTTCGGCAATTCTCGTGTTTGGTGATTCAACCGTCGATACTGGAAACAACAACTACATCAAGACTTTGTTCAAGGGAAATTTCCGCCCATATGGCCAAGATTTTCCGGGGAAAATCCCTACGGGTAGGTTTTCGAATGGAAAACTTGTGCCTGACTTTGTGGCGTCAATGCTGGGCATCAAAGGGATGGTCCCTCCATTCCTGGATCCAACTCTGTCAGATGATGAACTTCTTACTGGTGTCAGCTTCGCGTCCGCCGGCTCGGGTTTCGATGATCTGACAACTGTTGCTTCTAAAGTCATTCCTGTCCCTAAGCAAACTGAGCTATTTAGAGATTATGTAAGGAGGATTAAGGGAATTGTAGGTGATGAAAAGGCCAAGGAGATAATTAACAATGCTTTAGTTATCATTAGTGCTGGCACTAATGATTTTACCTTCAATTTTTTATGATTTACCCACAAGGAAATTTCAGTTCACCGTTAGTGGATATCAAGATTTCTTGCTGGCTAGGCTGCAATTCTTCATCAAGGTAAACATTTTAGCATATATTTTTACCTTTGATTTCATTTTAAGTTCACTAAACCTAATGTAAACTTGTAGGAATTATATGATGCCGGCTGCCGAACGATGGTTGTATCTGGTTTACCTCCAATTGGTTGCCTGCCACTACAAATGACAGCAAAATTTGAGGATCCGTTGAAGAGAAAATGTCTGGAGGATCAGAACTCAGATTCTGAATCCTACAATCACAAGCTTGAAAAGCTGTTGAATCAAATGGACGCACTTCTGCCAAGAAGCATTATCGTCTATGCAGACATATACCAGGCCTTAATCGACTTGATCCATCACCCTCTAAAATATGGTAAGCTAGTTAGCTACCGGTTACACTAACTCCTTTTGCTTCAGGATATAATACAAGTGTTCTATCCATAATAAACGAACAGGATTTGTGGACACAAGGCGAGGATGTTGTGGGACTGGACTTCTTGAGGCAGCATTCTTATGCAATCCAACGACTCCAACTTGTAAAAATCATTCGCAATTCTTGTTCTGGGACAGCGTTCATCCCACTCAATCAACTTATCAATACCTTGCTGAAAACTTGGAGTTCGGACTCCTTACAAAATTATTACATCATCATAGCCATTGATTTTAACCAAATCATATGCTAGTGGATGGAGTCTTGTTAATTTCTAATGTATTAGTACTGATAAATGAAATTCAATTCGACAACTATGGATTATTGTAAACAAATGTTTTAAAAAATTAAATAAAAAATTCAGACATGCTGGATTCGAAACAGCGACCTAAGGATAACTTAGGGGTCTCAATCTCACTACAGCCCTCCGCTCTGCCAACTGAGCTAAGGTGAGTCTGGGAGTTGGTGTTGCAAAATATCTTATTTAAAATATAAATTTTGTATTAACTTATAATATTACTAATTTTTTTTGTTAATTAAGATAATTATTAGGAAAAAATTTCCATGTCCAGAGTCAATGGCTTTACCTAACAGAAATTACGAAATTCCTAAAACACCCATTTCCGACTAATGATAATGAAGCAAGGTGGGGAGTATAAGCGTCATTTCGTTACAAAATAGCTTATCCAAATCAATACCACGTCAATGAGAGAGAGATGTAGAACAGAAAATACACAGAAACTAGTTAAGGACAGGCATGGGGAGCAAAACAGAGGGAAACGACCCAAAGTGTAAAAATGATGTATTGTTGTATACTCAGATAATTAAGCAAACCCATTTAGTTATTGAGTATCAAAAATCTAATTTTTCACTCTTAATCTCTCTATAGAAACATTTTCTATTGCTTGTTCGTACTGGTCTCTGTAGTGAATTACGCTTAGCAGGTAAGGCTTCTGATCTTTTTTTTCTTTTTTATGCTGCTACTGTGTCATTATCCTTTATCATCTGTTCAATTTCATTTCTCGCTTGCCATACAGGTTGTTTGCATTTGAATCTTCCGAGTCTCAAATGCGAGTTGTTTAGATTTATTTTTGTTTTTGCCCAAATGCAGTACAAGGTTGGAGAGGACATTATTAACTGTTTATCACAGTGAATTTTGAGCACTCCTGGGGCTATCCACGTTCGCTAGTTGTCCATATAGTCATTGTTAGAAATATCTGTGTGACTAGTTTTGACCGTTTTGAGGACTGCTGTATTAGTCTCATATTTATATATGAGAGCACAGGGAAAAAGAATGCTGATAGTTATATTGTGTAGCGATGTGACAGGTGCAAGCTGTAGCAAAAGGCGATCTTAGATTTCAGATTTTCGTGGATTCTATGTGATATCGGCATTCTGGAAATGTGATTCGTGTTTTCGATTCGCGCATGATTCTCGCATTTTTCGATACTACTGATGTATAGGATTGATGCCCACTAATTATGACCTCGACAGTTCATTTTTCTAGGTTTCAATTGTGAAGGTAGCAGAAATATTTTATCTGCGCGTTTTAACATATTACTCCTGCGCCCCTTATGCGTTAAAATAGAGCGAAGGATGTGCATTTACAGAATATGTGTTATTTTAGCTTACTTATATTTTTATCTGAAATGGAGTGAAGTAGTTGCGCGCCGTTCTGTCCAAGCTACGTATAAACAGTAGTTCATATTTCAGCAATCCAGCCGTAACGAAAGTCATTCAGGTGTGAAATATTAACAATGTCTGGGTCTATGTTGAGCCAGGGATGATTTTGATGCTTCTAATCATTTCATTTTTGTCCTGAGCCTGACCACGTGTGTGTGGTATGGTGGCCTGAAAACTTATGCTGAGTGTGGTTGTAAAAAGATGGTGTGGAATTCATGTAAAATTGAATCTCAAGTTGATGCTGTCAAGGCTTGTGCTCGTGATTGTTGTTAACAAGATAGACCAAGGGTTATTCAAAATTGTATCAAACAACCATTAATGCTGAGAGTCAAAAGTGGTTGTGAGGTTCCAATTTTAGTTTTGGCAAACCATTGGAGTTCAGAGAGCAATGTAATAAATAATGTCAAGAACTTTTGGAGGAAGAGAAGGTTGTTTCAATCGTCGCATATAGTCGAAGATATCCCATGAACTATAGATGCTAATGATAGAAGTGTGACAATGCCTGCATAATACTTAAATGAATAGTGAAATATAGACTTTGACGGGAAGAGAGAGGTGTATGGCATAATTGCATGCATAGAGAGTTCACGGCCTCTTACATGCATTGTTTAATTGAATTGGCCTCATGGGATCTTTCGGAATTTCATGCCTAGTTCAAATGTTCGAATTAGCAAATAGCCCAAGAAATCCAAATAATCTCTCCGTTAATCTAGAGTGAGTAATATCCATCTGAAGTGATACATATGGAGCCACAACAGTGTATCGCTCTATGCCTTATAACATGATGACTGAAGTAGTGTTCTTGTTCAATAAGTTAGCATTAGTCTCTTGTATACATTTTATGCACTTTAAATTTTGTTTGACTTAATTTTGATCTTTTAGATTATATCTTTCATTTTTATTTTCTTGGTGTTTTTTATTTGTTTCTATTTATATGGTAAGAATTTTCTCTAAATAATGGTTGTTCAATCAATATAATGCCTGAGACAAATTACAGATCAAAACGATGTATTTTCTAATTTTGTGGTAAGGGACATAGTTGCTTATCTTTATGATTTATATAGTATTATGACTATCTTTCAAACCAGAATTAATATGAAATTTTTTGTTTTTTATTCACTTTTTTCTACTCTAGCAAGTAGCACAATAATATGGTTGTTTTACTCTCAGGGCTCACTCATTATTTCCATTTTATTTTCTTTAAGCTAACATGATTACACTCCATGCTTGTTTTCCTCAGTAATTGTTTCAATCTCTGTTTACACATGCAGGAAGTATGTGTTTATGGCACACAGTGGTAGTTTTTACTATATGACCATGAAGGCCCTTTATGCTACATTACCAGATCAGTATCGTGCCCAATTATTCTTTTAACAGTAATACCCATTGCCTCCCTTTAGGATCTTTTTCAAATATATGTATACTGCTTTTTAAGAGTCTCTCTATAGCTATATGTGTATCTCATTTTTCTCTGAGCGGAGGTACTTATTGGTCATCACCCCATTCTCTACCAACTAGATTTAATTTGGCAGCAGATGGATGGACTCAAATGCGTGGGAGTACTTAACTTTTTTTTCCAATATGAGTACAAAATTCTTATGGATTATTGCTCACATCTAGCCAATGTACTAAATTAGAAGAGGCCTTGCGGAGACGAATGCGAAGATGAATTCTGTATGTTTGCTAACCCCGGTTCGTCACCTTGGAGTATATTGTCCCTGCTTCCTT